>BSBM01000437.1:24100000-24700000 GCA_027924585.1 Larix kaempferi | reverse complement strand
CAAAAGTGTGGTATCCTCCAAGTGGATATACAAGATAAAGCATGCTGCAGATGGTAGCATTGAAAAGTATATGGCAAGGTTTATGGCCAGAGGATTCTCTCAGAAAGAGGGAATTGACTATGAAGAAATATTTGCACCAGTTGCAAGGTACACTTCCATTAGAACCATCATGGCACTTGCATCCATGATGAAGTGGAGATTACACCAGATGGATGTGAAGACAGCCTTTCTGAATGGTGTGATTGAGGAAGAAGTGTACATAGAACAACCACAAGGATTTGAGGTTGAAGATAGAAGGACTCACGTATGCAAGTTGAAGAAAGCTTTGTACGGGTTGAAACAAGCTCCTAGAGCTTGGTACGGAAGAATTGATAGCTTCTTGACAAGCTTGGGCTTTACCAAAAGTAAAGTTGATCCTAACCTTTACCTTAAGGATATGGATGATGAACCTGTCATACTATTACTGTATGTTGATGATCTATTTCTGACAGGAAATGAGAAACAGATCATGGAATGCAAGAAGAAGCTAGCTACAGAATTTGAGAGGAAAGATCTCGAATTGATGCATTACTTCCTAGGTCTGGAAGTATGGAAAGGCCCAGAAGGAATCTTTCTCAACCAGGGAAAGTATGTTGTGGAAATCTTGAAAAGATTTGATATGTTGGAATATAAAGCCATGACCACTCCCATGGATACCAACTTGAAGTTGTTGGTTGATGAATCGTCAGAATTAGTGGATGTGACTCAGTATAGACAGATTATTGGGTCGTTGATGTATCTGACGAATACCAGGCCAGATATATGCTTTGCTGTGAACACCCTGAGTCAGTATCTAGTTGAGCCTAGACGTGTTCACCTGATAGCTGCAAAGCATGTGATAAGGTACCTAAAAGGTACGATAGACTTTGGTCTATATTATCTTGGAGATAATTATTTCAGATTGTATCGTTATACAGATGCAGATTAGGTGGATGTTATTGTCTGGGATCTGCTATGATCTCGTGGTTTAGCAGGAAGCAGTCCAGTGTGGCTCTCAGCACAGCTGAAGCGGAATATATAGCAGCTTTCTTTGCTAGTTGTGAATCCATATGGCTTCGGAAGTTGTTATCAGGACTATTTGACTTAGAGATGGATCCCACTGTGATCCTGTGTGACAACCAGAGTTGTATCAAGATGACAGAAAATCCAGTGTTCCATGATAAGTCAAAGCACATTGAGATCCGATATTTCTATATACGGGATATGGTGCAGAAAGGAGCTATAAAGCTCGAATATGTGAGCACTGATGAGCAAGTTGCTGATGTATTGACCAAACCTCTGTCTCAAGTAAAGTTTGAGTATTTCCGAGACAAGCTTGGTGTAGTTCAGAAGGACTCTCCTCGAAAGCGGGAGTGATATGGTCGATGATGATATTTGGATACTGGTATCAATGTGGATACTTGTATCAATGATGAGGTTGCCTATACCGACGGTAAGGTCGATGATGAGGCTGCCTATATCGACGGTAAGGTCAATGATGAGGATACCTGTATTGATGATGTGGATACTTGTATCGATGATGAGGATACCTGTATCGATGATGAGGTTACCTGTTCCGACGATGAAGTCGATGATGAGGATACCTGTACCGACGATGAGGTCGATGAAGTGCTACTTAGACTTTGTCTAAGAGGACTAGTGGGATTGCATCATCCTTGGACTTATGTCCTAAAGTGATAAGGATTGATCATCCTGTAAATAGATCTGGATTGCATCGTCCTTGGACTTATGTCCTAAAGTGAAGGATTGATCATCTTGTAAATAGATCTGGATTACATTGTCCCTAGACATATTATGGTGTCTTAAATTGATAGGGATTGATCATCCCGTAATTGGATCAGGATTAATCATCCTTAGATAGTGATCCCGTAAATCCGAAAGGAAGGATGGTCTTAAATGTTGATCCTTGGATTGTGGTGGGATTGATCATCCCTAGACAGTGATCTCGTAATTCCGAAAGGAACGATAATCTTAAATATTGTTCCTTAGACTAGAATCCCGTAATTCCTAAAGGAAGAATTGTCTAAGATGTAAGTAGCGGACAAGGATCCCGTAATTCTGAAAGGAAGGATCGTCCAAGTGTGGTAGCTCCGTAAAGACTGGGTCCCGTAATTCTGAAAGGAAGGATTGTCTAAGCACCACCAATGTTGATGGACTAGAGTCCCGTAATTCCGAAAGGAAGGACTGTCCATGATCCTGCAATTCTGAAAGGAAGGATCACCAATGTTGATGGACTAGAGTCCCGTAATTCCAAAAGGAAGGACTGTCCATGATCCCGTAATTCCGAAAGGAAGGATCACCAATGTTGATGGACTAGAGTCCCGTAATTCCAAAAGGAAGGACTGTCCATGATCCCGTAATTCCGAAAGGAAGGATCACCAGAGTTGATGGACTAGAATCTCGTAATTCCGAAAGGAAGGATTGTCCATGATCCCGTAATTCCGAAAGGAAGGATCATGTGTGTTGCAAATTATGATGTTGTGGATCAAGAGATCCAGACGATGAGGCTGTTGATCGGAAGATCCAGATGTTGATGCTGTTGATCGGGAGATCTAGATGATGAGGCTATTGATCGAGAGATCCAGATGATGCTATTGATCGGGAGATCCAAACGATGGGGTTGTTGAATGAGAGATCCAGATGATGTTATTGATCAGAAGATCCAGATGATGATGTTGTTGATCGAGAGATCCAGATGATGTTGTTGATTGAGAGATCCAGATGATGTTGTTGATCGGAAGATCCAGATGATGATGCTGTTGTAGCTGATCAAGTGCTGCAGAAGATGAAGGCTCAGTACTGACGATGTTGATGTTCCAGTATTGATTATGTTCCAGTAACTGTTTGAGTTACTAATGATGATTGAAGAAAGCTTCCAATGATTTATAGATGTATCATGTATGATGTTGATGACTCCTTGCTCCTGCAGATGTTGTTAGAACTTAGAATATCCTTCTCGTTAAGGGGGAGTGTTGAAATATTGTAACTTCTAAGAATATTCTATTTGTACTCCATCCGAAGATGTTTCATTCCTTCGTCGGGACATTATTATATATCCGGAGATGTTTATTCCTCCGTCGGGATGTTGTAACTAGGGTTATTAGACTTCCCTAGTGGGGTCGGCCATGAGTTAAGTGTTTAGGGGTTATTAGACTTCCCTAGTGGGGTCGGCCCTGAGTTAAGTGTTTAGGGGTTATTAGACTCTCCTAGGAGAATTCGGCCCAATTAGGGTTAAAAGTCAAGTGAAGTAAAGTATAAATTGAGGATGTGTGTTCCTCATTTATCACACTCACTCACTCATTCACTCACTTGTGAATTGCGCATAGTAGAGAGAGATCTGGGAAGGAGGAGAAGGAGCTCTTGTTTGGGGTTTACATCTTTGTATTTGTTGGTCATCTATATTGAGGAAGCTTTGCTGGGTTTTCTACCCCATGAGGGTTTCCCAGGATAAATCTGTGTCTATCTTGTGATTGTGTTTCTTTCAGTGATCCTTATTATGCTCTTATTGTAAATTTTATGTTAAACTTAACAATGCCCTGGGTGCCTACTTAAGCCCATACAATGTCTTCTTCAATTTAAACACATGTGATTCTCTGTCAAGAGTCTCAAATCTTGGAGGTTGCTCGATATACACTTTTGGAATATGTTATGCCAGAGTAGAGTCTTCTGCACTTGTTTTCTTTGGATCTTTAAGCTCCTCACAGTCCTCATCCATGTGAGACTTCCTAGATTTGTTGAAGGTTGTATCTTCGTCAAATGTCAGATCCCTGTTGATCTCGATCTGTTTCTGTCCTGGGATGTAAATTCTGTACGCCTTTGAAGCCTTACAGTACTCTTCTTTTCTGAAGGTCCCATCTTTAGGAATCTTGTCCTCCATTATCTGGTGAGAACACTTGATCTGAGCATAACTGTCATACTGGATACTTCTTCCCATAAGACATGGGTAAATCTTGATCACAGGTCATTGCCTCCATAGTGGACTTGACAGAAATGTCCACAAGGGTTAACCAATATCCAATGTACTATCCATCAATAAAATAGTTATCATACTTGTCAATAAGATAACAATTCAATTTAAATAAATAACACTTATTTCACAAAACATTAAATACTTATCTTTGCTTGTTTGGTTGACTCCCTCTTGATCCCTACCTCCTAGCAAAGATCACCAAGGTTCTAGAACTTTGATCAAGTTTTGAATTCCTAGAACTTAATGAAAAACTTCATCCTTGGTCCTCATGTCTTCTGGATGCACTAGATCCAAGATCACCTTGGATCTACCTTCATGGTTTGGGAAAGATCCCTTGGCATTATCTGCAAACTTCATTATGCTTCACTTGAATCTAACTAATAGGAGACTTCTCCTACTTTTTAACTTCATGCTTGGAATTGTTTCTAATTTCCTTCTAAAGAATTTATGTAACATGTCAAGTGCTTAGAAGCACCACTATCCATTAGCAAAACACCACTCCCTTGAGTGATAGTACTTAAAGGACAAATTCTTCATCTTATGTCTCCTTTGACTTCTTGTGTGAAGTAGGCTCATCATCATCCACTATATGAGCATGATGCTTCTATTTTCCCTTTTTGTTCTCTTAAGTGCAATTTCTTGCATAGTGTCCCAACTTCTTACAATTGTAACACCTAATCTTTGACATATCCTTCTTGTTCTCTGATACTGATCTTCTATCAATAATCTTGGTAACCTTTCTTCCTTTTCCTCATCTTGCAAGAGCTGCAAGTGCTTGATTTTCTTTGTCATTCGTCTTCTGCATCTTGGAGATCAACCTTGCCTCTCCTTGAGTGCAATCTGTCCATAGCTTGTCAAACTTGGGTAGCTTTTTCCTTGCACAGATACCTTGAACAGACAAATCCCAAGAAGAGGGAAAAACATTCAATGTTGTAAACATGAGCTCCTTCTCTTCTACAGTATCTCCAATAGTTACTAGTTGATCCTTGATCTAAGAAACCCTTGTAAAGTAGGAGGACACTATCTCTGACTTGTTCATCATCACATTCCTTAACTGATGTCTTAACAATAACTTTTCTGTTAGTATTCTTGCTTTCATATAATCTTGTCAAGGCCTCAAACATTTCCTTAGGAATCTTCAATTCTGACACATGAGGGATCAAGTGGTCCTTGATTGAATCAAATAGAACTATTTTTGCTTTGACCATATTCTTCTTGTACTTTGCTTTAGCCTCCTCTTCATCTGATTCCCGGGTAACTTCTTTGACATAATCTAAGAGATCATTCTCTTCTAGAATGAGAAGCATCATATGCTTCCAAGATCTGAAGTTATCTACTCCATCCAATCTATCCTCAACCCTTAGATTGGTTGTCATTTTGTCAAGGCTGAGATTTGGCCTAAAAACTCTAGCAGAAGATAGGTCAAAAATGAAGTTTATCAAATGAAAAATATGATCCCAAGGAAAGATGTGCCCTCCTATGGCGAGTTGGAGAGATATCCTCTTTAGTCAGTTCTGTGGACAGAACAACTCAAAACTGGAAGCCCTAGATTCTCGATTATGGTAGTAATTAGGTCAAAACTGAAATTTATTGGATCTAAGATTTGTTTCCGCAAATAGATGCGCCCTCCTAGGGCGAATTCCAAAACCCTACTTTTCAGTCCAATCTATGGTTGGAAGTGTTTGGAACTGGAAGCCCTAGTTTCCAACGTACAACTGTTACAGTTGTTGCAATGGCTTCTTTCAGCACTGCTCTGATACCATGTTTATTTTTCTTAGCCGTTAGATGTTTTTAACTTTTTATAACTTTTCTATCACAAACATAAACTGCATGCATAAAAGGATCGCTGAAAGAAACACATCCACAGTAGACACAATGTTTACCCTAGGAAAACCCTTTCACCAGAAAAGCCCAGCAACTTCACTAGATAAGATTCTTCAACAAGATACAATTTCAAATCTAATGCCCGGCACTAGTTATATAAACAGAATAATGATATACAAGAAATATACAAAATAACCTTTGAATAGGTGCGCCCTTCTGAGAACAAAGAGAGAGAGAGGGAGAGATAGTACAATAGCCCCAAAGATTATGCTTCTTGTGTTTCTCACTTGTCCTCCTAGAGAAGTGCGCATCACTTGAAATAGAGAGATGTGCTTGCTTGATGTCAAAATGAAGTGTGGAGACACTTTATTTATATTCTTCTTTTCACTAGAAGTTTCCACGGTTAGGTCGGCTTGACTTTTATTTAATCTTTAATTTATCTTTCAAGCCGACTTGTCATTTTGCCTTCTAGGGTCAATTTACCCATTTCATTGGGTTAGTTGTGCTCTTCATTTCTTTCCACTTTCTCTGGGACTTCTTAAGAATATATTCCGATGCTACACAAACATCAAAATCCGTATCATAATCTTTTATACTTTATCATAATCTTATACTCTAGGATATAAAATCATTCTAAACTACAACTCCATGCAGCCATCCCCTTGCAGTTTTTTGAAAATTTAGATTTCAGTCAGTTTACTGAATGCAATGAGCACAACCCCTATGTTACTTACTATTTACTATTGACCAATGCTTTGCTAAAACATTGTAAAGTAAAAATTGATTTCTTAACAAAGAACATTATCACCAATAAATCAAGAGGCGATGCACTCAAAGTAGACTCAACCTTGCTGGTAAGTTGAAAGGTTGACAAGTTGTACCACCCGGAATTTTCCCAGCATTTGATCAATGCTACACCAAAAATATTTGAAGTGCAAATTTTGATTTTCAATCTACTGAAGTTATTTCCTTGTCAGAAGAGAACAACCACGCATCACTCGGAAGGAATGCACTATTCAAGGGCACTTTTCCCTTTCATAAAGTAGTTAAAAATTGTTAGTGAAATCCAGCAGGCCACCATCTACTCATTGCCCATTGTGCTTTGAACTCATCAATCACAGTAACCTATCATTCTTGTCTTTGTTTTCCAGATGTTATGTCATTTTTCCCTCTTCCTCCTAGATTTTCATCAAACATTAAATTTCTTGCCTAGTATTGTCCTCTTGAGAGTTCCTCCCTTCGCTCGTACATATGCCTCCATGATCTTCACCTAAGCTTTACCTGATGCAAGGAGTTATACATAAGACAAATACAGTTGTGGATTAATAAAGTAGATATTAAATAATGATCATAGTTAGTACTTTAGGAGTTTAAGTTAAACAGTACATTTTGATTTTATAGTAAACTGTAAAATCCATTTATTTTCACTGTCAATTAGATTTTCCATTAAATTATTTATAAAGTTTAAGATTATGAAATGAATAGTCGTTCCCTCCATGTACCCACATAAAAGACTTTGGAAAATGAAGCAACTAGTTTGAATTATTCTCTCTCAATCTTCTGGTATGAATTGTTCACTCAATCTACTGGTTTGAATTTTCCTCTATTGTGTATGTAATTTCTAATATGGTATCATTGTATCAAAGCCACAGAGTCAGAAAGGATGCATCGAAAAATCACAATGAAGGACGGTAGTAGACAAAACATCCTAAGATGCATATCGTAGAACGAGGCTAGAAAGGTTGACACTCATTGGATCAGAACTTCCGAAGAGAGAATTGAAACTGTTGACACCAAATTTGAGGTAGAATTTCAGCACAGAATTCAAAGGACAATAAACACAAGAAGCACAAGGCACAAATTTTGAGGACACATAGCCCCACTCAAACACAGATTTTAGGCACTTATAGAGTCAGATTTTGGGGCTGCAAAATCTAGGCACAGCAGTATCTGAGCATGAATTCCAAGGCAGCAAAATCTGGGCACAACAGAATCTGAACGTGAATCCTAATGCAACAGAATCTGGGAGCAGCAGAATCTCGGCACAATTTCAAGACAGAAGTATATCAGGCATAAATTTTGAGACACTCTAGAAATTTGAGAAGAAAAGGTGCAAATTTTGGGGCAGTATCTGGTTCAGCACAAATCGCAAGAGGTGATTCCCTGAAGACTTGCGGATTTCAAGGTGTTTTTCTACAGGCACAGATCCCTATATTGGTTTGTGAAATCTGAATTTAATTTCCAGCAGTAAATTTTTCAGAATTTTGCACAGAATTCTTGGTTTTCAGTGAGTGTTTGGTGGGCACAGAGAGCAGAAATATTTCTGCAACATAATCTCAGGATAGAGGTGGTATTGGGTGGACACTGGATTGGTATAGTGATGTTTGAACTTGAAGTTTGCACACAGTAAATTTTTTCTGGAGGTAATCTGAATTTTTCTGATGTTAGTCAACTATTTCATTGGTGCTTGGTGTTTCCCTGTTAAAAGAAATGGTGAAGCTTTCGAATATACCACTGGACTTCAGTCAACTTAATATCTGGAAGCAGTGGAAGCAGTGCATGATTTCCATCTACCAGTGTAGGTGATTGTTAGGGGTGGTCACTGGCAAGGAAAAGAGAGAGCTTGATGATGAAGATCAGTAGGAAGGACTCGATTCAAAGACCAGAGAAACAGTGATGTTGATAAAGTTGTCTGGTGATGGATGACATGATCCCATAAGTTCAAGATGCAAAGGATGCATTCACAGTATGGTCCAGGTTATGAGAGATGCATGAGACTTCCAACAAAGGTATGTTTTTTTCTTTTTCTTTTTTTTTTCATGTAACCAAGCGCCCCAGCCTTGAGGCCGTAAGCAAGGGTAATATATTGTTCATGGCTCACAGCCTCAACATTAAGTTGCTCATGAAGGTCAAAACATGTCACAAGCAGGATGGACAACCCAAATTTGGAAGCCTAGCAATCGAATTTCGTGGTTGCAAATTAGTTTGACCAGAAAACAGAGAATCCTAGAGACAATTGAAGTCTGAGAGGGATTAGAGGATGGAATTGCTTGATAAACCCAATGTAGGCAGAAATCTCTGAAGGTTTAGCAGCTTGGACTTTTCTATGCCCACCCTAAATAGCACTGGAGGGAAGGGCCACTTGAGGAACTATGTAGCAGAGAAGGGGACCTTCCTTATGTTGGGTGTGGTAGGTATTGTGGGTGACAAGGCTAGCTGAAATCAATTGAGATTCCTATAGCTCTATGGTTGAGCTCATTGGCTTAGCATTCACCTCCCTTGTCTCTTTGTATGCTTGATAAACCCAGTTGTGCACTGGCTTAGCATGAAAGTATGTTCCTATGGTTGTGAATGAGCCTGTGTAGTTCCTCCTTAGTGGATACATAGTCTAGCTCAGGGGTGGCCTCTCAGCAAAGAGATAAAGTGCTCGACAGAGTGCTTATGGCTGGGTGGAACATTGCTCTTTCATAGCCAGTTGCTTCGACAAGTTCAATTAAAAGATAAGTGTTTACTTGTTAATTTACTATTGTGTTGAATGTGCATGAATTATTATTAGTATTATGCTTGTGATGAGTAATCTGATATATGCACGATGTGTGTGTGTGAAATGAGTTTATCTTCCACTATGTATTTTATTATGCATCTGCACACATTTAAATGTTTATGAATTTCATAATATGGCCATAGGGGCGAAAATTATAACCCCATAGATCATTCATGTTCCCTTCGTTGGTCGGAATGATGGGCGGGGACATGACACATCACCATTATTATGAAGAAACCCTAGCACATAGAGAGAGTGCCCTTCATGAAGAAACCCTAGATCAAGATAGAGAACCCTTGGAGATTATAGGAACCTTCAAAAAATTGCTTCTTGTACCTTCGCTAGGCCTCCTTGGACTTGCACATGAGAAGAGAAGAGAAGATGTGATGATGATGATGAAAATGAAATGCTTGAGCTTTTATTTATACACTTCAAGTCACCTTAATTTTACTTTTGAGGCCGACTTGTACTTTTGTCTTCTTCAATGCTTATTGGGGCTTCTTCAATGGTTCAATGGGCTTGACTTGTCTTCTTGACATTTCTTCTTTACTATAAAAGTTGTCCATGAGCCTTGTTGATGTTATTATTCTCCTCACATGCACGTCTATTCATATAGAGCTCTAATGTTGAGTAAACCCACCAAGAAGACCCTCATCACAAGAGGTCTCTTGAGCCTACATCTTCAACATTAGACTAGACTTGTCAACAAGTCAAACCTACTCATATAAAAATAGATCACTCCTTCCTGGAGCAGGCAATGTGAGAGCACCTCGAGCCTTTCATCCGTAGCCAAATAAGCGTAGCTAATACTGGGAGAAAGACTGCACCTAGTGTTAGAATTTTTAATGCAATAAAGTAAAGGATCACTAAAATATAGACAAGCACAGCATAAACAAGAGTACACAACAATTTGTCCTGGGGAACCCTCGTGGGGAAAAAAACCCAGCAAAACTTCGTCAGTATAGATCCGTCAGAAATTACAATGTCAATCTCGTACAATAACCCAAGAATAAGATGTCTTCAAAGCAACTACTCTTCTCTCCCAAGAGACTCGACTTTCTCTCTCTACTCATGTGAACTTGAGTGAGTGAGTGACTTGACCAAATGAGGAGGGAAACCCTCCTATTTATACTAATCACAAAACTGACCTGTTTCCCTAACAAGGCCGACTTGACCTCTCAAATGGAGCCGACTTGTCTATGATACAGTAAAATATTATTTTCATGTTTTTTTCTGGATTCTTCTAGGCCGACACAACTAGTAGGGTTTACATTGATTCTATCAAGGAGTCTTACATGAATAAATACACATAAAGGATTCTCGAAGGAAGTACAATACAAATAATACAAATAAGAATATCTTCCGAAGTTACATTCTTCAACACTCCCTATTAACAAGGAAGGTATTCTTTTGGCACTATCATCATCCCGCTACTGCAACTCTATACTCTGACCATTGACTTCTGACATCTCTCAAATCTATACATCATAAGAATCCTCTCTATGAGCAAGCCATCCAGTGGGTACAGCCCAGGAGCATAAATTACATCACTAGGTGACTACCTACGTTACCACACTATCATCTCGTGAGTGAGGCATAGGAGCACAAATCACATCACCAAGTGACTACCCACCATCACGTCAGATCCAAATCATCTCATGAGTGTAGCCTAGGAATACACATTACGTCACACACAGTGATTACCTGCTAACACGTCACATCATGTGGAGATTAGCCTAGGTTCAAAACCTGCGTCTTCGCACATCAGGGCAACAGGACTCTGTTAGTGTAGCCTAGGAATATACATTATGTCACACATAGTGACTACCTGCTACCACGTCACCTCATGTGGAGATCAGCCCAAGTCCGCAACCTACGTCTTCGCACATGCGTGTATGCCCGCCATAACATCTTCGTGAGTGTAGCATAGGAAGATACATTACGTCACACACAGTGACTACCCGCTCAGACATCACATCATGTGAAGAACAGTCCAGGTCCGAAACCTGCGTCTTCGACATGTGCTATGGCACTCACTACTCCCTATTTCGAGGAACATCGATCTGGACCACTCCAAGCTTGTCCCTGAAGTACTCAAACTTCACTCGACAGAAGTTTGGTCAACACATCGGTTATCTGCTCATTTGTCGCCACATACTAGAGCCTCATTGCTCCTCTTTGTACCATATCCCGGATATAGTGATACCTAATCTCGATGTGCTTCGACTTGTCATGAAACACTGGATTCTCGGACAACTTCACACAACTCTGGTTGTCACAAAAAATACAAGTCGCCTCTAACTTGAGATCGAACAATCCTAAAAGTAACTTCTGAATCCACACTGCTTCGCAGCTAGTTGAACAAGTTTCCATGTACTCTGCTTCGGCTGTACTGAGTGCCACACTCGTCTGCTTCCTACTGAACCATGAGATCATACATGATCCCAAACTAAAGCAGCATCCTGAAGTGCTCTTCCTATTTGTGACAGTATCGGCCCAATCTCAATACATGCTTTGCTGAAATCAGGTGAACACGTCTCGGATCTACCATGTACTGACTCAATGTGTTCACCACAAAGCATATATCCGTCCTTGTGTTCGTTAAGTACATCAACGAACCAATAGTTTGTCTGTATATTGTGGCATCCACTATCTTTGAAGAAGTATCATGCAGCAACTTCAAATTTGATGCCATTGGTGTGGCCATGGCCTTACAATCCATCATCTCGAATCTCTTTAGGATCTCTACTGCATATTTTCCTTGGCTAAGGAAAATCTTTTATGGATTCTGCCACACCTCAAGACCTAAGAAGTAGTGCATCATACCTAGGTCTTTCATCTCAAATTTTGCAACAAGTTTCTTCTTCGTTTCTACAATGAGCTTCGTTTCTACAAGTTTCTTCTTCATTTATATATTGTTAAAATATTAACCAGGAAAATGATTGGAGAGAAATGAATGCAAGGGTTTGCATGCAATTGTTTTAGGTTTTTGGTAAAACTAACTTCACAATGAGATGTTATAAGAAAGACAGAAGGTGACTGTCTTCATTAGTGAGACTATTGATCTGAGATAGATCAAGAGTGAGGAGGACGACTTCACATGTGAAGGAGGGCGCATTCTTCAAGGAGGGAGAAGCTCGTACCGCATCCGGTAGAACGTTTGAGTGTCTGTAACTTGCAGAGTACCTTCGTCTCAGGGATTGAGGAAGATCAGTGACGATCAAAGCTCAAATCTGCTGAGATCTAATTCAGTACGAGTCTTTCATTGTTGGAGGGAGGGCGCACTTGTGCATGCAGAGAAGGACGTTTTCAGTCACAGGGCAGTCTTCAGAGAGAGCAGAGCAAAGCTGAGGATAGAGACAGATAGATCAAGCAGAGGCGGATACAGGGACACTTAGATCCAGATTTCCAGTTAGGGCTCATCTCTTCTGTGCATGCATCAGCTGGATGCATGCAAATCTTGAGTTTGCCTGAAGAGATTTCTGAGGTAACCCTGTATTGTACTTGTCTCTTTTCCTATATGCTCTGGGCTCGAGAAAGAAGATAGCCCCATAGTTTGTTGGTTTCTCCCGAAAGGGTTCCAGGGTACATCTGTTGTTTATGTATGATTGCATTTATATTGTTCAGTTAGTAAATGCAGATCTAGTTTTTTGAGTTCATAAATGTTGTATTGATATAGAGACTCATACCGTTTGAGATCTCAGGGCGATCCAGAGGGAGTAGTGATCTCTGGATCAAATATTTACATATACAAAAGTAGTATCACTGGCTTGCCATCCTCATCCTTGAAGTAAAGGTTGGAATCTGCTTTACTCTTGGTAAAGCCCAAGCTCGTCAGAAATCCGCCAATCCTGTTGTACCACGTCCTGGGTGCCTGTTTCAAACCGTACAAGGCCTTCTTCAATTTTCACACATGTGTCTACCTGTCATGTGTCTCGAATCCCTATGGCTGCTCCACATAGACTTCTTCTACTACACCATTCAGGAAAGTTGTCTTCACGTCCATCTTGTGTACCTTCCACTTCATCACTGCAGCTATCACAAGTATAGCTCTCATCGAAGTGTATCTTGCTACAAGAGCACACATCTCGTCATAATCAACTCCCTCTTTCTGAGAAAAACCATGAACCATGCCTTGTACTTATGTAGTATGCTTGAATTTGTAAATCTTCTTCTTAAAGGTCACGGCTGAGCAGTCATCACTTGTTCTTTGGAACAAGTCTTATCATCCTTCTCTTGTAGGTCAAAGCACGATCTTTTCTACAAGTCAAATTTAGTCATGTGATTAATAACATTCCATGTAATGACAACTTCTTATGCATAATGTACACATTCATGTAACCAATACATCTTAGCCAATGCTTCAACACAACACTCATCCAGATCCCGTATAAACACGGTAACTATCTAGATTCCTTCCATCTCTACCAAAACATGTTATTAAGAGCATGCACTGCTCTCAACATGTTAGCAAATAGGTTTCATTCTAGACAAGCAATAATGCCTCATGGAATGTTGTGCAACATTATAGGCTACTTACTGTTAAATTAATGTAACTTCAAAGAATATTCTACTTGTACTTTATTATTGTAACTCTGTCGGGGATGTTTTACCTCCGTTCAGAGATGTCATTATTATATTTGGTCATGTAAAAGTCATGAGGTAAAGCCTCCATTGTAAGTCGGGTCGTTAGTACCATAAAGAATGTAATATAATATTATTTGAGTCTTTCTAGGAGATGTCGGCCCAGTGAGTTAAAGTGAGGCCAACCTAGCTAGGATAAAAGTCAAGTAAAAGGTAAAGTATAAATAGAGAGTGAGTTCCTCTCATTTGTACCATCACTCACTTATGCAATTCGCATTAGAGGAGAGAGAGAGATAACTGCGAAGGAGGAGGAGGATTGGCTTGGGTCTAGAGTTTGGGTTTGTCTCTCTTATTTGTGAGACCTATTTTGGGCATTGTACTTTGATCATCTATATTGAGGAAGTTCTTGCCGGGTTTTTTTCCCCTTGAGGGTTTCCCAAGGTATATTGTTTTTGTGCTTTGTGATTGTGTATCTTTTAGAGATCCTTATTATGCTGCTATTGTGAATAATGTATTGAATGCTAATGAAGTTGGAATATAGTCTATAGTAGCATATAATATTAACATGGTATCAGAGCTAGCCTGAAAAGAGCAACTTTCACAAGGTAAAACTCTCTCTCTCTCTCCAAAGTGAAAAATTAGGGCTTCTCACAGAAGTGGAATTTTTTAGTGCAATTGGCATAGGGAAGTGCGCCTCTCCAAGATCAAAATCTTGGTACCAAGATCGAAGCTTTTCAGTGGGTGAAACTCCCGAAAAGTCAAACCCTAGTTTGACTCTGGACCAGAAAAACCAGAAAACCAGAAAACCAAAGAAAGCTAGAAACTGCAGATCAGAATTTCGCTAGTCAATTTTCAAGGGTGAAATTTTGGAATCTTCAGAAACCAAGTGTACCAGCATACTCGCCTCAGTCAAGCGCATCTTTTGGTGAGTTCAGTTTTTTATTTTAAGAAATTTTAATTTTTGGTTATTCTCTGCTCGTCGGGTTAAGATAGCACCAAGCACTAAGCTTGATGACAAGTTGGAAGGCATTGAAAACTTCTGTGCTTGGAAGTATAGGATTGGACTCAATGATCTTTCAAAGTTTGTTAAAGAAGATGTACCAAAACCTCCTAGGAAGCAAGCAAAGGAAGAAGTAGAAGAATATGATTTATTCTCCGCTCTCTCTGGGTCCGTGACACCTGGAAATGACACATGGCTAATTGATAGTGATGCTTCAAAGCACATGACAGGTCAGAAGAAGACCCTCTCCAGTTTAGAAGAAAAGAACTCCCCTCAAAGGGTATCATTAGGAGATGATTACCAATATCATATTAAGGGAATAGGAGAAGCCATCTACAAGCTTGATTCAGGAACCCCGATAAAGATGAAGGATGTACTATATGTACTAGGCCAAAAGAAGAACCTATTTTCTATCTCAGCTTTAGATAAGAAAGGGTTTAGGGTTTCCTTTATAGATGGAGAAGTTCTCATGTGGCCCAAAGGAAAATCTATAGAAGATGCAGTCGTTATTGGAATAGAAGAAGGAGGTCTATACAAACTAAAAGGACATTCAGAAGCAACCTTGATTCATGATACTACAAGTCCATGTGAACTATGGCATAGAAGGCTTGCTCACATAAGCTACAAAGCCTTACCACATGTAAGCAAGGTAGTAACAGGATTACCCGATCTCAAAAGTGATCATGAAGGATTATGTAAAGGATGTGCAAAAGGGAAGAACATAAAGAATCCATTTTCGAAGAGTGACACCAAGTCAGAAGGGATATTGGAACTTATTCACTCAGACGTATGTGCTCCAATGCCCTCCACATCTCTCAGTGGATATGAATATTATGTTACATTCATTGATGATTACTCCCGAAAGACTTGGATTTACTTTCTGAAATCAAAAGGTGAAGTATTCGAGAAGTTCAAGGAATTCAAAGCCTTGATAGAGAATCTTTCAGAAAGGAAGATAAAGATACTCGGGTCAAATAATGGAGGAGAGTACACTTCAAAATATTTTGAAGCCTTTTGCAAAGATGTTGGGATTAAGAGGGAACTTACCACTCCCTATAATTCTCAGCAAAATGGTGTTGTTGAAAGAAAGAATCGAACTATTATGGAAGCAGTGAAGACGATGATCCATGATCAAGATCTTCCTATGCATCTATGGGTTGAAGCAGCAAGGACAACAGTATATGTCCAAAATAGAGTATCCCATAGTGCACTTGGGTTCAAAACCCTAGAAGAGATGTTCATAGGAAAGAAACCAGAGGTAAGTCATCTCAAGATATTTGGTTTCCCAGTGTTTGTTCATATTCCAAAAGAGAAAAGAACCAAATTGGATCCTTTCGGAAAGAAAGGAATCTTTGTTGGATACTGTGAGGTCTCCAAGGCCTTCAGGATCTATATACCAGGTTATCATCACATGGAGATTAGTAGGGATGTAACATTTGATGAAGAAGCAACCCTCAAGAAGTCTAGAAAGTGCCAGCATGAAGAAGTATATGAAGAGGATGAGGCTCCTAGAGTTGCAGAGGTTGCACCCTCTCCTGATGGTGAGACTCTGGAAGATCATGATATGTTGGAGCCCCAAGAACCTCCACCCTTGACTATCTCTCACAAGAGAAAACCAACTTGGGATCATGAAATTATTCAAGATGCAGAGAGGTATGGAGCTCCAGAAGACCCCACAAGAGAAAGCAAGAGGCCAAAGCCATTTTCCAGTTATGTGGCTTTGATGTGTGATCTTGTAGACAAAGAACCTACTTGTTTTGAAGAACCCATTCAAAAGAAAGAATGGGTAGAAGCTATGACGGAAGAATATACCAATCTATAATGAAGAATGATGTATGGGACATAGTTCCCAAACCAGAAGGTAAAAGTGTGGTATCTTCCAAATGGGTATACAAGATAAAGCATGCAGCAGATGGAAGTATTGAAAAATACAAAGATAGATTTGTGGCTCGTGGATTCTCTCAAAAGGAAGGAATCGATTATGAAGAAACATTTGCTCCTGTAGCAAGGTACACTTCAATTAGAACCATCATGGCACTTGCAACCACGATGAAGTGGAAGTTACACCAGATGGATGTGAAAACAGCTTTCCTGAATGGTGTCATTGAAGAAGAAGTGTACATAGAACAACCAGAAGGTTTTGAGGTTGAAGACAAAGAGACGCGTGTCTGCAAACTGAAGAAGGCTCTGTATGGGTTGAAGCAAGCTCCAAGAGCTTGGTATGGAAGAATTGATAATTTTCTGGCAAGCTTGGGCTTTACCAAAAGTAAAGTTGATCCTAACCTTTACTTCAAGGTTATGGATGATGAGCCAATCATATTATTGCTATATGTGGATGACTTGTTCCTGACAGGTAATGAGAAGCGAATCTCAGAGTGCAAGCAGAAGCTCACTGCAGAATTCGAGATGAAATACGTTGGCTTAATGCATTATTTTCTAGGTCTCGAGGTGTGGCAGAGCCCAGAGGGAATCTTCCTTAACCAAGGGAAGTATGCAGTAGAAATCTTGAAAAGATTTGATATGTTGGAGTGTAAAGCCATGGCCACACCCATGGATACCAACTTGAAGTTATTATCTGATACCTCGTCAGAATTAGTGGATGTGACTCTATACAGACAGATTATTGGGTTGATGATGTATCTGACGAATACTAGGCCAGATATATGCTTTGTTGTGAACACCTTGAGTCAGTATCTGGTTGAGCCCAGACGTGTTCACCTTGTAGCTGCAAAGCATGTGATGAGGTACCTAAAAGGTACAATAGACTATGGTCTCAATTATTCTAGAGATCATGAGTTCAGACTGTATGGGTATACAGATTCCGATTGGGAAGGAAGTGTCTCAAACAGGAAGAGCACTTCAGGCGGATGTTACAGTCTGGGTCAGCCATGATCTCATGGCTAAGCAGGAAGCAATCCAGTGTTGCTCTCAGCACTACAGAAGCAGAGTATATTGCAGCCTGTTCTGCTAGTTGTGAAGCCATATGGCTTCAGAAGTTGTTATCAGGTCTATTTGATCTGGAGTTAGATACCACAGTGATTCTATGTGATAACCAAAGTTGTATAAAGATGACAAAGAACTCTATGTTCCATGACAAGTCAAAACACATAAAAGTACAGTATTTCTACATCCGTGATATGGTGCAGAAGGGAGCTATAAAGCTCCAATATGTGAGCACAGATGAGCAGGTTGCAGATGTGTTGACTAAGCCTCTGTCTCGTGTGAAATTTGAGCACTTCCGTGACAAGCTTGGTGTAGTTCGTAAGGACTTCCCTCGAAAGGGGGAGTAGTGCTGATGATATTGTGGTGCAGTGGGATTGATCATCCCTAGATAGTGATCTTGTAATTCTGAAAGGAAGGATAGTCTTAAATGTTGATCCTGAGTTGTGGTGGGATTGATCATCGCTAGACAGTGATCCCGTAATTCCGAAAGGAAGGTGTTATCACATCCATGTTAGCTAGAGCTACCATGCTGCAGATTGTGTGGTCAGGGACCATACTACATTTTTTTTTCCAGATCAGAGATCAGATGCTTTCAGAGGGGGCATGCATTGTGTTCGGATTGCCCCGAGCAAAGATATCAGTGGGGACAGATGGTTTTGTATTGGTCCAGACATGTTATACACCATTGCCTACAGGGTCACCCTTCCTTGCCAGACGTTGCATGATCCCATTTGAGATAGTTACTTAGCCATATTGTGATGAGAGCACTACAGAGTATTGTTGGTTTGACACTTATTGCCTGGATTCAGTAGAGATCCAGTTTCAGAGATAGCTTCAGCAGCAGGTATATGGTATGGCAGGTATAGCACTTATGGTTTATTGCACATGTTGTTGTTTAGACTTGTTTATTTATGATAGTACATGGACTTGACGTAGGATGTTGATTATGGTGATCTTGTTGTTTATTATGAGGTGTATAGCCCTTGGTGATGTCAGTCCACCTCATTTAGGAGGCTCATGTATATGCACACTGGTTCCCATCCCCGTTATTGGTACAGACTTAGTCATTTCGTCCTCCTAGGCAGCGAACTTTGGATCCACATGTCACTTCCTTCCATCCATCTGACTCATTCATTTTGATTTCTCCCGACTTGGACCCTGATTTGTGACCTTGAGGATCCCTTTCCCCATTGACCTCTGAGTATGCCATGATTCCCTGTCTTTTGTGCCTCGGCTCTTTAATGTGTGAGATGCACTCTCAAACCTGGGATTTGCTCCTGTCGGTTGCCCCCGATGTTGCAATGCAGTATAGGATTGTGTAGCCCCACCAGGTGTTCCCCATTGGTCATCGAAGCATGTACACTCACCCCCATTACTTTGCAGTATGAGCACCTTGATTATATCTATTGAGATATGTATGTAGCCCAAAAGGGCCTTGATGTAAAAAGAAATGAAGAAATGCAAAAGAAGCCAAAAAGGCTATGTAAATGTAAAATCAAGCCAAAAAAAGGCTAAGTATGAAAGTCAATGTAAAAGTCCATGCAATGTGTTTTTGAACACACATGGACACAGGTCAGCCATATATATCACCTTTGTAGTGGTTATTTCCTCACCTAGTCCTGCGGGGCAAGGAGGTGCGATGGAGTAAGGGACAACTAATTCTAAGTGTTCCCTAGAGTCTCAAGTTACGGTTTGCCGGACACTCAGTTTGGCGGCTCTAGAAAAGATCCTCACGGAGACTTCTTAAGGCACAGATGTGAGTTGTGAGGTATAAGATGATCAGTGGTTGTTTCCCTGCACTATACTCATTTGTGAGGCACCGCCCTTCCCTATGAATTATCATGGTATGCTTATGTCAGTGGGTCTCGCTCTCCCTGTTTACCCGAGGGGTCACATGGTCTTGGTCCTCGTCTTCCCTTATCCTTCACCTCGTTTATCCACCTCACCCAAAGTTAGCTAAGTGGTCAAGTCTATAAGTTGTGCATAGCATTGAGTCTTTGTTGGAGGTGGTGGGCCCACCTCACTCGGGGCTTGTATTTATTGAGATATTTATGTTTTGATCACCATATCGGGATTGTATTGTTTTAAGTAAATGTACTAACGTAAATAAGGAAGCCTTGATGCTTCATGTTGCTTACAGGTTTTTCAGCCATTACCATTTTGACCAGATTTGACTTGGTCAAACTAGGTTGACTAAGCCAAAAATGGGCCCGAAAAAATATTGCGATCAAGATTTCGATTTTGGTCATTTATTATCTCTTGGGGTCCCATATGAGCCTCCAAGTGTCAGAATTTGAAAAAGTTGAGGCAGCAATGAGATTTTTAATTATTATGGGTCACCAGTGACCTGTTTTAATTAAAAATCATATATTTTGGGCAAACAGTGCCTAATTGATGGATCGGGGTCGTTCAAGAGACCATATCTACCATATGTGGGGTCTACGATCACATTGCAGCAGACGGTTCATCAATCCGAGCATTATAAGTGGGTCAAAAGCCCAAATTACATCTTCAGCAATAAAAACCATCAATAAATTAAATGGAAAATCAAATATGGCAAATGTAACTATTGAAAAATGGCAAATGCAATGGTTGGCTAATACAAGGGGGTCTTCTAAGGTAATGTTGGTAATGTTTGGACATCTATTATGTGTTGTGGGTCCTCTATTTGTCCAGCTCACCATGGGGGACGAATTTGCCCATAGGGGGCGTTTTTCCACTTAGCAAAAATCATATTTTTTGTGTTTTATTGTATTAAGACCATAGTGTAGTGGTATGGGGGTCTAAAACAGCCCATAGGCACCCCCCAACCACCATTCATATGTACTTTATGGGCCCCACGAGTTGGTCCATCATCCACTTGGGCGTTTTTTAGGGTAATTCGCCCCCCCTCTAGAGTTCATCTCCTCCATCGATTTGGGCAGTGAGATAATCAATCTCAGCCCTTGGTTTTGGAGGGAGAGTTAGGGTTGAGAGTAGTCATTCTCTATAAGAGAAGACTCTCACTCATTTTATACTTCTTCTTGGCACATTATACACTTGAGCTTGATTGATATAAAGTCATTTTTCACCGAGTTCTTGAGAGTTTATGTATGGATGTGGATTGTTTGACTGATATCTAGTTTCCTTAGCCTTGTTGAGTGGTTATTGTGGTGTTTCCATTCTTTCCTTGGCCAAAACGAATTGCAAGTGAAGAAGATGGCTGGAAGAGGGCGCAATTTTTGGAGTGGGAACTCCACACTTGCTCATTTTCTCCAGGGCATTAACAAAGGGATTTGTCATTGCTTAATGCTTTTCAATTCTTTCATTTTCAGTGATTTACTTGTTGGTTTACTTAACTATTTGCTGCATATACTGATTTCATCTTATTTGTGGCTAGGGCACAATTGGCCAGTTGGAAGCTCAAACACCAAAGGGGACACGCTGTTGCTCAACAACTAAATTTGGGGGCTAGTCTTCGATCAATCTCATCCATCCATTCATTCCCAGGTATGTTCTTATTGCTGATCTCATATATTTCAATTTCACTATGTGTTAAGCTAGAAATTTACATAAAAGAACCATAAAAATCAAAATATTAAAATTTCACCGTTAGAATTTGTTTTCCTTCAAAACCCGATTATGAAACACTGTTAAAAGCTCATATCCAAAGTTTCATTGTTTTTCAACTCCATCTACCCATAGAACTAGGCACTGGTCTTTCACTGATTTCGCCCTCCTTGGGAAAACTGGCCAAACACGTTGTTGGGTAATTTTCTGGGTTCTAGGTAGTTTAGATTTGGTTTTAAAGCGTCATTTTACCTTAAGAAATCAAGTTATCATTTGCTAAAAGTGATTATAAACATTAATTTTATGCTGCCCTAGGTTCACTAAGCTATTGAGTCAATCCTCTTCCTTGGGCAAATTTCTCATCCATTAATCACTTCTAGTTCATTTGCATCTTCAGTTGATTTTCAGCCATATTATTGCTAATCTAGTCCATTTATCTCATCACGTTTGATCGCTGGTCACTCTGTATTCACATACTCATTTTATGCTTGTGTCCAGCCAGTGGCTGAAATCCAACTTAGGATCTCACCAACACTCATCTCTTGTTTCTATATCTTTATCTTTTGGGATTTGGGTGTCTTTTTTGTCTCTCACCCATCACAGGTTGAGAAGGGTCTCCCCCTGGATTAGGCTACATGCCCTATCCGAAGTGACAAACGCCTTGTCTAGTGTGACTACCACTCCTTCGGACGGTGGACCTAGCGTTTGCTGGTTACACCTACCTGGCTGCTCACCCTCTACCATCTCGGACGAGATACCTTTCATTAGCAACTAGAGTTTGTGTGATCACGGAAGGATAGTCTTAAATGTTGATCCTGAGTTGTGGTGGGATTGATCATCCCTAGACAGTGATCCCGTAATTTCGAAAGGAAGGATAGTCTTAAATGTTGATCCTGAGTTGCAGTGGGATTGATCATCCCTAGACAATGATCCCGTAATTCCGAAAGGAAGGATAGTCTTAAATGTTGATCCTTAGACTGAATCCCTAGTTCCAAAAGGAAGGATTGTCTAAGATGTGAGTGTTGGACTGAATCCCTGGTTCCAAAAGGAAGGATTGTCCATGATCCCTAGTTCCGAAAGGAAGGATCACCAGTGTTGTTGGACTGAATCCCTAGTTCCGAAAGGAAGGATTGTCCATGATACCAGTTTTGAAAGGAAGGACCACCAGAGTTGTTGGACTGAATCCCGAGTTCCGAAAGGAAGGATTGTCCATGATCCCAGTTCCGAAAGGAAGGATCACCAGAGTTGTTGGACTGAATCCTGAGTTCCGAAAGGAAGGATTGTCCATGATCCCAGTTCCGAAAGGAAGGATCACCAGAGTTGTTGGACTCAATCCCGAGTTTCGAAAGGAAGGATTGTCCATGATCCCAGTTCCGAAAGGAAGGATCACCAGAGTTGTTGGACTGAATCCCGAGTTCCGAAAGGAAGGATTGTCCATGATCCCAGATCCGAAAGGAAGGGCACCAAAGTTGTTGGACTGAATCCCGAGTTCTGGAAGGAAGGATTGTTCAGGATCCATAGTTCCGAAAGGAAGGATCATGTGTGTTGCAGGTGATGATGCTCCTGATGATATTCCAATACTATAGATGAGGATGCTCCAGTGCTACAGATGATGATGTTCCAGGATGCTCCAGTGCTGCAGATAATGATGTTCCAGTGCTAAAGATGAGGATGCTCCAGTAATGCAGATGTTCCAGTGCTGAAAATGAGGATGCTCCAGTGCTGAAGAAGATGATGATCCAGTACTGAAGATGAGGATGCTCCAATACTGCAGATGTTCCAGTGCTGAAGATGAGGATGCTCCAGTGCTGAAGAAGATGATGATCCAGTGTTGAAGATGAGGATGCTCTAGTGCTGCAGAAGATGATGCTCCAGTGCTGAAGATGAGGATGCTCCAGTACTAAAGATGATGATACTTGAGCTCTATATGGAAGATGATGATGTTGTTAAAGAACTTCCAATGATCTATAGATGTATCAACCAATGTTCCAGATGTTGTTGATGATGCCCCTCCTCCCTCCGATGATGTTGTGTAGAGTTACACATGCAGATGTTGTTGTCAGTAAAATACCCTTCTTGTTAAGGGGGAGTGTTAAATTAATGTAACTTCAAAGAATATTCTACTTGTACTTTATTATTGTAACTCCGTCGAGGATGTTTTACCTCCGTTCGAAGATGTCATTATTATATTTGGTCATGTAAAAGTCATGAGGTAAAGCCTCCATTGTAAGTCGGGTCGTTAGTACCCTAAAGAATGTAATATAATATTATTTGAGTCTTTCTAGGAGAGGTCGGCCCAGTCAGTTACAGTGAGGTCAACCTAGCTGGGATAAAAGTCAAGTAAAAGGTAAAGTATAAATAGAGAGTGAGTTCCTCTAATTTGTACCATCACTCACTTATGCAATTCGCATTAGAGGAGAGAGAGAGATATCTGCGAAGGAGGAGGATTGGCTTGGGTCTAGAGTTTGGGTTTGTCTCTCTTATTTGTGAGACCTATTTTGGGCATTGTACTTTGATCATCTATATTGAGGAAGTTCTTGTTGGGTTTTCTTCCCCTTGAGGGTCTCCCAGGGTATGTTGTTTTTGTGCTTTGTGATTGTGTATCTTTCAAAGATCCTTATTATGCTGCTATTGTGAATAATGTATTGAATGCTAATGAAGTTGGAATATAGTCTGTAGTAGCATATAAGCATAACACTTACTCATAAAATGCACTACATGAGCCTACTGCTAGTCAATCTTAGTCATATATAAATGCATAAAAGAAAATTGTATCACATATCTACATGTAACTGTTATGAGTAATATACTTCAAAATACTCAGGAATTCAAATGACAGTAAATACTTATCTTTCATGTGTTTTGTAGGCTCCCTCTTAGTTTTTGCCTCCTTGCAGAAGTTACTGGAGTTTCTGGAAGTGTACGCTACTCCATCATCTGATTCTGAAAACCTTGATCTTCTTCTTCATCTAGTCTACAACTTTTTGAAGTCTTCATCCTTAGTCCTCATGTACTGGATTCAAGATCTCATTTCGCTTGGAAACAGATTCTTCGCATACACCGTCATGTTTTGTCTGGATCTCGGGTAGACCAGTCACCATTTTACTTATAATCGGTAAAGCCTTGTAGGGTAGACCAGTCACCATTTTGCTTATGATCGGTAAAGCCTTGTAGTGTGTATATATATATATATATATGCAAGCCTATGTGCTATAGTTCACTTGGTTCCATAGTGTCATGAATCAATGCTTGATTTGGTTGGCCTTTTAATTTCTACAAGCCTCCATCTTGCTCTCCAAGTACTATTATATCATCAAAATTTCAAGACATATTCTTCATCACTTGAGGAATCTTCCCTTCCTTTCTACTCAACTGGTTCATCATCTTCTGCAGCATGAGAATGATACCTCTTCTTCTTTCCTTTCTTGTTACGGTCTTTGTTTTTGGGGTAATCTCTTGCAAGATGTCCCTTTTCATCACAAGTGTAACATCTGTAGTTTGAGTAGTCCTTATGAAGTCTATGATTCTTTTGGAATCATCAAGGCTTCTTGCGACAGTGATCTTCTTTCTTGCTCTTCTTTGCATGAGCTGCTAAGGCTTGGTTATCATCTTCACCCATCTCCTCTTCTTTGGCTTCCTCTTGAGTACAATCTCCCCACAGCCTACTAAATTTGGTGAGCTTCCTTCTAGAACAGATTGTTAGAGTTTTCACTTTAATTCAATTTAGTTAGATCTTTAAACTAAAAGATAGACAAGCACAGCAAAACACAAAAGACACAAGAATTTTCCTCAGGGAAACCATAGAGGAGAAAACCCTGCAACTTCCTCAGAAATAGATTTGTCACTAGTATAATATCAATCAAGATGGAAAACCCAAAATATAAGATGTCTTCTACAACTCTCTCTCTTTCTCCTCCAGCGAACTTGTCTTCTCTCTCTCTTTATGCAAACTTGCTTCAGTGAGTTTTGTGTCAAAATGAGAGAGCAAGCCTCTCTATTTATACTTTATGTTTGACTGCCCTAATTCCTAATGGGGCTGACCTCACTTACCTAACTGGGCCAACCTCTCTGAGAGAGACTCAAAAATACAATTTACATTTGACCTTTGGGGATCTAATGCCCCGACTTACAATGGAGGTTTTACCTCAATAATCTTGCATGACCAAACATAATAATGACATCCCCGAATGGAGAGGAAAAACATCTCCGTCGGAGGTACAAATAAAATACAATAATTATATAATTATAAAATACAAATGAATATCCTCCAAAGTTAAATTTACAACACTCCCTCTTAACTAGGAAGGTATTCTCTCGACATAGTCATCATCACTCTGGACAACGTCATCATCGTTGGATCAACATCAATGTTGGAACTAGATCATCATCGTTGCTACTGCAGCAATCTTCATCTCATTGATCATTGACTAGTGACATCTCTCGAATCTATCTGTCATGATAAGTTCTACAGAGCCAACCCTTTTTCATGTTGGATGTAGGCCTAGCTCTCATCTGGGTCTTCATCATCTCCATGAGCAAGCCATCAAGTAGGTACAGCCCAGGACCACAAATTATAGTGCCACAGCAATCACCTACGTCTCCTACTATCATCTCATCGTATTCAGATCATCTCATCATCACACACGGAGAGCAACCCAAGTGCACACCTCATGTCCAACAGACCACCTACGTCTCCCACCCAGTGGGTACAGCCCAGGAGCACCCCAGGTGCATTACGTCTCTGACGGTCAGCCTGCGTCTTCAAACATGTGGATATAGCCCAGGAGCACCCCAGGTGCATTACGTCCCATGGACCACATATGTCTTCCACCATGTAAGATACAACCCAGGTGCACCCCAGGTGTCTTTGTGACCGGTGGACATACCAGCATCTCCAAACATGTGGATACAGTCCAGGAGCACCCCAGGTGCATTACGTCCCCATGGACCTGTTATCACACCATAGTAGCTGGGCTACTATTCTTGCTTAGCAGATATCTACACTTTTAGAGCTTGGATTTTTCAGAAATTGGCTATGATGAGCTTGTTATTTGTGATCACTCATGGATTAGAGCAATATATTTGTATCAGATTTTTGTTAGACCTTGTGCCAAGGCTGAGCCTTGAGAGCTTAGATTTGATGACCGATGTGACTCTTTGTTCCATACAGTTTCAGTTCAGTGCCCAATGATTATATTGCACAGTGTTTTAGATATATATTGATGATTATTATGATGTGATGTGACCTGTGGACTTCTGATTATTGACTTTGGATTATTATCTTGTTGTTTTAGTCATCTTCATAGCATTGACTTAGTATATGATTCAGGACATGGCAATACTATTTAAAATAAAATGGAATATCTTGGATGATGTTATAAATATAAATTGGATGTATTACTTGCACATTTAGGTTTTCTGACAATACTCACTGGTTTCATTACCCTCCTGTGAGCATAGATATGGTCTTCCTTGACATTCTTGTCTGCTAGCTTAGGCACCACATTCATTTGACTCCATCCATCCATGACCTTCCTAAATTAGCTTTTACCTTTTGACTTGCCCTCTTGACTTCTTGATACTGAGGACTTCCCCATTACTACCTTTGTGTTGGACCGCATCCATGTTTGCTTTGTGTCTCGGCTCTGATTTGGTGACAAAGCTTGCCTTTGGTAAGCTGGATTGTATACCTAAATCATTCTGGTTGGTTGTCCCGATGTTTGGCACTGTGCAGAACTCCCCCTAGTCGCTTGAGATGTTGCCTAAAACTGAAAGCTCATGTACTACTTTGTATTGGAAATGTTTTATATACGCCCATGGAAACTGTAAACTCTAGAATGTGTTTCTGAACACACGTGAGTAAAGGGCAAGAGCAATGAAATGCTAAAATACTCCTCGAAGAGAATAGAAAAGGTCCAAAAAAACAAATGTTACTCAAAAGTTATATCTATTATTGTTGACCTTGTATATATGAATATGCCCCGGATGCAAGTTGCGATTAGTTGTGCTTCTTAGCACATGTGAAATCCCAGAGGGGTCATATAGGCCATAAAAGGCCATGCAAATGAAATGAATGATCCTAATGAACCTGGATCAGCTTGATGTATACATGATGCCTAAGTTGAATAAGCACTCTCTAAACAACTTATCCATGTGTGAGGCACAGCCCTTCCCTTTGTCATTTTGTCCAGCACAGAATGTAGCTTCCCCCTCTCCCCGTCCAAAGTGTCACCTAGTTGAGTTTGGTCAAGTCATCCCCTTTGCCCAATCTTGTCTTGGCCTTCACCCTTAGCTAGCAGTTAGACCATGTCCAATGGGTGAGTCTGTCATTGAAGCTCTTGTGCAAGTAACATATAAATAACACTAATTATATACATGTATTAAACTGCCATGGAATGATGTTTATACTTTAAGTTAAGCTGTGAACATGATCTAAAGGAACATGTCTTAGTATTTGTCATAATCTTGTTCTTGGTTATATATTGACCTAGTCAAACATAGTTTGACCATGGTCATTCTTGGGATCTGTGATGATGTGGGCCATGTATGCTTATGGATGATGATTGATGGTCCCACATACTCTTGTTGATGACTCCATATGGTGGACATATGCTTCAGATGATGGTTGATGCAGTTCAGCAGTTTTATTATTATTTCCAGATCATCATATTTTACACTGTCTGGATATGGTGGACCCTACTGTTGACCCCTCAAGTCAACCCATGGTGTATGAGTACACATTTTCAGTAGATTTGGGTCTTCTAGATCCATTGAGACACTTATCTTTCAGTTTCGGGCACTTCTGATGATGCTAGATGCAGTTATCCACCTGTTGACCAGTTTTGGGCATGCTATCCCAGCCTGTCCAGCAGAGGCTTGGAGGCCAGTCGTTGCCTAGGGCGCTGTGTCTGAAGGGGGTGATCCAGCCACTTAATTTCCACATTATACCCCCCTTCCTGACACCCTGGTGCCCTCAGTTTGACAGCGCAGGCACCCTGGTGGCAGTTTGAGCAGTTTCGGGGTTTTTCAGGAGGATTAAAAATGGAATAAAACGGTCACTGAGGAATTCGATTTGGGAAATTGAGGCAAGGTTTTGGAACTTGGTCTTCACAGATGTCTTCCAGTGTGAACCTCCCATCTTCCAGTCAGTTGGCATCAGTCAGTGGGGTCCATAGTGGCCACAGGAGGCCTTTTACTGCATGTCTCTCACAGATTTTGAGGACAGGATTTGATCATTTGTGTTATGTGGACATGCCATGGTCCTTATTTTATATATTATTGTGCCATGGGGATGAGCTAGTAAGGATTGATGCCTCCTAGCCCCACCATGGGCTTCTTGAGTCATGTCCATGTCATATTTGGTGGGCCCTTGTATTTTAGCCCCCTTTAGAGGATGACGTCACCCTTACTTAGTCACTTTTAGCTATGACGTCATCCCTCTTTTGAGTGATCCATGTGATATTATGTATTGGCTCATCTTAGCCATTGATTAGATTTTGAGATCTTTTAATCTCAACAACTCATTTCAAAAAATGGTTTTGAGATCTAGGGTTTTGGTCTTTATTATCCTATATAAGGAGGAGACCCCCCTCATTGTATAGCACCTTTGGGCTCTAGAAAACTTGGAATGAAAATATTATTTTGGAGATCTACTTCTTAGCTTTGATTGGGTTACTCTTGTATATGTTCTTGCATCTCTTGTTTCTAGACATTCGTTGCTTTACAGGTGAAATCGACATCAATAGAAGGGAGGCCGAATTGCTTGAAGCTAGCCACACGACTTGCTTGATGGGAAGATTGTAGGGGTTGCTCACATCTCCAATGGGCAAGATGTCTTCATCTTGAGGGAGTTTTTCAATTGTGCTTTGTCCATTGATTGCTTTTTTTATATGACATGATTAGATCTCATTGATTTGTGGATCAAATCTAACTTGATGTAGTTTGATTTACAGGTTTCATGGGACATCTCTCCTCCTAGGGCTTGGACATTTTGGATTGAAGACACTTGGATCAAGCTTGGAATTGTAACTAGGGAAAGAATCATCCATATGCTAAGAGGCCGCAAGGTTATGAGGTAAGATCTACAAGGTACGTATCTATTTCGCTTGTTCTCCATCCTATTGGTCACAAACTCCATTAAAATCAAAACTCTCATTTTTCACTTTTTTCTAGATCTACTTGGATCTAGCTTGGCTTTGGAGAAAATATTGAAAACCCACCTCTATAGCATCCACGGCAATTCGGATCTATAGTTTGGTGTGGATTGAGCTTCATTTGACACATTTTCCAAGGCACCTAGCCCTCTTTGAGGCAATTCGCACTCCTTGAGGGAGGCTATTTGGGCTAGTTCCAAGAGTTGGGTAGGTGAGATCCCACTTGATTTGCAGAGATCCACCTTGATTACCTACCCCTAGTGCTTCACCTCTTTGATTTTTTCCTTGTGGGCCCCATTCCTCATTTTGAGGGTTGTGCCCCACTTGGGTCATTGGGTGATGCATTTTGAATCTTAGATCTATGGATATCTAGGTCATATTTGGGCATGCCATCCTAAACCCACCTTGATAAATGCCTGAACTACCCTGATCTACATTTTGGCATAATTTGGACTCCATTTGTCCCTCCATCTAAAGGCACTAGTCTCCCTTGGGCAATTCGCACTCCTTGGGCTAGTGGCCTTTTCCTAGATCCCATATGTGGGTGTTGTCTATCTCATCTTAGATCCATAGATCTATCTCATCTCACCCACTTAGTGCCATCTCACCCCTAATTTGACCAAGTGGGCCCCATTTGGACCATTTTCCACTTTTTAAGGAGTGGGTCCCACTTGTGTATTCATGGTGTTAGATCTATCCATTTGATCTTCATAAGTGGCCTTAGTCATTCATTCGTTGAAACACTTCTCACTTCTTAAGCCTCTTCAACCACATCTTAAACTCTTTGGTCCACTTAATCCTCACGCATTGGTTTCCGTAACCTAACTTACACATTTCCCTAGGAACCTTTGTGTTAGCTAGTCTTCATTGATTGGCTAGAATCTCCCCCTTGGTCTTAATTCTTCATGATCTAAACTGAAGAGTGCCTCGGTTATCGTGACACCCAACTTGCATTGGGAACCGTTGCACTTCTTGGGTCACCTCTTTAGTTGTCCATCTCCTCTACCGTCCCGGATGGGATACCTTTAGGGACAACTACAAGTTGTGTGATAACAGGCCAACCTGCGTCTTCAAACATGTGAGATCTAGGCCTAGTGCACCTGCGTCTTTCGACCTCATCACTCCCTCTTTCGAGGAACATCGATCTAGATAACACCAAGATTCTCTATGAAGTACTCGAACTTCACTCTCGCTAATGGCTTGGTCAACACATTGGCTATCTGCTCGTCTGTTGCCACATACTGGAGCTTCACTACTCTCTACACCATATCCCGGATATAGTGATACTTGATCTCAATATGCTTCGACTTGTCATGGAACACTGGGTTCTCAGACAACTTCACGCAACTCTGGTCACAGAAGATACAAGTCACCTCAATCTCGAGATCAAACAAATATGACAGTAGCTTCCGAAGCCATACTGCCTCACAACTAGCCGAACAAGCTGCAACATACTCTGCTTCAACTATACTCAGTGCCACGCATGACTGCTTCCTGCTAAACCAGGAGATCATATCGGATCCCAAACAGAAGCAACATCCCGAAGTGCTTTTCCTGACTGTGGCACTGCCTGCCCAATCCGAATCGACATAACCATGCAGGTTAATCCTCTGATTCTCCTAATACTTGAGCCCATACTCAATTGTACCCTTCAGGTACCTCAATATCTGTTTTGCATCCGTTAAGTGAACATGTCTTGGATCCGTTAGGAACTGGCTTAGGGTGTTCACAGCAAAACATATGTCTAGTCTCGTGTTCGTCAAGTACATCAACGAACCAATCATCTTCCTGTACATCGTGGCATCAACTATCTCTAAAGAAGCGTCACATAGCAGCTTCAAGTTCAATGCCATTGGTGTGGCCATAGCCTTGCAGTCCATCATTCAGACTCTCTTCAGAATCTCTACTGCATACTTTCCTTGACTAAGGAAAATTCCATCCGCACTCTGCCACACCTCCATGCCTAAGAAGTAATGCATCATTCCCAGGTCCATCTCGAACTCTGCGGCAAGCCTTTTCTTTGTATCTGCAATGAGCTCATCCTCACCTGTCACAAATAGGTCATCTACATATAGCAGTAGTATCACTGGTCTTCCGCCCTCAACCTTGAAGTAAAGGTTGGAATCTACTTTACTCTTGGTAAAGCCTAAGCTCATCAGAAAATTGTCCATCCTGTTGTACCATGTCCTAGGTGCCTGCTTTAATCCATACAAGGCTTTCTTCAACTTGCACACAAGTCTGTCTGTCATGTGTCTCGAATCCTAGTGGTTGCTCTACATACACTTCCTCTTCAACTACACCATTCAAGAATGTTGTCTTAACGTCCATCTAGTGTACCTTCCATTTCATTACTACAGCCAATGCAAGTATAGATCTAATGGAAGTGTATCTTGCTACAAGTGCAAATGTCTCCTCGTAGTCTATGCCTTTCTTCTGGGAGAAGCCACGTGCCACAAATCTTGCCTTGTGTTTTTCTATGCTACCATCTGCAGCATGCTTGATCTTGTAGATCCATTTCGAAGTCACAACAGACTTCCCTACTGGTCTTGGAAGTATCTCCCAGACATCATTCTTCATAATCGATTGGCATTCCTCGATCATGGCATCTTTCCATTCCTTCTCCTCTGTTGCTTCTTCGTAGTTGGAAGGTTCTTTATCAATGATGTCACATAGCTAGAGTATGGTCTGGGTCTCTTGCTTTCTCTATGCATCCCATATGGAGCACCATACTTCTCTACATCTTGTATTGCTTCACGTTCCCATGCTGGTCTTCTCTTGTGGGAGTTCTTCTCACTGGGTGGATCTACAGGTTCTCGTGGTTCTGCCATGTCGCAGTCTTCGTGATCTTCTTGAATTGCTTCTTCCATCACTGTGTCTCTAATTCTGGGAACTTCAGGTTCTTCATTTTCTTCAATAGGTAGTTTTCTTGATTTGTTGTATGTTGAATCTTCGTTGAAGGTTACGTCTCTGCTGATCTCGATCTTCTTGAATCCTGGGAAGTATATTCGGTAGGCTTTTGATGTGTCGCGGTATCCCACAAATATTCCCTTCTTTCCTGAAGGATCTAGCTTCGGTCTCTTTTCCTTCGGGATGTGTATGTACACCGGGCAGCCAAATATTATGAGATGGATGACTTCTGGTTTCTCACCTGAGAAAGCTTCTTCGGGAGTCTTGTTGTTCAATACTCGGTGAGGTGTACAGTTTTGTACATACACAGTTGTCCTTGCTGCTTCTGCCCATAAGTGCATCAGAAGATCCTGATCATGTAGCATTGCCTTTGCTGCTTCCATTATTGTTCTGTCCTTTCGTTCTGCAACGTCATTCTGTTGAGGATTGTAAGGAGTGCTCAACTCCCTCTTAATACTAGATTCTCTGCAAAGGTCCTTGAATTCTTTCGAAGTGAATTCTCCGCCATTATCTGATCGTAGGGTCTTGATCTTCTTCTCAATGTGATTTTCAACCAAGGCTTTGAATTCCTTGAACTTGCTAAATACCTCATTTTTGTTTTTCAAGAAATAAATCCATGTCTTACGGGAAAAGTCATCTATAAAATAAACATAGTATACATACATGCTTAATGAGCTGGAAGACATGGGACCACATACATCTGAGTGGACTATCTCCAATATTCCTTTTGCCTTGCTTTCACTGCTGGGAAATGCCTTCTTTACGTTCTTTCCTTGAGCGCATCCCTTGCAAATGCCTTCATGTTTTGTCTGGATTTCTGGTAGTCCTGAAACTGCTTTGCTTGCAAAAGGTAGTGCTCTATAGTGCGCATGTGCAAGCCTTTTGTGCCATAGTTCACTTGGTTCCATGGAGTCATGAACCAATGCTTGTTTAGGTTGTCCCTTCAACTTGTACAAGCCTCCTTCTTGCTCTCCGATTACTGTTGCATCATCTATTGTTTTTCCTTTTGGCCACATTAGAACTTGGCCATCAACAAATGCAACCCTCATTCCCTTAGCATCTAGCGCTGAGATGGAGAGAAGATTCTTCTTCAATCCTGTAACATAGAGAACATCTTTCATCTTCAATGATTTGCCGGAATCTAGCTTGTAGGAAGCTTCTCCACTTCCTTTGATGGGATATTGATAATCATCCCCAATTTTTACCTTGTGAGGTGACTCATGTTCTGATAGATTGACGAAGGATTCTTTGTATCCTATCATATGCTTGGATGCTCCAGTGTCTACAAGCCAATCATTGCTCCCGTGTGTGATAGTGCCCGTGAGTGCTGAGATTAAGACATGTTCTTCATCACTTGAAGAATCATCCCTTTCTTCTCTGGTTCTTTTCCTTGTTGGTTCATCATCTTCAACAGTGTGAGCATGATGCCTCTTCTTGTTGGTTTTCGTGGAGGATCCTTGGTTTCTGGGACAGTTTCTTGAGTAATGTCCCTTCTCATCACATGTGTAACATCTAATACTGGAGAGATCCCTTCTGGATCCATGATGCCTTCTAAATCTTTTGTGATGGTGGTCCTCCCTCTTATTGTGATTTCTTTTAGTGTGAGTTGTTAGAGCTTGATCATCATTAGCTCCCATCTTCTCTTATCTTGCTACTAGTCGAGCTTCTTCTTGGGTGCATTCTTCCCATAGTCTACTGAAGGTGATCAGCTTCTTCCTGGCACATATTCTTTGAATGAATGAGTCCCATGATCTTAGGAGACCATTCAAGGTGGTCATAACAATCTCTCCTTCTTCTAGTTTGTCTTCTATCACTTCAAGTTGCTCCTTGATTTGAGAGACCCTTGTGAAGTAAGATTGCATGGTCTTTGAGTGTTGGATCTTCATATTCTTGAGTTGGTTCCTTAGTGTCATCTTCCGATTGATGTTCTTCCCTTCGAATATCTTTGTCAAGGCATCGAACATCTCCTTGGGAGTCTTCAGGGATGACACGTGAGGGATGAAATGATCTTTGATGGAGTCTGCAATAATCCTCTTAACCTTGACCAAGTTCTTCTTCTGGATTTGTTTTGCCTCTTCTCCCTCTGGTTCTGGAACATCTGCATTGACATACTTGTCCAAATCATTTTCTTCTAGGACAAGAGAGATTCTATACTTCCATGCCAGAAAGTTGTCAACTCCTTCAAGCTTATCCTCAAGCTTGGTGTGATTTGTCATTTTGAAATGAGAACCTCAAATCAAATAGCAAAGATTTATATCTTACCAATTTGAGATGCCCAACCTGGTTTTGGAGTTGTCAAGCCTAGGGTTTGTTAGAGAAACCCTAATTTTCCAAACTTGAAATTTTGAACTTCTGATTCGACAGGAAGATGCGCCTCCTCAAGGCGAGTTGTCCAATGCACTCCTTTGTCTGAATTGATGGAGGAAAACCCCAAAAGTTTGATGCCCTAGTTTTCTCCCGTCACTAGTGACTAGGTCAAAAATGAAAATTCTTCAAACTGGATTATGCTTCCTCCAAAAGATGCGCCCTCCTAGGACGAGTTATCCTAGCCCTCTTTCTCTGATGATCTGTGGAGAGAAGACCTTGAAGTAGGAAGCCCTAGTTTCCCGCTGCTGCACAATGCCTTCTTTTCAAATTGGCTCTGATACCATGTTAGAGTTTGCACTTTAATTCAATTTAGTTAGATCTTTAAACTGAAAGACAGACAAGCACAACAAAACACAAAAGACACAAGAAGTTCCCTCGGGGAAACCATAAAGGAGAAAACCCCGCAACTTCCTCAGAAATAGATTTGTCACTAGTACAATATCAATCAAGATGGAAAACCCAAAATATAAGATGTCTGTTGCAGCTCTCTCTCTTTCTCCTCTAGCGAACTTGTCTTCTCTCTCTCTTTATGTCAACTTGCTTGAGTGAGTGTTGTGTCCAAATGAGAGGGCAAGCCTCTCTATTTATACGTTATGTTTGACTGCCCTAATTCCTAATGGAGCCGACCTGACTTACCTAACTGGGTCGACCTCTCCTACGGAGACTCAAAAATACAATTTACATTTGACCTTTGGGGATCTAATGCCCTGACTTAAATGGAGGTTTTACCTCAATAATCTTGCATGACCAAACACAATAATGACATCCCCGAATGGAGGAGAAACATCTCCGTTGAAGGTACAAATAGAATACAATAATAATATAATTATAAATTACAAATGAATATTTTTTGAAGTTACATTTACAACAACATAGATCCCTTGGATGAATGATTCCCATGATCTTGGGAGACCATTCAATGTAGTCATCACCAATTCTACTTTTTCAACATGATTTCCAATAGATTCCAACTGTTCTTTGATTTGGGAGACCCTTGTGAAATAAGATTGAATACTTTTTGAGCTCTGCATCTTCACACCCTTGAGTTGAGTTCTCAAGGTCATCTTCCTGTTAGTGTTCTTCCCTTCGAATAATCTCTTTAATGCATCAAACATCTCTTTAGGAGTCTTCAAAGATGAGATTTGGGGGATCAAGTGATCCTTGATGGAGTCAACAATGATCCTTTTGGCCTTAACCAAATTCTTCTTATGTTTAGCTTTGTCTTCATCTCCCTCTGGCTCCACAACTTCTTCCTTGGCATAGTTTTCCAACTCATTTTCTTCTAGAATGAGCATCACTCTATACTTCCAGGCACAAAAGTTATCTACTCCTTCAAGCTTATCCTCAAGCTTGGTATTGTTTGTCATCTTGATAAAATGAGAACCTCAAATGGAAATGAGATAATAGGACTTACCAATTGAGATGCTCCAATCAAGTGCTTGCTTCAATGTCTTTTGAGATCTGACTTCTGGTTGACCTAGGGTTTGTCAGAGAAACCCTAATTTTTCAACTTTGGAATCTTGAGAAACTAATTGGAGAGAGAGATGCACCTCTTTAAGGCAAGTTGAGTAGACCCTTCCTTCATCCAAATCTGTGCACAAAAATCTGATGCCCTAGTTTTCCCAAGCGGTAGTGACAGGGTCAAAATTCAAAGTTCTCGGATCTGGAAACTTCTTCCATAGAAAAATGCGCCCTCCTAGGACGAGTTGCTTTGACCTCCTTTTCAAGCCAATCTATGGTGAAAACCTTCTGGAACAAGAAACCCCAGTTTTCACTTCCAGCGGTTTCTGCTGCACAAGGTCTTCTTTCAGGCTAGCTCTGAAACCATGTTAGAATTTTTAAATGCAATAAAGTAAACGATCACTGAAAGATAAACAAGCACAGCATAAACAAGAGTACACAACAATTTATCCTGGGAAACCCTCATGGGGCAGAAAGCCCAACAAAACTTCTTCAGTATAGATTTGTCAGAAAGTACAATGTCAATCTCGTACAATAACCCAAGAATAAGATGTCTTCAAAGCAGCTACTCTTCTCTCCCAAGAGACTCAACTTTCTCTCTCTACTCATGTGAGCTTGAGTGAGTGAGTGACATCAATGAAGTACGACTTGCGTAGGACTCGTGAGTACTCGTGAGTCTGCGCAAGTGGAACCCCAGCCCGCGTAATCGCGGAAAACTCGTCTAGGAACTCGTCACCTGCCGCGAACTCACTCCACTCGTCACACTCGGCTACAGACTCGGCCCACTCGTCACACTCGGCTGCAGACTCGGCCGTAGACTGGATCCCATAGATGCATAGGAAAAATGGTGGGAAAAAATGACGCCGGCGAATTATTAAAGCCATCGACCTTCATTAAGTAAGGCATCTCTCTCACGTTCGAGCTCTGTTGGTCGTGTTCGAGCCTGCTAGGTCATGGTCCTGGTCGTGGGAGTTCTGCAACCTGTTGGTCGTGTTCGTGCAGCCTGCTGGTCGAGTTCTGCTGCGTCGTGGTTCTGCTTCGGACTTCAACTCCCAGGTTGGTCCATTTGTTTTTTATTTTTTTTACATATAAGTTAAACTTTGTTACATTTTTTTTAGTTTATACATTCGTTTTTAGTTTATAGTTTATAGTTTTTTTTAGTGTATAGTTTGTTTTTAGTTTCTATAATATTAGTTTTTAGTTTTTTAGTTTGTTTTTTAATTTTTTAGTGTTTTTTTATGGGCAAATGCCAATGCCCGTGGCTGAGATACTCAGCCACACAGTCGACGGTGGGCTGAGTATCTCAACCACGGGCATTGGCATTTGCCCATAAAAAAAGCACTTAAAATTTAAAAAAAAATTCAAACTAAAAACTAAAAATTTAAATTTAAAAACAATCAGTGATTAAGTATCAAATTTCAATTTTTTTTTATTGTTTAATGATTTTTTTTTATATTGTTTAACGAAATTTTTTAAAAAAATTGGCCCATCTAATAACACCAAGAGCAGTTCGTTTTTAGTTTGTTTTTAGTTTAAAAATAAAATTAAATTTAGTTTTTATTTTTTAAACTTTTAAATTTTAATTTTAAATTGTTGATTACTGGTTTTTTTATGGGAAAATGCCATGTGGCCAAGTATCTCAGCCCACAGTCCACTGTGTCAGCCACACCCACACAGTGGACTGTGGGCTGAGACACTCAGCCACAGGGCCTATGGGATGAGTATCTCAGTCCACAGTTCAGTCCTCTACTCAGCCCACAAGCCCTGTGGCTGAGTATCTCAGCCCACAGTCCACTGTGTGGCTGAGATACTCACCCCACATGGACAATTTTTTTTCTAAAATTCATTGAACAATTTAAAAACAATAAAATCTAAATTTTGAACATTAAAATTTAATACAGCACATATTTTTTTTGCAATCCAGATTCCATGGCACCTAAGGCTAGAAGGCCTCTTGATCCGGCATGGAAATATTGTGTTAGTGTGAATCCCAATGAAGACCACAGGGTCATTTGCAACTTCTACTCCTCTCAAATGTCTGGGGGCATAAACAGGATGAAATATCATCTAGCAAGAATTGTTTGCAAAGATGTGGCAGTCTGTGAGAAATGCCCCGATGAAGTCACAGCAGAAATGGTAGCTACTTTGGATGCCATCAAAGAACGGAGTGAAAAGAGGGCAAGATACAAGTTTGAAACTTCTATGATAAGTAGATCTCCCATGGCACCACCGAATGCAAGTCCAAGTATAGGAGGGTCCACTTCAGCTGCTGCAGTGAATAGAAGTGTAACTTCTTCTTTCTTCCTTCCTCGCACAACTCTAGGATCTCAGCCATCCTTGGAGAGCTTCAATGAAAAGAAGAGGAAAGAGGCAGATGTTGTAGTGAGGAGGTTTTGGTACCATAACAGCCTTTCATTTAACTATGCAAAGTCTTATTTTTATCAGCCCATGGTAGATGCCATTGCAACTGCTAACCCTGGAAACAAAGCTCCCTCCTATAATGCACTTAGGGGGAAAGAGCTAGATGAGGAGCTCGAGTGTGTTAAGGAACAATTGGAGAGCATTAAAAACTCATGGAAGTTTACAGGTTGCACATTTTGTCTGATGGGTGGACAGATCAAAGGGGCAGAACAATCATCAATTTTGTTATAGCTTTCCCTAAAGGAACCATGTTCCTAAGATCCATTGATGCATCCTCGCATGTAAAGGATGCAAATCTAATTCTATCATTGTTGTCTGATGTTGTGGAGGAAGTCGGGGTAACAAATGTTGTCCAGGTAGTCACGGACAACGCTGCAAATTATGTGGCAGCTGGAAGGTTGCTTTCTGCAAAATACCCCACCATTTTTTGGACTCCATGTGCTGCCCATTATATAGACTTGATGCTGGAGGACATTGGGAAGATGGAATGGGTGCAAGCAATTGTGCAAGAGTGCAAACAAATAACCAAATTCATTTATAACCATGCTTGGGTGTTGAGCCTTATGAGGGGATACACAGAGGGTGAACTAAGTCGCCCTACTATCACACACTTTGCCACAACCTTTCTTTCCCTCCAAAGCCTTCTGAATGAGTACCAAGCTTTGAGACGGATGGTTTGTAGCCAGGAATGGATATTTTGGAAAGATAGCACAAAGCCAGATGCAGTTGCTACGAAGTTGTCTCTCTTAGGAGATGGTTTGTGGGAGAAAGTCACTAAGATTGTCAGCTTCATTGAGCCACTTGTAAAAGTCTTGAGGATCATGGATGGAGAGAAACCTGCAATGGGATACATCTATGAGGGCATGGATAGGGCCAAAGAGGCCATCAAGACTTTCTACAAGGGGGATTCATCAAAATATCTCCCTATATGGAAAATTATTGATTCCAGGTGGGACAGGCAGCTACATTCACCATTGCATGCAGCTGGAGCATATCTCAATCCAAGCTTATTCTATCTCCAGATTCTATCATTCAAAAAGATCAGGAGGTGATGAGAGGTGTCATGATATGCATTGAGAAGATGTTCCTGAATCCAAAAATTCTGGACAAAATCAACATGCAACGTGATATGTACAAAGAAACAACTGGCATGTTTGGATTCAGCTCAACCCAACGACTCAAGGACAAGAAAATGCCATGTAAGATTCAATTTGTAAAAACTAAATTGTTAGACTTAGAACTTAGCTTGTAAATTTGCTAGTTCTCTTTTTCAATTTTGGCATTGCAAAACTTGTAATCATTCTTGTTTTTAAATTTTAAAGCCCATTGGTGGATAGATTGTGGCTCTGAAGCACCACAATTACAACAATTCGCCATCATAGTTCTGATTCAACCCTGCAGCTCTTCAGGATGTGAGCGCAATTGGTTGGTATTTGAGCACATCCACACCAAAAAGAGGAACGGGTTGGAGCATGAGAGGTTGGAAAAGTTGGTTTTCATCTACTACAACCTTCAGATGCTCACAAAGCAAATGCAACCGAAGGACCTAGATCCAATTTTATTGGATGATATTGATTTAGAGTCTGAGTGGGTTGTGGAGGAGGAGTTCCCTGATGATTTGGCTTGGCTTAATGAGGAAACTCAGGATCCCTCTAGTCTGCCATCTCAAATGGAAACTCCAAATACACCTGCTTTACAATTGCTTCAGCCTCTCAATGTTGGCACTAGCTCCTCGATGACTAATTGTAGGCGTACTCGTGGTTAGGCATGAGACTCGAGTACATGCAGACATTGTCTATTTTGGACCTTGGTTTTCTATTTCTGTTATGAGACTGTATTTTGAACTTGCACCAATCTGATTTTTAAATCAGTATGGTTTATGTTTATGGTTATGATTTACGGTTTATGAACACTATGGTTTATGATCACTTTATGGTTTATGAACACTATGGTTTATGATCACTATTTAAATTTTTGCATACAAAAATTGATTGTTTTATGTCGTATAATCATAGTTTATGAGACAATGTTATGAATTATTGCATAAATTGTAGTTTTATAGCTTATATGGATTGGAAATGCTTTTAAACTCCTTTTTGTGCCAACAATGTACAATATTTTTATTTTTTTTCCTATTTGCTAAGTCTTGCCGAGTCTGTCCCGAGTCTTTCCCGAGTGTTTCCTGAGTCTACGAGTCATATGCTAGCCAAGTATTTGTCGAGTCCAAGTCGTGCAACATTGGATATAACATTAATACACACCATATAAAACCCTAATGATACCAAGAACTCTTCAACAAACAAATTCAAGGGATAAGTAACAGGGGCAGACAAGTGTTTGACAAAAATCTTCAACCAGAATACATTAGCAGATGACATAAAATCAGATCAGACTTAGTTGAGGGTATTTCAATAATTTCAGTGCCTTGCATCATAAGTGTTTAACAAAAATTCCTAAGCCCCAAGGTTCCTAAATGATCAACTCAGAAAATTAGCCAAATCTAGTTTGGGATATTACATTAAATGTATTTTATATGGTTGGAGGCCTCTAATGTGAGCCATGTTACAAAAACTGGACCAGTTTTGGGAAAACCGGCCGGTCAAACTGGTTTCGGAGGTTTTCCGGTCTGAACCGCTTTGGTCCAGTTCTGTTCAGAACCAATTGGTTCGGTCCAAACCGGTCGGTTCCGATCGAAACCGATTTTCTGCATGAAACCGACTAGTCTGTACAGTAGTCGTACGGATCCGTACACGTAAACACCATAATGAAGCTATAAAAAGACCCCCACCCCCTCTCTTTCACTCACACTATTCATTGGAGTCTTTCCAAATTCCGAGTTTGTGCTTGGGGGTCTTGAATCTTCGGTTCTTTGAGTGTTGATTGCCTCTAAGCCTGAGGATTCAGATGATTCTGATGATTAGATTGTTCAGTATTTGACTCTAGTCTTTTTTATAGGCCATTTAGAACCTTTTTGATGATGTATTTTGATTCATACATGTATTGCACTCAGTGCTAACTGCTATTTTGGTTCTATGCACTCTTATTTGCTATATAAATGGGAAACTTTGCATATTTTGTGTATAATGGTTTGAATTCACATGGATGCACATGAATATTTATATAATTTTTCAAAATTTGAATATTTTATGTATTTTTGGTGGACTAGTTTTTTTCTGGTTTTGGTCTGGTTTCGGTTCTCAGGGTCGGTCGGTTCGACCACCAGTTCGGTTTTTGTAACCTTGAATGTGAGTTCCCTATGCATTTGAGGTTGGCTTATTCCACATTCTCTTTACATGTTTGATACCCTTTGATGGAGCACTAGCCTTATACACACATGATGAGCGTAATTTTGGGTTATTTGACTTTGGTTTGACCACTTGAAAGGCTTAGTATGAGAACACCCTAGTTCATTTTAGCCCCCTTCACATTTGGAGGATAATTATTGCAAGACATAGTAAAGTTTTCTAGCCCCCTTCACATTTGGAGGATAATTATTGCAAGACATAGTAAAGTTTTCCTAAGTGCGCCCTCTTTATTTAGCACATGTGTTGAAGCAAGAATGCATTATAATAATATTTCATGGCTTGAAAAGGTAACACTTTTCCCTAGGGAGCACCTCCTATTCAAGCTAAAATTCACGGTATTTGGTCAAATGTGCACCTCCCTGGAGTGCATTCTTCTTGAAGCTTAAAATATAATTTGTTTAAGAAAGATCCAACAACCTTGGCACATTCATCAAAGGTGCACTCCTCAAATTGCTTGGTCAAAGTGGCTAGCATTGCACATGCTTCAAGGACACCTCAACTACTGAAAGACTATTTTATTACTTGCCTTGTCAAAGAGGTTGTGCATGCATGGTTGACTCCTTGTTTCTCTCACACATTTGGAGGTTGTTATACATTGGAAAAAGTGCTTTGAGGGAGCCATGCATGCCTCAAGAAGTTGGTTAGAGCCATAGATGCCAACACTCTCTCTCTTGAAGGGCGCACTTGGTGAAGGAGGTGTTGGTTGGAAAGTTGGTTAGAAGTTGTTTAAGAGTTGGTTGGTTCTTGGGTTATAACCCTAATTCGTCCACTGCATGAAGCCTTGTTCACATATGTGGGGTTTCTCTCTCTTGAAGGGCACATTAATGAAGAATTAATTTATTATTTCACGGAGAGTATTGCTTGGTCAAATCACTCAAAGGAAAGAGGTGCCCTATCCTCTTGGGCTATCTTTGGAAGAAGTTCCTAACTTTATTATTGTATTCATTGTTGAATTCTCTCAAAGAGTTAGTTACTGTGAGCAATATTATATTGTTTTCCTTGGAGGAAAAAGTGGATCTAGGAAGGAAATGATTATTTTATTGTACAAGGAAGTTGAGTTAAAACCTATATAAAGGTTTGCTCTCTTAACTTTTTCATAGTTAGATTTGGGGCTAGACCCATTGGAGCTTAATGGAGATGCTTTGGATGTGATTGGAGGATCAATTTAATGCCTAATGGGAGAGAATGTCTTGTAGATATTTTATGCTTTTTTCCCATTTGCTTAGTTTATCTTAACAAATGCATCATGGAATGTAAAAGTGGTAACCCCATTCCTCTTTCCTTATGTTATCCATGGAATGTAGTTTGATGATGCACTCTTTCTCCACGATTGGTTAAATGCACATTAATTCATTCCAAGTAATAATAAGCTCCATGTGTATTGGACTTTATCTGTTCTAGTAATTTCCTTCCATACATTTCTGCAATTTGGGACAGCAAAGGGATGGTTGTTCTAGGCTCTAGCTTCTACTCTTCAGCATCAATAACTATTCTTCCTCATTAAGATAGTCTCCCATAGAAGCCTTTAATTGACCCCATTGCCAAATTGATAAGACACTAATCTCCAGTCCACTTGTTCATTTTTCTTTCTCCAACTCAATAAACTGTTTTGCTGGAATTTACTCTTCATTCATCTTGTAACCTATTCCCTAAATTTTCAGCAATCCTAACCTATGGAATCCCCCCTTGTGCTATAGGAGAGTCAACCTAGAGTATAGATGAGGGTGCTGAGGCGACAGATGCAATGGCCTCCCTCTTGGTTCCTCCAAGGCCTCACTTGAGCTTTTAGGAGTTTATCTCGAGAAGTGAGGATTTGAGAGGTAATAGGCCTCATTAATGGATGTGCACTAGGCGGTTAGGGTTTCGGTCAATTAGAAACTATATATTGTAATAGAAGGTATGAAGTTGGTTGTCAAGTGAATATTATATTATTATTGTATTTGGAGCTCTGCTCATGTTGGAGGCTGCCCCCTTGAAAAGGCAAGTGAACATAGCATCCAGTTCTAAATATCAATAAAGGTTTGCTCACTACTGTTATTTCTCAATTTTGTTCTATTTATTTGCTTTCCTCAGCAATATTTTTGTTTGCCTTGCTCTGTTTCTTTGCTTTCTACAACTATATTCTGTCTGTTTTGCTCTGAATATTCTGTTTCGGCTAACAAGGAACACCACATTAGAACAGCAAATAAGAAAGGCAACGCATGACAAAAGGTGCATCACAAAATAAGGCCATGACTATTCCTGGTCCTCTGTGCATGGTGATCATGGGTCCTCTAATACTAGTGAAGAATGGTTGCATATCAAAGGAGAGGGAATGTAACCAACCTGGCATAACCGCATGAGTATTATTAGACTCGTGACCTTTTGGACCACAGAAGTAACCTGGTGACAAAGAAAATAGGACGTGGTATTATGTATATAACACCCCCTTTTCTATGAGAAAGGAGGTAGATCTCCTGTCATCTTTGTTATCACATCCATAGTAGTCGGGCTACCATGATTGCAGAGCAATTCATTGTATATTTTTGAGCTTGGCCTTTACACAATTTTGATGAGATCAGCCTATGATGAGCAGTATTTTTGATGATCACTCACATATCAGAGCAGCCCCATATCAGACATGCAATAAACCTTATGCCAACACTGAGCCTCTTGACCTCAGATTTGATGAGCGAGGTGACCTTTTATCCCATACAGAGCAGTGCAGTGCCCAGAATTTCAGCAGCAGTGTATTCGGTGGTTATAGATGTTCCAGATGGCAGGTACAGGTATATGGCCCAGCAGGTATATGATGTGCATTGGTTTTGATTATCTTTCTCTTTTGGTCATTTTGGTAGCTTGACTTAGTATCTAGTGATCATGATCTGGAAGTATATATGTATGACATGGATGTGGTTATTATTGATTATCTAAATGGTCTTATTACTCAGAATTAGAAGCTCTTGTTTTATACTCATTGGTTTTACCCTCTTAGGAGTGTGGACGTGATCATTCCCACCTTTATGGCTTTTTAGCTTAGGCATCACCTTCACTTTCCCCATCCATCCGTTATCTCTCCCTTTTTGGTTTTCACCCTGACTTACACCTCAGCTTGTGATATGGAGGACCTCCCCACTTTTTCCTTTGTGTTGGATAGCATCCCTGTTAGTTTGTGTCTCGGCTCTGAGTTGGCAACAGAACTTACTGAAGCCTTGATCCTTCTGGGCCAGGAGTACCCGTTGGTGTTGGTTCCTGAGCTTAGGTGAGTTGGATTTGAGACCTTGATCACTCTAGCCGGTTGCCCCGATGTTTGGTCCTGATTGTGGAGAATCCCCCTAGTTGCTTGAGTTGTGTTGGCTAAAACCTTAAGCAAATTGTACTGCCAACATTACATGCATATGGAAACTATTATATTATCTTTTATGCAATCCCATGGAAACAATTAAAATTGTGCTTCTTAGCACAATGAAAGAGGGCTTTGGAAACAGAAATGTTAAAGCACCCTGGATGTGAGCTGCGATTATCTGTGCTTCTAAGCACATGCAAAATCCAAAAAGGGTCATAAAGGCCTAAAAAGCAGTGGTTAAATATATGCTAAATCCAAAGACTACTGGCCAGAAATTAAATGTAATGATTAATTCCTCACGGAGCCTACGAGTTGTGATGTGAGATGGAGTAAGGGATAGCTAATTCTAAGTGTCCCCTAGAACCTCAAGTTACGGTTAGCGGGGCACCCAGCCATGACGGTTCTAGAAAATATCCTCATGGAGTTGTTTCAGCTTGGATGTGAGTTGTAGACATTTGCCAAGGTTGAATAAGCACTTCTCTGAACAACTTATTCCATTTGTGAGACACTGCCATTCCCTTTGTGTTTATTATCCGACATATGCTTAAGTGTGTATTCCCTTTCCCTTATCCAAAGTACCACAATGTTGAGTCAGTCAAGTCATCCCCTTATCCTAGCCTCACATTCTTCACCCTCACCCTTTGCTAGCAAACTGTTCATGTCTACAGAATGAGTATATTCCTGAGGTTCTATTTTGAGTAAATGATTATTTAAACTTATATTTGGTATAATTTCTTATTAACTACTGGTAAAATGAGGCTTAATACTTTCAGTCCTGCTATCAGAATGATTAACAAAGCATGCTTTAACCATTTGCGCTTGCAGCATCAGGCATTTCTAGCCTGGGTCATATTTTGATCAGTCTTGACCTGAGTCAACCTTGGGATCCGTGATGAGTTGGACCAATGATGTTATATGATGATGATTTATGGTTATGTGATACACCTTTGATGATTCCATACAGTGGACACAGATTTCATGTGATGGTTGATGTATTTTTTTATGGTTATTATTTTTTCTAGATCATTATTTTTATATAGTCCGGGTATGGTTGAGACTACAGATGATCATACAAGTTGCCATAGGGTGTATGGGTACTCATCTCTAGTATATTTGGACCTTCTGAGTCCATTGAGACACTCAGTTAGCAATTACAAGCACTCCCAGTGATGATATAGTCAGATTTCCACTTTTCTCCAGTTTGGCCATGCAGAAATGGCATGTCCAGCAGTTGCATTGATCTAGCACGTTCTCCTAGGGAACTACAGAGGAGATGGGGGGTCCAACCACTTGTTATTACCATATGACCCCATCTCTAGACATGTTGGTGCAGTCAGATTTGTGTCTGGGACACCAGGCAGTGAGCTAAAGGCATTTTTGATGATTTTCCGGTGGAATAAAAATGGGATAAAAAGGTCATTATGGAAATCGATTTGGGTAATTGAGGCAAGGTTTTGGCATGAGGCTTGTTCAGAGGTCATTTTTGATGTATCCCACTCCTTCCAGATCAACTTGTAGCATTTAGTTGGGTCCACACACTCTCCGAGTTGTTATTTGATGTTTTATTCTCTCATTGAGGGGGGGCACGATTTAGTCATTTGGTCACTTTGACATGTTATTTGGTCATATCTTATGTTATTGTGCCATTGGGTGATGCTAGTGTAGGGAATTAATACCTCCTAGCCCCACCATTTGCTACTACACTTGTCCTAGTCATCTATTATGTGGTGCGACCCCCCCTAGGGCCTCTCTAGTGAGTGCACACCCCCTCTTAGTGAGTTGATCCATGTATTATTGTTCCGGCACATCATAGCAATTGATTATATTGTATCTATCTTTTGATCTCCACCACTCGTTTGTAAAGTGGTTAGGTTTTTGGTCTCTCTCATTCCTATTTAAGGAAGAGACCCCCCTATTGTAAAGGCACCTTTGGGCTCTCGAACACTTGGAATAAAATACTATTTTGCAGATCTACTTCTCTGGCTTTGATGGATGCTCTTGCAAGTTGAATATACAATCTTTTATCGGTGTTATCATTGTGGATCTAGCTTTTTCAAACGTTTTCTCTGCAGGGAGGCCGTGTGGTAGAAGAGGACGACTTGAGGGGACGCTATTGTGGGGAAACCCCATATCTTACTCTTGGATCGATCTTTGTCTTAGGGAGTATCATTATTGTATCTTCGTGACATATTTGATGCTACTTGTTTCATCTTTTCTTCCGTATAGTCATTTTCGTGCTTGATCGATTCTCACATAGATCGTTTTTGGCAGGGAAGGGCGCACTTGTCACTCTGGAAGGATAGCGATTTCACTTGGGGAAGCTGGATCTCACTCTTGATTGCCTCACTTGGGAAGGATTATCAATTTTCAAGGTAGCCGCAAGCTTTTGAGGTAAGATCTACAAGGTATGTATCTATTTTCATGCATTTTACCCATTGGTCACTTCAAACCGTCATATCTTAAAACCCTCATTTTTAGATCTGATAGATCTGGCGATTATCTGGGCTTAATAATTAAAACCCATCTCATAAATAATTAATAAACCATGCAGACCAAATTTGGTGGGAATCCGACTCCATTTACCCCTAGATCTAAGGCATTGGGCCTCTCCAAGGGAGGTCGCACTTGTGGGTGAGTGGGATTTTTCTAGATCTATCATCTGGGTGTTGCTAGTTCCTCATCAAAACATCAGATCTATAGTTTAGCCACCCTTCTAGTGCCATTCCTCTTTTAATTTCACCTTGTGGGCCCCATTTCACTCATTTTCCATAATTTAAGGGTGGGCCCCATTTGGGTCTTTTTGACTGACATTAGATCCATCTAGATCTACTCAATTAAACTCATAAGTGACATATTTTATGTATGGTTGAGAATTTGTCCCTTCTATAAGCCTCCTCAACCAACCCCTAACTCCTTTTGTCCACTTATATTCCCTAGATCTAGATCTAGTCACTCTTGATCTCTCTCTTTTCACTTTCACATTTCCCTAGGAGGTCTTGAGTAGGTTCACTAGCCTTCATTGGTTAGCTAGGGTCTCCCCCTTGGTCTTGCTTTGACTTGAGCTAAAGTGAAGAGCGCCTCGATTAGTGTTGAGATATTGTAACTTCAAAGAATATTATAATTGTACTTTATTATTCCGGAGATGTTTCATTCCTCCGAAAAGATCTTATTGTATATCCGGAGATGTTTATTCCTCCGTCAGAATGTGGTAACTTGGGTTATTAGACTTCCCTAGTGGAGGTCGGCCCTTTATGTGTTATGTGGGTCAAAGGGTTATTAGACCACCCTAGAGGGGTCGGCCCAGTCAGTTGTAGTGGGGTATTTAACCCATTGGTTAAATACGAGCCTACGTGTACCTATGTAAAATACATGTCAGTGTAGTGTATAAATAGAGGAGGTGTGTTCCTCATTTGACACACTCACACACTTGAGGATAGCGCACTTGTGGAGGAGAGGTCTGCTATTGTGGAGGAGGAGATCATGTCTCAGGGTTTCATCTTTGTATATTGTTGGTCATCTATATTGAGGAAGCTTTGCTGGGTTTTCTACCCCATGAGGGTTTCCCAGGATAAATCTCTGTCTCTTGTGTTTATGCTGTGCTTGTTGTTTCTTCAGTGATCCTGTATATGCTATTATTGTGAAATGGAATGTAATGCTGCTATTTTCTGTCTTAGCATATTGAATTTTAACATGGTATCAGAGCTAACCTGAAGGAAGACAAGGTATGGCACTAAAGACACTTGCTTTACTTACGACAATTTGAAGGTTAGGGTTTTACATAGAAAAAAAACCAGTCATCGTAGAAATTTCGCTATAAATCCGTTTTGGCGAAGTTTTCGGATCTGAAATTGTTACAGGAAGAAGCTAAAATCTCCAGGTACCTTGTGTCCAAAGGACAACCTCTAATTCGTTGTACTTTGTGATTTATGATCTGTACAATATAGGGTTTCTGCCTCTTCCAGATCTGAGTCAAAATCAGGTGACCTTGGGAAAAAGGTCATAACTTGGGCTAGGAAGCTCCAAATGAAATTTCGTGAAAAGTGACAGGTAGTACACAGACTGTACTATCTCAGAAAACTTTTTCAGAGGCCGAAGTTGAACCAGTGACACGTGGCACGCCGTACAAGTTCGCTCTCCTGTATTATCCCATAAACAGGTCACGTTGCGACACTTGGCATAACTCTCTCTCAGAGAATCCAATTGAGTTCAGACCTGTCAGGATGGAAAGATAACAGGCCGAGCTATCTCAGAAAACTTTTTCAGAGGCCGAAGGTCAAACAGTGACACGTGGCACGCCGTACAAGTTCGCTCTCCTGTATTTTCCCAAAACAGGTCACGTTGCGACATTTGGCATAACTCTCTCTCAGAACATCCAATTGAGGTCAGACCTGTCAGGATGGAAAGCTAACAGATCAGGCTATCTCAGAAAACTTTTTCAGACCCTGTGGATCAAAAATTTCGGAGTTACACCAGAAACAATCAGGTACATATTTCTGTCAAAACAGAATTATTTTTTGGTACCTTCATTCATGGCTTCCGGAATTTAGGGCTTTGAAGAAAGTTGGAATTTTTGTAATCGGAGACCACGGCTGGATGCTACTCATCAAAATAGAAATTTAGAGACCAAGATCAGAATTTTTGGTTGGGCAGAAGGCCGGGCTTGATTAGACCCTAGTTCGGGACTTTGATCAGAAAAGTGGAAAATTAGGGCTTCTATAAAAATGGGAATTTTTGAAATCTGTGACCACGGCTGGAAGCTCCTCAGAAAAATAGAAGCTTAGAGCTTTGGATCAAACCTTTTGATGGGGCAAAAGAGTGGGCTTCATCAAACCCCAGTTCAGGGTCACGTCCAGTGAATCCGAAAGTTTCAAAGGCAAAATTGAGGAGTAAAACTTTGCAGTTTTCAAATTCTGAATATACCAGTTTGATCAGCTCATCAAGGCGCATATTTGTATCCTTTCGGAAGTTTGAAATTCAAAGTTTGAATTTTTTGGGTTTCTCTGACAAACCCATATCCAGCTCCAGGTCCAGTTCTTGCAAATCAAGTGGATTGGGTTAATCCTAGAAGAAGATGGATTGGTCACCTGCATAAGTGAAGAAGTTCCTAAGGCCTTACATAAGAAGAATACAAGCGATCTCGACAGGTATGACTCATCGAGGTATGTTTCGATACTTGTCCATGATTAAGTTTATGGTATGTTTGTCTTCAGGTTATTACAGTTAGTACAATTTTGATTTTAGATTTGTCGTATAACCTTAACAAAATTATGAATGAATGATAGAAGATATTCATTGGTTAGGGTGTTGACACTTATGATTGTACTAAGGCATTATGATGTTGTGTGAGGTTGATGTTGTCTGCTAACAAGATACAGGTACATCACAAAAGACAAATCAGGTTCCATGACCATGAAAACATGAAGACAAAGACTCATCCATAATCTTTGTTCTACTTACGAGGTATGTATGACTTTGTTATATTATGCTTAACCTATGAGACATGCAGGTTCTAGCTCAGGATCTCTAAATCATTGAAGAGATTGTTTAGGTGTGTTGTACATAACCAAGTAGGTATACTAATCCAGGTATGTTTCCCATGAATCTTACCTTGTGTTAGGATCCCTTATATAAGTATACTTGGAATGATTGGTTATGCTTATTCATAAAGTTAGTAATCAAGGGATTATGCATATTATATCTTTTATCTTGATTGATGATATGCATGAGTAAAAGAAGACTTCCCTGAAATCTTGAATACTAATGTTTATTAACTATAATCATGACTATACATTTTCAAGATTATTTAGTACTATAATGTTTTGATAGCATTTAGAATATACTAATGAGTGCATGTTTGTGCATGAGATCATGAGGATGACTCTTGAGCATGCACAGTGGTACAGAATGAATAGAAGTTCAAAAGACATACAAAAGTTCAAGCGGGAGGCAACCACACAAACATAAAAGATAAGTATTTGAGTTGTTATTTGAAATAGTAATGATATTGCCTGTAATAGGTTGTATGCATATTTATTCCTAGAATATATAATGCTGAGTATAAACATTCATAGAGCATTGAATAGTATACTACTAATGTGCATATGATTGGTAAGTTGGACAAACATTCCATTGTTGCTTGTCTAGAATGAAACCTCTTTGCTGACATGCCAAGAGCTGTGCACAGTCTCAATAGTATGTTCTGGTGGAGATGGAAGGCATATAGATAGCCACTGTATGCATACAAGATATGGGAAAGTGTTGTGCCAAAGTATTGGTCAAATTAGTTGCATAACTATGTAAATGATATCTGTATGCATAATAGGTTATTATGTCAATATGATTTGATGATTATGAAATATTACTAATCCTGTACTTAATTTTGATTTGTAGGGAAAATCATGATGAATGATGAACAAGCGATGGATGTTCAACAAAAGGATTTACAAATCAAACACACTATAGAAAGCTTATGGTTAAGAGATTCTCTTAGAAAGAGGAAGAGAATCATTATGAGATGTTTTGACCATTCTCTTAATAATGTAATCAGGTTCTGTATGGGTTCCCAGGATCGGTAGTCAATTGATGAGCTTAATGATCATCATGGGTGATGTGGATCTCAACTCTTGCTACAAGGTTGAATATGGCTTCTATACACATATGATATGGATGCAAGAAGAAACTCACCATAGAGTTCGAATGACTTTGAGGCTCATATTAGTAGACCCATCTGACGAGAGATGGCACAGATAGATATGCAGAAGATCACTCAATGCAGAGTGTGAATAATGGACAATTGACAGCTTCATGACAAAGCTTGGGCTTTACCAGAAGTAAAGCTGATCCTAACCTTTACCTAAAGGTTGTGGATAATGAACCTATCATACCATTATTATGTGTCGATGATCTCTTTCTGACAAGGAATGAGAAACAGATCATGAAAAAGGCTGCAGAATTAAAAATGAAAGATCTCAGATTAATGCACTACTTCTTAGGTCTGGAAGTATGGCATAATCCAAAAGGAATCTTTTAAATCGAGGTAAGTATGCTGTGAAGTTTCTAAAAAGATTTGATATGTTGGAGTGTAAAGCCATGGCCACTCCCATGGACTCCAACTTGAAGTTATTAGTTAATAACTCATCGGATTTAGTGGACCTAACCCTATATAGACAAATCATTGGGCCAATGATGTATTTAACAAATACTAGGCCAGATATATGCTTTGTTGTAAATACCGTAAGTCAGTATCTAGTAGAACCTAGAAAGGTTCACTTAATAGCTACAAAGCATGTAGTGAGGTACCTAAAAGGTACTTTAGATTTTGGTCTATATAATCTTGGAGGTCATGAACTCCGCTTACATGGTTACTCAAATTCTGATTGGGCAGGAAGTGTCTCAGACAGAAAGAGTACTTTAGGTGGATGTTATAGTCTTGAATCTACCATGATCTCATGGTTTAGCAAGAAACAATCTAGTGTGGCTCTCAGTACTACTGAAACAGAATATATAGCTGTCTGCTCTGCCAGCTGTGAAGCAATGTGGCTTCAGAAGCTATTATATGGAGTGTTTGACTTAGAAATGGATTCCACTATGATTATGTGTGACAATCAAAGCTGCATCAAGATGATAGGAAATCTTGTATTCCATGATAAGTCAAAACACATTGAGATCCGATACTTCTATATACGAGATATGGTGCAGAGAGGAACTATCAAGCTCGAGTATATAAGCACTGAGGATCAAATTGATGATATCCTGACCAAACCTCTGTCTCGAGTAAAGTTTGAACACTTCCGAGACAAGCTTGGTGTAGTTTAGAAGGACTCTCCTCGAAAGGGGGAGTAGCACAGTATCCGACATCAAGTCTATCTCATCAATGATGAGGTTACCTATTTACTGCACTTAGTTACCTAGAATTATTTAGATTTAGGACTCTTATATTCTTTTGATGATAGATGTATACATGCTTTTGATGTTAGTATACATGCTTTTGATGTTAGTTTTGATGATAGATGTATACATACTTTTGATGATTTTGATGATAGATGTATACATGTTTTGATGATGATGATACATGTTGTGGTTATACATGTTTTGATGATGATGATACATGTTGTGGTTATACATGTTTTGATGAGGATGATACATATTGAGGTTATACATGTTTTGATGATGATGATACATGTTGTGGTTATACATGTTTTGATGATGATGATACATGTTGTGGTTATACATGTTTTGATGATGATGATACATGTTGAGGTTATACATGTTTTGATGATGATGATACATGTTGTGGTTATACATGTTTTGTTGATGATGATACATGTCGTGGTTATACATGTTTTGATGATGAGAATACATGTTTTTGGTATACAACATGTGAAGGGATTGGATCATTCCTGGACTTCAGTCCGAAAGAAGAGCCGTAGACGTATGTCTTCGATAATGAAGTTCTTGATGAACATGAGAAGGGATTGGATCATTCCTGGACTTCAGTCCGAAAGAAGAGCCGTAGACGTATGTCTTCGATAATGAAGTTCTTGATGAACATGAGAAGGGATTGGATCATTCCTGGACTTCAGTCCGAAAGAAGAGCCGTAGACGTATGTCTTCGATAATGAAGTTCTTGATGAACATGTGAAGGGATTGGATCATTCCTGGACTTCAGTCCGAAAGAAGAGTCGTAGACGTATGTCTTCGATAATGAAGTTCTTGATGAACATGTGAAGGGATTGGATCATTCCTGGACTTCAGTCCGAAAGAAGAGTCGTAGACGTATGTCTTCGATAATGAAGTTCTTGATGAACATGTGAAGGGATTGGATCATTCCTGGACTTCAGTCCGAAAGAAGAGCCGTAGACGTATGTCTTCGAGAATGAAGTCCTAGATGGACGATGGAGGATTAAGTCATCCTTGGACGTAGTCCTAAATGCACGGTTGAAGGATTAAGTCATCCTTGGACGTAGGTCCTAAATGCACGGTTGAAGGATTAAGTCATCCTTGGACGAGGTCCTAAAAGACGGTGGAGGATTAAGTCATCCTTGGACATGGTCCTAAAAGACGGTAGAGGATTAAGTCATCCTTGGACGTGGTCCTAAAAGACGGTGGAGGATTAAGTCATCCTTGGACGTGGTCCTAAAAGACGGTGGAGGATTAAGTCATCCTTGGACATGGTCCTAAAAGACGGTAGAGGATTAAGTCATCCTTGAACGTGGTCCTAAAAGACGGTGGAGGATTAAGTCATCCTTGGACGTGGTCCTAAAAGACGGTGGAGGATTAAGTCATCCTTGGACGTGGTCCTAAAAGACGGTGGAGGATTAAGTCATCCTTGGACATGGTCCTAAAAGACGGTGGAGGATTAAGTCATCCTTGGACGTGGTCCTAAAAGACGGTGGAGGATTAAGTCATCCTTGGACGTGGTCCTAAATGTACGGTGGAGGATTAAGTCATCCTTGGACGCTGTCCTAAATGTACGGTAAGGATTGGATCATCCTTGGACTTTGGTCCTGTAAACTGAGCCGTAGACGTGAGGTCTCCGAGAACATGATAGGACTGGATCGTCCCTGGACTTCGGTTCAAAATGTACATGACTGGTTTACATCATCCTTTGATGATGCTGATGATCGTGCGATGACGATGCTGATGATCGTGCGATGACGATGCTGATGATCGTATGATGACGATGCTGATGATTGTGTGATGATGATGCTGATGATCGTATGATGACGATGCTGATCGTGATGCTGATGATCGTATGATGACGATGCTGATGATCGTATGATGACGATGCTGATGATCGTGTGATGATGATGCTGATGATTGTGTTGATCGTGTGTTGACGATGCTGATGATTGAGTACTATCAACTCTGATGATGTTGATGTTCCAGTATTGAAGATGTTCCAGTAACTAGTTGAGTTACTGATGATGTTGAGAAAGCTTCCAATGATTTATAGATGTATCATGTATGATGTTGATGACTCCTTGCTCGTGCAGATGCTGTTATAATATCCTTCTCGTTAAGGGGGAGTGTTGAGATATTGTAACTTCAAAGAATATTATAATTGTACTTTATTATTCCGGAGATGTTTCATTCCTCCGAAAAGATCTTATTGTATATCCGGAGATGTTTATTCCTCCATCAGAATGTGGTAACTTGGGTTATTAGACTTCCCTAGTGGAGGTCGGCCCTTTATGTGTTATGTGGGTCAAAGGGTTATTAGACCACCCTAGAGGGGTCGGCCCAGTCAGTTGTAGTGGGGTATTTAACCCATTGGTTAAATACGAGCCTACGTGTACCTATGTAAAATACATGTCAGTGTAGTGTATAAATAGAGGAGGTGTGTTCCTCATTTGACACACTCACACACTTGAGGATAGCGCACTTGTGGAGGAGAGGTCTGCTATTGTGGAGGAGGAGATCATGTCTCAGGGTTTCATCTTTGTATATTGCTGGTCATCTATATTGAGGAAGCTTTGCTGGGTTTTCTACCCCATGAGGGTTTCCCAGGATAAATCTCTGTCTCTTGTGTTTATGCTGTGCTTGTTGTTTCTTCAGTGATCCTGTATATGCTATTATTGTGAAATGGAATGTAATGCTGCTATTTTCTGTCTTAGCATATTGAATTTTAACAATTAGCGTGACAACCAACAATCCTTGGGAATCGTGGCTCTCTTAGGTCACCTCTTTAGTTGTCCAACACCTCTACCATCCTTGATAGGATCACATTTTGGGACAACTACAAGTTGTGTGATAACAATCTTATAGCATCATAACCAATTATTTCATGTTTAAATTTTATATGAAGGAATCTAAAATCAATATCTGTGGGTTTAGCAAAATCTGCATGTTGTGAGTATCCCAACTGGCATTTTCTGCTCTTTTGTAGGGTTTATGGAGTTGTTGTTTGTTTGATGTCTTGATACCCAAACTCAAAGATAATATAATTGCTTGAACACCACTATGATTGCATGATATTGCATGAGCATTGCATGGGGTTGCATGCACTCTAAGACCCAAGTAATTAGATCTGTACTAAAAAGCAATTTAAAAAGTGATGCATGTACATACCAATAGATTGTGCTTGTGGTGTAGAATAGTATAGAAGCGGCATGCAAGACAAGCCTTGAATCTATATCAAGTTTTGGAAAGTTGGTCTTTGAGATAATGCACCCATGCAAGAAACGAGTCTTCCTTCAATGATAGGTCCAGAATAATGGTTCTGAAAGAGTTATGCTTGAGCTTATAATGCTGATAGGAATATAAAGGATTTTGAACAACTGTAAATGACCCTAAATCTGCTATAAAGAATGGGTTGTAAGTGCAAGGCTGATATGTTTCTACCAATGCTGTAAGCTACAGATCGCAACTCTATGTTGGATCTAGCCACTAAGTTGATCACGCCACTCTCTAATAATTAACACGTTGTATTTAATATCAGCTAGGGCCCACAACTTCCATCCATAAACTCCTATGCCCTAGCCACTTCCACGATGTCCAACAGAGAGGTGATTGCAGATGTATTAATGATCTCAGCTCATAAGGAGAACCACAATCTCAGCAGAGATACACACAGCAGTGAAGAGGAGAATCGTTGCACTAATATATTATAAAGATCGTTGTCCAAACCAATAGTAAATACGCCCCTTCTTACATGAATAATCATAATACCGCAATGAAGAAGCCATGCATGACATCCACACGTTTTGAGGCAGCTTCAACTAAGATCGCTACTGTATGAAACCACTGTCAATGGAAACCTCAATATGTTGTTATCATGTGAATATAGGGACAAAATTTAGGGTTCACGCCTTTCTCAAGGTTCCACACAGATTTAACAGTGAAGAGGTTGTTCCTCTTGTTGATCAATGCGCCCTCCTTCCATTAATGAAGTTGCCTTATTAAATACGCCTTGTACATCAGCCTTCCAAGGAACACGTCTCTGTTCACTAGTTCTCCAATGGCCCACGATTGTGAGGCTAGGTTGCCACTTATTCTATGCTTGGCTGGAAACTCTCACGAACTTGATCCTCTTTGAATGATGATTATAGATCTAGCTGATCTATCCTAGAAGCGATTAGGGAAGATGGATTTCGCTACCGAAACACGCTTGATGGCTAGGGCAGTGTGCCCTAAACCCTAAATGGCTCTCAGAGCTCTTTAACACGAATCTCAATGATCAATAACAATAATAGATACCTAGTAACTCACTTTATCCTTATTTTATAACTTTGACATTGCATGCCCTAACTTTTGTATACCTAAGTTACTTTTCTCTTCTATTTTTCAGTTGAGTTGCATGCATGCATGCTCGCATGCATCTCACTTTTGCATGCATGCTCGCATGCATCTCACTTTTGCATGCATGCATGATTGCATGCATCTCACTTTTGCATGCATGCATGCATCTCACTTTTTGCATGCATGCTTGCACGCTCTTGAGCTATGGCTCGCATGCTCTGCATGTCATTTGTTCCAGACTCCAGTTTTATCAAAACGTAACATTACAGTCCTCCCTCGCCAAGATTGCTTGTCCTCAAGCAATACCAATGCAACTCCCCAATTCATCGAGCTGAACCAACTGAATTCAGGGATGATCCCAGGTCCTAGATCATCCCAGGAGATCGGTAACACCCTCTCCTCAAGGTACTATCGTGCGAGGTATCATCACAAGAGATATCTTGAAAGCATCCTGTAAGTAGAGTAATCAACCACGGTGAGAACTCGGCAACCACGGTGAGAACTCGGCCAGCTCCTCAAAAAATACCTCTACTAAAGGCTCCATTACCTGTACCTGCAAATAAATGAGGGTCCTCTCATCTCTAGTAACCACTGAACTGCCAGTCACTATAATCCCAGGGTCCCAAATCAATATGAGAATGGCGGAGTACATACTGCATCCACCACAACCCTATGTAGCATCCCTACAAGGAGCATCCTGTAGACTCCAAATCGTTGTTGTACTGTCCACTACTGCAATTCCCGGATCCCAGGCTAACCTCAAGAAGAATCCATTGTGTTGATGTTGTGCCCCTCTGCTCATAACCATCCAACTATCATGCCGTGCCTGCACCCTCGACAAACTTGTGATGCACTCTAACCAAATGCTTTCCCATTCCTGCCCAGAAATGGTAAAGTCACCAGGGTCCCATACTGTGTGAAACACTCTCTACACGTCGCGTTGGTCTGCCAAATGCTAGCATAAGACTCCATCTGTCAACCCCTGCAGGACCAAGCAACCTTAAGCTGCACAAACTCCTCAAAAGAGAAATACTCTACGCATCCCAGCCTAAGCATCTCAAGAGTGAACTCTAGAAAATGAAGACTAGTCATCTCATTTGTATCGGATCCCTCGTTAGACTAGATTATGAATACCAGGAAAGAAAGTCTTCTCTGCCAGCTCTACCACCTGCAATGTCTCATACTCATGTAAGTACAAAGAATACCCTGCCCAATGCAGATCACGCATAGCCCTCATGACTCTCTCCCTAAGTAAGAACTCAGGGTCGACACTGGTGCAATCTCTATGGGAGAGGATGTCTCCTCCTACTCTGTCGGTTGTGCTCCCTGTGAACCAATCTAATATCATCCATACAATGTCGATCCTACCATACATCTCTGATGAACCTGTGTTGTGAGGTGTTGGCACATCCTCTCTACTTTGTCCTGAGACGAGGGCAGTCTGCCCTAGTCTGACTAGATAATCCTACTCTGAATCATGTGACTGGCAATCCAGACACTCCCTCCAGTGTCTTGTCATATCATACTCGAGATCCTTCCAAGAGAATCCCTCTCTAATATGTTGACAGGTCTTGTTGCCTACTAAGTCTTACTTAGTTGGATTTCAAGTGAGTCGGCAAAGACTTGAACAATTTAATTGTTCATCATCAGAGTTCTGAAGTCCATCAAGCCTTCTAGGCCCCTTTTTATTTTTGTACCACATGTTCATACCCCCTCAGGAAATTTTGTAATAATGTGCTAGCATGGTACCTTGTTTGTAAAAGACTCAGCTTTTAGGACTTAAACATTAATTCGACTAGCCCAGAGTGTTTTTTTTCTTTGGAAATTATTGGTTGTTGAATAAACAACTAATATTTTTTGAGTTTTTCACTCAAATCCTCCAAAGTTGGGGTGGTCAGCGTAATTTTTAAGCCTTAGGAAGTTATTAGAGTCTATGTGTCAATGTATTAAACCATGCTAGACATAGTTTTTGAGTCGTATGAACATGTCTTAGGTCCCCCTAGGTTTTTTTTAGGTTACGAGGAAATTTTTTTTTTTCATAAAAACAAGCCATTTTTTATTGGTTTGGTCGAAAATTTTTAAAAAGTGATAAAATCATGGTCTAGGGGTTGTTTTGGCCATGGGGGTGCTCGTTTTCTAACCTGGAGCACCCACATTACCCCTAAACCCACTTTCCATAGTCTTTAGACACTTTATTTTTCATCTTTTGGAAAAATCTCAAAAACGTCAAAAAAATGCAAAAAAACCAAAAATGAGAAAATTAAAAAAATCCAAAATTGATGGGATTTTGGACCAGCTATATTTTTGGGAGTGTAAGAAGGCATTTAGTAACATTTTTGTGAATCTAAATAAGTGGGATTGACTCCCCTAAAGGTGGGCGCATTCCCCCATGTGTTAGGCGCATTTCCCAAGGAGTGGCCCATGACTTAAGGAATTTTGCAGCTAATTTATAGCTGAGTATTGGGGCTGATTTATAGCTGATTTTGGCAGCCCAAATAGGTGGGAGTTGGCAGCCCTATTTGCTCCACCTATTTCTCCATCACTCACTCCACTCTCCCTCAACTAATGCGCCCTCCCTCCTTGCCCATTCTATAAGTATAAGGCACCTCTCTCATTCCAAACTAGTTAGAGTTGGATTGAGAGGAGGTTTGCCATATTGTAATCACTCTATTGTTCATTTTGCTAATAAAACAAGCTTTGGAGGCTAGATGTGTGGTACTTCTATGTGTGGATCTATATTGTCTTGAGCAAATGAGGTAACCTGTGTCATTTCAATTTCTTGCTATCTACTTGATGTATTTGGGTTCCTTGATTGTTTAAGGTAGAGTAATTTAAATAAGCTTACTTTCTTGTTCTACTTTGATAAATATTTTAGAGATCTAGATCTAACTCGTTTCATAAGTTTATGTGCATGTTTTTTAGTCTCTATTCATATGCTATTATCAGATCTCATGGTTTTTTGCAAGTTGATTGATTGATTTCAGGTTACAAGGATTGGAGGAGTTGTGGATCAAGTTTGACTCCACCACATTTCCAAAAACATCTAGACATTGTCCCTCGGTACCCCACATAAGAGCTCCTTGGTTGATCTTTTGACAACAAATTTCCTCATCCTTGCTCTTTCTCTCTTATATAAAAAACTTCTTCTTGGTTAGTTTGTTTTGGATAACTTTCAGATCTGATCTACTTGACTTTCTTATCAAAAATCAGATCTGAAAATTATATGCATAGATCCATTATATTTCAAATTTTCATTTTATAGTTTGGGTCTTGCTTGAAAAGAGTCATTAAATAATTTTTGCAAATTAAATTCTTAGGATTGTTTAATGATTTCTTTTCTTAAATTTTTTAAAGTTTATATCAAGCTTCTTAGTGCTTCATTGGCTTCCTTTTAAAGGTTTTCCAAGACCCTAAGTGGGTGGCTCTTTAGTCATTCCATCTTAGTTCATTTTCTTGTACTTAGCTAGTTTTTTTTAACTTAGTTTTTTTTAGTATTTTGTTTTTGCCCAAAAACACTTTTAAAGTGATTTTGGGCACTTTTTGGACTAATAAAGTTTGCTGGTTTTTGTACTATGACAGCAGGTAAAAGGATCTGAAGCACATTTTTCAACCATTTGGGATGATCCAAAACTTCCTTTGAACCTCACCTTTCTTCCACTACTTTGCTTCCATCTTTGTAACCTCTTCTCTCCAGATCTGTAAGGAAAAAGAGGAGTTGTTTGCTTTCAGCATTAAACATTGTAATTGGTAATAAAAATATTTTTGAAGTAAGCTCACAGAACTTGCTTTCATCCCCCCAGGGGGGATTGGTGTCGGTTCGGAATTTTTGTGATTGTTGTCATTTTTTGAAAACTTAAGCGAATTTTAACATTAGATTAGATTAACTTAAAATTAACGAAGTAGATTAAAATCTAATGTCTTGGTCCAATCCAAATATTGGGCCATTGACACACTCAGGACGTAGGAGCAGTTTGTTTTATTTTTGCAGACCGTATACTTTTTTCGCTACAATATTTTTATCTTTTGCAAAGAAGTAATTCAGATACTAACTCACTACCTCGGTAGTGTAGTAATTAGAAAACATTTACTTTTCAGTCATTTACAATTCAAAACACCCCCTTGCTTTCCCGAAGTAAGGTTTCAAGATAAGGGCTTGCCCGAGTACTGGCCCGAAAAGAGACTCTTGGGGCATTAAAAAGTAAAATTTGTGTTCAAAAACTTTTAAAATAAACAAGGCTTTTCCCCGTATGCTTTGTGGTCACTGCAGCTCAGTCTGAACATGTTGATTACACCAGAAAGGGAATAAGTGACTAGTAATAGGATTAACATTCCCCAATAAACCGTATATACAAAAATCCGGCGTATCGATTTTTCTGGCATAGTGTGGGCAAATTTCTCAAAGGGCACGGGAACTACTGGGTAGCGACCTCGAGGAAAACGTTAGACTATACTCTCGTTTGGTATAGTGTTGAACATCTCCCAGGAGACTCCGATCGAGCCCACATGTCTGAGTGAGAAACCACCTTGCAAGAATTCGGACATGTTTCCAGTACCTTAGGGTATATTGGAGATCCCCTCAGCCATAATAAAAAACTCATTACCACATTAATTTTAAAATTGACAAAGAACATTTGCACAATATTTTATTTTCAGCATTACAATTTTCACTCCATTCTTCAACACTGGTCTCTGTATTTATCATTGCATATTATTTTTAATTATTATCATGTGTTGAATGATTCGTTAATCATGTTCAAGTTATATGTTGTTTAGATCTTTATGCTGTTATACTTTAAGTTATATTGCAAATCTCTTATGTCAGTTTTATCATTATTAAAAAACTCCTAAAAAACTAATTCATCCACTTAACTAGCTTAGCTTAACCAGCCTTAGCAACTTTAGGGTCCACCCCCCTTGGCTTCGTTAGGAGTTTTCCTAAACGAAGGAATCAAGATTCAAGTGACAGTACTTGACTCGAGGCTTGCCCCCAAGGACACACTTTGTGGCTTGAAGATTTCTACCACACTTACCCCAGGTGTGTTTTCCAGCGGCAACAAGTCCTGAGGTGTCTCTCTAAAGGTGCCTCATGTACAGTTCTCAGGATCTCGATCCTAAGTGCAGACTTAGAGGCGAGATATATGGTGTCTTTGTAGTAGATGATGTCGTCCACTACCCTGTACTGGTCATCCTAGATGCGCCCATCCATCAACTCACATGCGAAGCAATCCTTGGAATATTCCACCAAAAGGTGGGACTTCTAATCAAGGATAATCATAGTGAGCCAATCCCACGTGTCCTGATTCAAATCCTTTGTGTCAAATCTCTCCTCAGTCTCCTGCAACTCTAAGTGCTCCTTGTGATGAGTACCAAACTCCAAATGCTCCTCGTGCAGAATCATCGTCGAAGGTTGTCCTTTCAAATCAAGAGTGGCACTCCTGTCCTCATGTGCCACTACTGTCCTATATCCTATGCATGTTGCAGTATCCTCTTGTGCGCTCACTCTGTTGGTGTCATCTGAACCAGGATCCCACACATCTGTACTATCCTCATTCCGGAAAATATGGCGTGTGTTTATGTCACTATCGGATGGTCCCTGGAGCATGTCTCTCATCAACACATCTGTCACTCCATGTGGAGCCATCAATGGCCCCTCCATAAGAGGTGCATCATAACCTCCATCCGGATTAGCATGTATAGAGTCAATCCTCTCCGAGTCATGCCTCTCCACATGTATCTCGCCTGTCATAAATGTTGGGACTCTTGTTGTGGATGATGAAGAGTGTACCAACTCCAACTCACCACATGACCTGTCCTCGATCAATCCATCCTCTGTGTTGGTGTCGCTAAACTCAAAAGATAGCTCTAATGCTAACTCTCCATGCCCATCCTCATCATGTACCATCAACTCAATGTCAAGCTTATCATCAACCTGTATTGCATGCTCATCTTTCTCCACATCCTCTTCAATCTTGTAGCCATATGGAAGTGTTACGTGCTCCTCAGTTGTAGATGCATGGAGATATTCATCTTTAGGGTTGCCATATGTGTGACTAGGTGTCCAATTATCCTGACATGTAAAACACGGAGTCCAATTATCCCGACATGTAAAAGACGGAGTCCAATTATCCTGACATGTAAAACACGGATCTTCTCTTCTAGGTTCATTGGTGGGATGAATAATGACTTTTGACTCACCATTCACTGAACCAAACTCATCATAGAGACTTTTGGACGGTTCCTTTAAAATCACACTCAACCTTCCCTTCTTGCTTTGAGATAGGGAAGCTTCAAACTGCTGCAAGCTATGCTCTAATCTCTGTTGTGTCTCGGCAAGGCCTTTCATTAACTCTTCCCAATTAGGCTCCTTTTCCCCTATACCTACTGCCATTGATGTAACCACTGAGGTAATAGTTGTATCTGTTGGGTTTATTTGACTGCTTAAAGATGCATGTTTCCCATAGCTGGCAAGGAACATGCTCTGATACCACTATAATATCCCAACTGGTATTTTCTGCTCTTGTGTAGGGTTTATGGAGTTGTTGTTGTTTGTTTGATGTCTTGATACCCAAACTCAAAGATAATATAATTGCATGAACACCACTATGATTGCATGATATTGCATGAGCATTGCATGGGGTTGCATGCACCCTAAAACCCAAGTAATCAGATCTGTACTAAAAAGCAATTTAAAAAGTGATGCATGTACATACCAATAGATTGTGCTTGTGGTGTAGAATAGTATAGAAGCGGCATGCAATACAAGCCTTGAATCTAGATCAAGTTTCGGAAAGCTAGTCTTTGAGATAATGCGCCCATGCAAGAAAGGAGTCTTCCTTCAATGATAGGTCCAGAATAATGGTTCCGGAAGAGTTCTGCTTGAGCTTATAATGCTGATAGGAATATAAAGGATTTTGAACAGCTGTAAATCACCCTAAATCTGCTATAAAGAATGGGATGTAAGTGCAAGGCTGATATGTTTCTTCCAATACTGTAAGCTACAGATCGCAGCTCCATGCTGGATCTAGCCACTAGGTTGATCACGCCTCTCTCCAATAATTAAAACGCTGTATTTAATATCAGCTAGGGCCCACGACTTCCATCCATAAACTCCTATGCCCAGCCACTTCCACGCTGTCCAACAGAGAGGTGATTGCATATGTATTAATGATCTCAGCTCATAAGGAGAACCACGATCTCAGCAGAGATACACACAGCAGTGAAGAGGAGAATCACTGCACTAATATATTATAAAGATCGCTGCCCAAACCAATGGTAAATACGCCCTTCTTTCATGAATAATCATGCTACCACAATGAAGAAGCCATGCATGACATCCACGCGTTTTGAAGCAGCTTCAACTGAGATTGCTACTGTATGAAACCACTGTCAATGGAAACCTCAATCTGCTGTTATTATGTGAATATAGGGACAGACTTTACAGTTCACGCCTTTCTCAAGGTTCCACACAGATTTAATAGTGAAGAGGTTGTTCCTCTTGTTGATCAATGCGCCCTCCTTCCATTAATGAAATTGCCTTATTAAATACGCCTTGTACATCATCCTTCCAAGGAACACGTCTCTGGTCACTAGTTCTCCAATGGCCCACGATTGTGAGGCTAGGCTGCCTCTTATTCTATGCTTGGCTGGAAACTCTCACGAACTTGATCCTCTTTGAATGATGATGATAGATCTAGGTGATCTATCCTTAGAAGTGATTAGGGAAGATGGATTTCGCTACCGAAACACGCCTGATGGCTAGGGTAGTGTGCCCTAAACCCTAAATGGCTCTCAGAGCTCTTTAATACAAATCTCAATGATCAATAACAATAATAGATACATAGTAACTCACTTTATCCTTCTTTTATAACTTTGACATTGCATGCCCTAACTTTTGTATACCTAAGTTACTTTTCTCTTCTATTTTTCAGTTGAGTTGCATGCATCTCACTTGTTGCATGCATGCATGCTCGCATGCATCTCACTTTTGCATGCATGCATGATTGCATGCATCTCACTTTTGCATGCATGCTTGCACGCTCTTGAGCTATGGCTCACATGCTCTGCATGTCATTTGTTCCAGTTTTATCAAAACGGAACATTACAGAGGTTGCCCCCTTGAAGAGGCAAGTGAACATAGCATCCAGTTCTAAATATCAATAAAGGTTTGCTCACTACTGTTATTGCTCAATTTTGTTCTGTTTATTTGCTTTCCTCAGCTATATTTTTGTTTGCCTTGCTCTGTTTCTTTGCTTTCTGCAGCTATATTCTGTCTGTTTTGCTCTGAATATTCTGTTTCAGCTAACAAGGAACACCACATTAGAACAGCAAATAAGAAAGGCAACACATGACAAAAGGTGCAGCACGAAATAAGACCATGACTATTCCTGGTCCTCTGTGCATGGTGATCATGGATCCTCTAATACTAGTGAAGAATGGTTGCATATCAAAGGAGAGGGAATGTAACCAGCCTGGCATAACCCCGTGAGTATTATTAGACTCGTGACCTTTTGGACCACAGAAGTAACTAGGTGGCAAAGAAAATAGGACGTGGTATTATGTATATAACACCCCCTTTTCTATGAGAAAGGAGGTAGATCTCCTGTCATCTTATAGCATCATAACCAATTATTTCATGTTTAAATTTTATATGAAGGAATCTAAAATCAATATCTATGGGTTTAGCAAAATCTGCATGCTGTGAGATTGTTGCAGAAGCAATAACTGCTGATCTTTTTTAAGTGTGAGCAGCACACATGTGCTTGCAGTAGTAATAACTGCTCGTCCTTAAAGTTTTGAGCAAAGTAGTTTGTCCCAGCATGTAGGGAAAAAGGCGTAATGGATGTTCTGCTGTTGTGATGGCCATGGGTGATTAGTCAACTTGTCTCTATCACCCCAAAGCGACTAGCTAGAGTATCAGAACAGACAAGAAAACAGTATTTGTGGCAAGAAAAAGCAATGACAGCATGGGACATTTGCAAGGAGATGTCTGGAATGAAGAAAAAAGAAGCTATCATGTCAGCACTTACGAAACAAGCATTGAAACAAAGCATCAACGTTGTAATCTAATTTGTAAGAATATTGGTTCTAATCTAACCCAAGAACCATCAGAACATAAATGACCATTCCTCACTTCAAGATTCATAGATGAGAAAAATCCAGATGTGCACGTGACATATTTTAGGTTTCTAAAGGAAGTAACAGACAGAAGCTCCTCAATGTTGTTTTTGACTTGTTCAGTGCCAGTGTGTTGAACACAATACAAGCAAATAAAATTTGAGGATCTACTAAAAAATGATGACACAACACACCTTTTGTGTGATTTCTTGTCAGAAGGTTTCAACACCTGAAGTGGAATTGCAATGTAATGAAAGAATACCTTTTCTACATTTTCTTCAGTTAGCTGAAGACCTGTTTCATCATCCATGATTTGTTCCACTGCAACAATTTCTGGAATTTGCTCCATCAAACGCCTTTCAATACCCATCTTCATTGTCATCAATGAACTTGGACATGACCCACATGCCCCTTGTAACTTCAATTTAACGACAAGGCCATCTATATCATACAATTCCACATTTCCTCCATCTGACATGAGATATGGTCGCACTTCATCCAATACCATCTCGACATTTTCTTCAGTTAAAGCTAACCCTTCTGTGGATGGTGGACTGGCAATCGCTTCAACAACTGCAACCAATAAAATCATCAGTTTGAGTACAGCTTCAACATTTAAGGATACAAATTCCCACATCTTTCTCAAAATTCGTTTTAAAAAAACAGACACTTTGTTAAATCTCTTTGAGAATCAAACTATTTGAATCGTCTTAAAGTAATACCCAAAGTCTTTCCAAGCCAATGTTGGACTTAGGAGCGGTTTCTCATTGAAGTCCCCAGAGTTTCTTAAAGAAATAAATAATAATAAAACTAGAAGCAAACAGGACTACTTAAACATGCATTATTATGAACTGCTGTTTTCAACAGCACTGAATGATCAAAAAACAGATGTTAGAAACAGCAAAAGGAAATTGGATATCTTTCTCTAAGGTTGCCTTCCATAGACATGAGAACGTTGTTGAAGATTAAACATTTGAAATACATTTAATTCTTTTTTCCTCATTTTCATCACCAATCATCAATGACACACCAAATTTGTGGTAGAAGATTCTGACAACAGAAATGGATAGCATTGTTAAAAGAATGAATCCAAATTCAGAATTATTGGGGATCAAGCACTCAGTAAATGACTCAGTAATCAAGAGTGAGAAACAAACAGGAAAAATGACTTATTATGCTATGTCCAGTAAGCAAGCGAAGGAGGCTCAAGAAATGGCAGAAGCAGACCATTATTTCTTTTTCCCGTTGACAACCTCTTTGATCCGTTGTCTTTCTTCTTTAAATTTGATCATCTTCTCATGGCAAGAAGGTCTTGGACCATAACTATAGTCGTTGCATTGAGTTTCAGTTTGAGATAGCCTTTCCCACTAAGGAAATAATCACAGGCCAATAATAGCCTTTAAATTGACTTTGAATATTTGTAAGCCACAAAGAAACTATTCACAAGACAATATCCTTTGCATTGAGGTTGAGTTTAAGTATTTTGAAGTTTTAAACCACAGAAACTCTTCACAAGCAAATCGATTCACTAAAAGCATAGAACAATCAAATGTACAGGAGAGAGGGAGATGTTATACCAACTGGGAGACTTGCACCCCAAAGTCCACGTCCAAATTAGCAAAAATATTTGTCCCATATTCTGCCTTATAAGCTATTAACCATTCTAACATATAAACGGTTAACAATGATGAACATACAACGCCCTTCGGGGTTAGAGTACTTTTATCATGATACCATATCTTTGCCAGCATATTTTTGTCAACATTCCATAATGGAATATATCACAGTCAGATTGGATACCCTCACAAATATATGCTTACAAAGAAACTCCTTTACAACTTAAAGAGATCCACCTAACATGCAGAACCATCAAGTAACGTTAGTATCATAGAGAAGATGATGTTACATCAATAATTGGGTTCAGAATGCAAAGCTTGCTTCCAACTTGGCAAAGCTTTTTGGTCATATTGTATAATTTAGGAACTCTGTTTTTCTTATCCCAGTGAGTTCACAGTTGATTATTCGAAAGAGCTAATGTTAGTTATCTTGCATTTTAAAAATGCATTGTTGTCGACAGGCTATAGCAAAAGGATAAGCTGTTTGACTTTGACCTTGTTTATTGCATAGTTTACAATTTCCATTTTTACCAGCAGCTTGAGTAGTGGCCTATCTGCCAGTTACCCACTGTAGGTTGCCTGCTTTAGTTCGTATCTTGCTATGAATCATTTCACAGGACTATACCTTATAACAGCAATCTGAAACTGTCGTTCCAGGGAGCCCGCTATGCTTGACATTTTTGTGAAATGGTAGCCCCATTGAGGACAGAAAGTGTTAGGAGGAAAATGAATATTTTCCTAAAAGCACTCAGCTCCTATGGCCTAAATGGTCCGTTCCCAACCCCCAATAGCATCAGGGAGATCGCTTTAACTCCAATAGCTTCTACACTTGTCTACCATATTTTGTTCCATACTTCTGGCTTTCATTTCTCACTCCAGCTATGTTGCCAACTTTTCACTCTTCTTCAACATTCCCAGCATTCCAAGCTCAGTGACAGTGAATTCATGGAATCACCTGCTCCATTTCTCCTACACTACCTGCTCCTTTTTTGGCCCAGCAGCCTATTGTTAAAGTATAAGGGAAAAAACAGGCTCCATGGAACCATGGCCTAAGCATCTGGCAGCTAATGTGCCAAGTACTGATTTGAAATTTTTTTATTTTTTTTTGCTAGTGGAACTCAAGGCTCAAAATTGCACTTATTAAGCACTCATGTCCTCCCCTTGGTTTGGAAGATTAGTATTGGCCACTTGTAAATTTTCAAGCATTGTGCTTTATCCACTTACCCACCAGAATACGGCAGAGCACTAATCTTTGATATCGCAGTTTATATTTTTCAGCTCGTCATTTCTATCATTTAGGTGGATTTGCAGATGCAATACTATACTAAGATTACAGTTTACAAATTTCGTTCACATCTATCACAATTCTACGGCCAGATTTAGATCAATTTCTATGAGAAATATAGCCGAAATAAGAGGCGTGGCCATTTTCCCACGCCCTTCCGTACTAACATTTTTTGTTGGGATGGGAAGAATGGCTAAAGCCTATTATTTCAAGGCTTTACTTCACCTCTGCGTGGCCTTAAGAGAGACGGAAGCTAACCCATACCCTTATCTTATGTTCCAACATGTGCAGATGTCAATGACCACCAAACATTACTGTTTAATTTAAAATAAAACTTATACAATTATAAAAAAAATAGATCGTAAATTGTACCATGTCTTCTTCTTCTTTGCTGATGCCTCTCTGGATTTCGAGAAGAAACAAAACGGTTGAATTCGCCCTTAACAAATGAATTATGTTTCGACGCCAATACACAGTCGCTTGAGCATGAATTCTGTTCCACAACAACAACAACAAAGTTCTTTCACTGAATACCATCAATATCGTTTTTCGTCAATTCCCACATCTACGCTCAATTATGCTATGAATCCACTCCCACCCACAAGAAACACTCTTGATTCATTGAGAGAAAAACAAGAAAGCAAATTTGGAGGCATGTAAATATAAAAACCTTAAACATCATCCAACGCGTACGAAGAAGAGGAGGCTGTGAAGAAATGGATCCATGGGGGTGCGAATGAAAATTGCTGGAAACTGTGATTACCGGTACCACCTGCACATGACTCCCGGTAGCCTGCATACCTTCTTATATCCAGAACAACCGGTTGAATCTGGTTAAAAGAAACCACTGGTCCAGAATTTCTAGCTTCTACCTTTGAATTTTGGCAATCTGTGATTGTTATTTGGGAATACGCAGCTGTGAGCATGCAATTTGCTTCGCTTCCCATTTCACAGCCCCGCAGCCGAAATAAATAAATATTTAATAAATGGTATGAAATGAAATTCCTTTTCAGACAATCTTTGGTGGTTCCAAACGTAATCCAAAAGCGGTGAGATACCCTTTGGGGCGATACATATGTAGGGATGTAATAAAAAGGTATTTTTATTTGCATTGTCTTTCTCGTTTTAATGACACTAAATTCATCGAGGTGGACGTCAATAAAATATTTGAATGCCTTTCCTTCATCATATTCCACCAACAATTTAACAAATTTTGGACTGTATTTTATTATTATGCTTTAGTTTTGTGAGTTAGGTAGATGTTTCTTAATGTTTTATAAGACATTACTTAAATTATAAGACATTACTTAAAAGTGTGACTTAGGTGGATATCGTCTTAAATGTTATTGCGCCGAGAGGCGCTCTACAGTTCAGTATAGGGGAGATCGTGTAACATAACATGTGTCGAGTACCAATTAAAAAAGTTAGATATTGAAATGTTGGCCATTAATAAACAAATATGTAGGAGATCTTATAACATGTGTGAGTGTTTGTCGAGAGTTTGTCGAGTGTTTGTAGAGTAAAAAATTAATAACCAATTAAAAAAGTTAAATATTGAAATGTCGGTCATTAATAAACAAATATGTCGGAGATCTTATAACATGTGTGAGTGTTTGTCGAGTTTGTCGAGTGTTTGTAGAGTCAAAAAGTAATAACCAATTAAAAAAGTTAAATATTGAAATGTCGGCCATTAATTGTAAATACAAAAATAATTGTAAATTTTGTTTAATATACTCACTTTTTAAAATAATAGTTTTAAGTGTAGTGCTTTAAATTTGAATTTAGTTTTTCTAAAAATAGAATTCTAAATTTTGTTTAATATACTCATTTTTTAAAAATAATAATTTTAATGGCAATGGATGTGTAAAAACATAAAGAAGTAAAAAAAAATATTATAGCTAACATAAAAACTAAAAACATAAAAAGTAATGAAATAAAAAAAATATATCATAGTAGACATAAAAAGTAGAAACCAAAAAAGTAAAAAGAATATTATAGCCGACATAAGAATAGAAAAGAAAAGCAGCCATAATAATAGTTAGATTTGCTAACTAATAATTAGAATTGATAACTAAATATAACTTCAAACAAAAAGAGATTTAAATCTTGGTCTCTACGTTAAGACAAGAATTACCTCACTACTTACCAATAGATCACACACAAATGGTGTTAAAAAAAATAATATGCCTATTGATTTGATTGATTGCATTGAATAGTGGACATAAGAAGTAAAAAAAACACAAGATGCATGTTGATTTGATTCGTTGCATTGATTTCGTTTTTTACATGTGTGCATTGAATTTATCAATTTAATAAAAAAAGCATTGTTGCATTAATTTCAACAATGCAATCCATAATAATAGTTAGACTTGATAACTAACTATAACTCCAAGAAAAAAGGGTTTTGAACCTTGGTCTCTAGGTTAACACAAGCCCAATCGCCTTAATTCCTACCAATAGACCACATACAAATGTTGTTAAATAATAGAAGATGCATATTTATTTCATTCGTTGCTTGGATTTTCCAGTTTAACAATTTACTCATACTTATTACCTACATTATTATAATCCTCATAATTCTTTTTATGTTTTCAACTTAACCTGTTCCTTACAATGTTGAAATTTTTTATTGCATATTTTTCAGTGTAGATGTTATTATGTGGACGCATTGATTTCAGTGTATGGACACATAGATTTCAGTGTATGGATGCATAGACGCATTCATTTCAGTGTATGGACACATAGATTTTAGTGTATGGACACATCAATTTAAGTGAATGGACGCATAGATTTCAGTGTATGGGATTTTTTATTGCATATTTTTCAGTGTAGATGTTATTCTGTGGACGCATTGATTTCAATGTATAGATGCATTCATTTCAATGTATGGACGCATTAATTTCAGTGACAACAAAAGAATGAGAAGAAGACTTGAAACGAAAAGCAAAAGAACAAAAATAATTTCGAAAAAGGAAGTTGGACGAAATGATAGTAGAAGAACGAAGAAAACGAAATGTGGATCGACAAAAAAATATTGAAAAAGAAAGTTAGACGAATTGACAGCAAAAAACGAGAGAAACAAAGAAAACGAAACGTTGATTGACAAAGAGTGTATCGAGAGAGAAAGTTGAAGCAGTTGAAAGAACTAAAAAATCAAGTTGCAGAACAACAAATAAATCAAAATGTACGAAATGGCGAAATGACGACAGAAGAAGGAGAAGAACGAACAAAACAAAATGCAGATGAACAAAAAGAAAATCGAAAAAAAAAATTAGGCGAATTGACAGCAAAAGAACATGAAGAACAAAGAAATAGAAACGTTGATCGACAAAGAGCGTATTGAGAGAGAAAGTTGAAGCAATTGGAAGAACAAAAAAATCAATTTGCAGAACAACAAATAAATCAAAATGTATGAAATGACAAAATGATGAAAGAAGAAGGAGAATAACAAACAAAACAAAACACAGATCAACCAAAAGAGAATCGAAAAAAAAAGTTAGGAGAATTGTCTCTATTTTTCAGTTTAACAATTTACTTAATCCTTAATACTTATTACTTACATTAGGATAATCCTCGTAAATGTATCTGTGTTTTCAACTTAACCCGTTCCTTACAATGTTGATCAAACTCCAGTTTTGTGTCACCGCCCACGACTGAAACCAGCCTAGATCCAAATCCTAGGCTCTATCAAGCGCCGAGAGGGATCAAATCTCCCTAGGTGCAAACCTCAGCTCAGGTATTGCACTTAAGGAGAGGTTTGCACCTCGAGAGATTTGATCCCTCTCAGCACTTGATAGAGCCTAGGATTTGGATCTAGGCTAGTATAAAACATGATTATGTCCCCGACATATATGAATCGGGTAGGGGCATTAATCCTTTTCAAAAAAAAATTCAAACCAGCGTTTTCGTACAGTTTCTAATGTTTTAGATTTTTGTAGTTTTTTTTATTATTTTAAAAAATGATTTTACTGCTTCCTATTGGCTATATGGTTGGTGACAACAACTTAGGTTTCTGCGTCCCGGCCTTGGCAGTCCGCTGACGTCAAGCTGTTTAATGCGGTTTACTAGAGTTTTTATGGTGGTTTAATGCGGTATAGTGCGGCTTTTATTCCAAGTGCATGGCCTAGGCGGTGGGTAGTTTAATTCTGCTCTGGTTCAATGTTCGGGTGCCGAGGTGGGTAGTTTAATGCTGCTCTGGTTCAATGTTCGGGTGCGGAGGTATTGATGGCTGGCCGGACCAGAGTGTATGGTCATGGCTGGGCCTTTGCACGGTGCGGTTTTCAAGGCTATGGATTTTGGCAATGGAGCGACAAGCGGTATGCTTGAGATCACATCTATTTATTGCAGTTCACTTTGCATTTTCCGGGGTCTTTGCCCTTGCTTGTATTCCTCACTCCTGGTGGTTCGTTGCGTTTTGTCGTTTGCTGCAATTTGGGATGCCTGTGGATGTCGTTGTGCAACTTGGACTGTCTATGGATGTGGTTGTCCGTGATTGCTTGTCTCTGTTAACAAAGAAAGTTGCACCGGTGGTTTCAACGCTGGTGGTCGCGGCATTTTACCAGGTATGTGAGTTAAAACCTGCATATTTCTCTTTGTTATCTCCTGTTTAAAGCTCGGGCTCCTTTTCTGTTCTCAATGTTGTTGTTGATCCGGTTTTGATCCGTGATTATTCAAACCTATACCTTCATGATTCTTCTGGTTAGTCATATCATCAATTATGGTAAGAAACATAATATGAATACAACCATGATTATTCAAACCTATGACTTCATGAATAATCATTATCAACAACACAACAGTATAAGATCCTAACACAAGGTAGGATTCTAGCTTGATATAGGAAAAACATACCTGGATTAGCATGCTAGCTAGTTATGTCTAACATACCCGCATAATATCTTCTGGTTCTCTTCAATGACTTGTGCTAGTAACCTGCATGTCTCATAAGTTAACCATTGTAGAACCAAGTTATACATACCTCGTAAGTAGATCTTCTATGTGATCCATGACAATGGATGAATCTTTGTCTTCATGTCACCATGATCATATGTTCTTGAAGTAGAACATGATTTGTCTTTCTTGGTGTACCTTTTATGTTAGCAGACAACATAAACCTCATACAACACCATAATGCATTAGTACATCATAAGTGTCAAAACCTTAATCAATGAATATCTTCTATTAAGGTGATACGACAAGTCTAGTAATTAATCAAGATTGTACTGTAATGATATGAAGACAAACATATCATAAACTTAACCATGAACAGAATTTGAAACATATCTGTAAGCCATACCTGCTAAGATTGCTTGTAATCTTCTTATGGAAGGCCTTAGCCTCATCTCCCTCTAACACAGGAACTTCTTCACTTATGCAGGTGACCAATCCATCTTCTTCTAGGATTAACCCAATCCACTTGATTTGCAAGAACTAGACCTGGAGCTAGATTAGGGTTTATCAAGGAAACCCCAAAAATTCAAACTTTGAATTTCAAACTTCCGAAAGGATAGAAATATGCGCCTTGAAGAGCTGATCAAGTTTGTATATTCAGAATTTGAAAATTGCAAAGTTTCACCCCTTGAAATTGCCTTTTAAATTTCTGGATTCACTAGGGAGGACCCTGAATTAGGGTTTGAGTTTCCCAGAGCTTCACCCAACCAAAAGATTTGATTCAAAGCTCTAAGCTTCGATTTTTCTAAGGAGCTTCCAGCCGTGGTCACAGATTTCCAAAATTCCAAGTTTTGCAGAAGCCCTAATTTTCCATCTTTCTGATCAAAGTCCCGAACTAGGGTTTGATCAAGCCCGACCTTCTGCCCAACCAAAAAATATGATCTTGGCCTCTAAATTTCGATTTTGATGAGTAGCATCCAGCCGTGGTCTTCGATTAGAGAAATTCCAACTTTCTCCGAAGCCCTATATTCCGGAAGCCATGAATGAAGGTGCTCAAAAATAATTTTGTTTTGACAGAAATATGTACCTGATTGTTTCTGGTGTAACTCTGAACTTTTCGATCCATAGGGTCTAAAATTTTTTCTTGAGATAGCCTGACCTATTATCTTTCCATCCCGATAGGTCTGACCTCAATTGGATTTTTTGAGAGAGAGTTATGCCAAGTGTCACAACGTGACCTGTTTATGGGATAATACAGGAGAGCGAACTTGTACGGCGTGCCACGTGTCACTGGTTCAATTTATGTCTCTAAAAACGTTTTCTGAGATAGCCCGACCTATTATCTTTCCATCTCGACAGGTCTGACCTCAATTGGATTCTCTGAGAAATAGTTATGCTAAGTGTCGCAACGTGACCAGTTTATGGGATAATACAGGAGAGTGAACTTGTACAGCGTGCCATGTGTCACTGGTTCAACTTCGGCCTCTGAAAATTTATCCTAAGATAGAAAAGTCTGTGTACTACCTGTCACTTTTTACGAAATTTCATTTGGAGCTTCCTAGCCCACGTTATGACCTTTTTCCCAAGGTCACCTGATTTTGACTTAGATCTGGAAGAGGCAGTAACCCTATATTGTACAGATCATAAATCACAAAGTACAACGAATTAGAGGTTGTCCTTTGGACACAAGGTACATGGGGATCTGATCTTCGACCTGTAAAAGTTTCAGATCCGCAAACTTCACCAAAACGGATTTATAGCGAAAGTGCTACGATGACTGGTTTTTGTTATATCAAGCCCTAGCATCGTAAGTGCAACAAGTGTCATACATGCCATATCATGCCTTCTTTCAGGCTAGCTCTGATACCATGTTAAATTTTCAGAATTTACTTCAATTCGATCTAGGATCTTAACTGAGAGAACAACATGTACAACAAATCTACAGCATATCAATCATGGACACAATAATGCAAGTACACAAGAGACACAGAGTTTACTTGGGGAAAACCATAAAGGTGAAAAACCCCAATAACTTCCTCAGAGATAGATAGAGCAATGATACAACCAGAATACAAGAGATAGTCTTCTCCTAGCAGCAGAGCCTCCTCCTCCACAAGTGCGCCACTCTCCCAAGTGTGAGTGAGAGAATAGAATGTGTAAAATGAGAGAGACACACTCTCTATTTATACACTAACTTGAATTGACCTTTACTAAACTAGGTCGGCCTCAACTTAACCACTTAACATAATTCTGACGGGGCCGACCCCCACTAGGGTGGTCTAATAACCCTTTGACCCACATGGTTGACCCCCAATAGGGTGGTCTAATAACCCTTTGACCCACATGACTTATACAGGGCCAACCCCAACAAGGTGGTCTAATAACCCATCAAGTATAAGTTACGACACTTACAATATAAATGACGACGCTTCCATATAGAGGAATAATAACATCTCTATAGGAATAAAATATACATATATGTGAAATACATTCCAAAGTTACATATACATCAACAATTTCTAGGTTTTCTTTTGTCGATAGAAACGGATAGGTTTCGGTTGCATATGGGCAAAACTTCTGTCAATGGAGCTTGAGAATTCTTTTTTAGAGCTCATGTAAAATTTAGTAAGAGGGCTTTAAGAGGGATTTAAAAATCGTGTAACCCTAATCATGTAACCCTATCATTCAACTGCATCGAATTCTTGGTAACAAGTAGGCAAGATAATCATGTAACCCTATCATTCACAGTGCCACAAGACTAAGTAGTAAAGAAACTGGAGGGTAAAACTTGATGCTTTGATGCCAGGCAGTCTTACCCGCCAAATTGTTTTGGAATGCTCACTTCTTTCATGATATAATGCGGTTTCTTTCATTTTCCTATTTTGAGGCCATCGAAGAGCTGTTTTTGCTGTGAATTTCTATGATATGCCCAATTTGGAACACTGGGTTGGTAAGTTGCATAAACATCCTTTTATGTAATTCTGTGATTCACATTGCCCTAACTGTTTCATACTTCAATATATACTACATTTAATGCAAGCATTGCTTGTGTTTTGAGTGTTTTTTAAAATTTATTTTTGTTAGCCTACCCAGTATCAAATCATTTTGACAACTCTTGCCGGTGGTATTTTGAATTTTTTTGGTTACCCAGCTTTGCCCTGCTATCGAAATTTTTGGACAACACACATACTGCAATGTAGGGATTCACACAGACCAACAAAGGATAAGATTGTTTACTTTATTCTCCATATCGATTACTCCCCTCACTAGCAATTCTCCTTGTTGTCCAATCTGAATGACAAGATAAATTGGATTGATCCCTGAATTAGGACAAGCACGAAATTGTTGACTTCCAATGACGAGTTGCAGCTTTCTTAAAGCTATGCAGAACCTATTTGATTGATAGATTGTCTATGTGGCAAGTTGAAGGGTTTTTTGTTTTTCAGTTGCTTCGAGACATGGCCTGACTTTGGCGGCTCCAGTGCATTACACAGACGTCCTTTGGCTTGGTTTCCAAGGCTGAGGGGTTTCTATTATCATTTGTATGGGTCAGACCTGGTCTCACCCCGTTTTAACTAGTCATTTGTATGGATCAAACCATAGTAACAATGGAGCTCTGGTGTATGGTTTAACATTCTAACGACTTGACCAGTTGTCAAGGCCCCATTGGCTACAAGTTGAGGGCCTAAATCTGTTTTTCTATCTCAGCAGTTGAGACAGAGGGAGGCACTCAGTAGGCCACTTATGGAAGCTCTCTAGAAACATGAAGTGACATGAAGTGAGAAGCCACACCGGCTCTTGGTTTGGAACCAAGGGATTCTGAATTCCAATGTCGCCTTTCTGACCATTTAATACTGAAAAATAATATCATTTTTTCTTTTCCGGAGGTGCTTGCTTTAAACACCATAAGCATTACAATGGGTTTGTGTTGGAGTATAACTCTCCAATATAACTCAAATGTAATAATGTCATGTGATATAACTCAAAAGTGTTTTTATTTTTAAATATTTTGTTACCAAGCTTTGCCCTACTATCAAACCTTTTTGGCGAGACACAGAATGGAGTGCAAGTTTTCAAACACACCCACATAGGGTAAGGTTATATACTATATTCTATTTTGTTACCAAGCTTTGCCCTACTATCAAACCTTTTTGGCAAGACACAGAATGGAGTGCATGTTTTCAAACACACCCACATAGGGTAAGGTTATCTACTGTATTCTTCTTGTTGAATTACTCTCCTCACTGGCATTTGTCCCGGTTCTCCAATCCACATAATGAGCTAAATTGGATTGAACCTTAAATTAGGGAAAGAGCAAAACTTTTGATTGCTACTAATGAGCTATAGCTTGCTTAAAGATGTGCAGAACCTATTTGATTGATAGATTGTTTGTGTGGCTTAAGCTTCTTTGAAAAACATGACCTCTGAGGTTGGCGTCTCAACTACATTACATGGACGTCCTTTGGCTTAGGTACAAACTTTGAGGGGTATCTATTATATGTTCTTCCAAATATGCACATAGTCTCATTTCATTTTGACTAGCCATTTGTGTGGGTCAGACCACAGCAACAATGGAAACTTGGTGGATGGTGAACATTCACCCAAAAGAATCTCATCTCCCATAACTTTGTAGCACATCTTCATAGGAATTCTAGCTTAAGATAAGGTAAAATCTCAAAGCTTACTGTAAAGCTCCATGTAATCTCAAGTATTGTGGAGAAGGATTTTGAAAATGTGATGGGATATTTTATGAGTGTGTCATGCTGCATGCATATGATGTAATGCCCATGTAGCATGTTGTAATGAACAAAATAATAATAATAATATAATAATATTTATCTAAGGGTTATAAGTTATAACCCTTCATGATTCACCAAGGTGTCCTTTTAGGGAAATATGTATGGGCCCTCTCATTGTAATCTCATATCTATCTCATCTTTTCATATATATATTTATTATTCTTTATGGATTATTGTATTTTATCCTATTTATGTTGGATATTCAGCAATTAAACTACTGCTCATATTCAGGAAACAAAAATTGTTTGCTTCACAAGTCAAGATGCTTTGAGAATGAATAACATCACTTGACTAGTTGGTTAAGATAGGTAGATTGTTATTACATTGTGCACAAGTCCGTAGGTTGTGTGGAACAAAAAGTGGTTATAATTTGTATGACTTGTTAATTGAGCATAAGAAAACAACGAATGAGAAAAAATGTACTAATACGTGATGATTTCAAATCATAGAGTGGCGGCGAAATCAAGAAGAAAATGGTGATGGTTAGTGTCTAGTTATAGTACTAAATATTATAAAATCAAGGATTTGTTATAGGTGTTATTTTCTTGGTTGGACTCTTCTTTAATAACTATTTTCTTGTCTGCTTCTATCTCTCGATCAACTTTGCAGTGGCCCCTATTGCATGGCTTAACATTCCCTAAACCTCACTAGTTAACGAAGGTCTTTTTGGCTACAAGTTGAAGCCCTAAATCTGTTTTTCATTCTCATTAGGTGAGACAAATGGAGGCACTTAATAGGCCACTTATGGAAACACTCTAGAAACATGAAGTCATAACCCACATTGATGCTTGGTTTGGGACCAAGGGATTCTAAATCGGAGTACTGTTTTACACATTTTAGTTTGACAAGTATATCGAGCATAATTGCTTGTAAAGGTTTAGTTCAGTGTTCTAAGTAAATAAAGACTATTTTTTTTGTTTTTATTAATTGATGAGACCATCCATATTAAAAACTTAAATAGTATTGGGTGTTTAGTTAATTAATAACTAGATCTCATTCTAAAAGCAAGAGCCCAAGTAATTATTAGAGGCCTGTATTCTGCAGTTGAATTAGTATGCATGCAGTCCTCCATATATGGATAATAAAAGAGAGAAAATGTTTCCCCTTTTTTTGCTGAGAGACCAACAATAGCTTTCTGTTTTCACATTGGTATGCATGCAGCCCTCCACATATGGATAATAAAAGAGAGATAATTTTTCCCCTTTTCCTGCTGAGAGACCAACAATAGCTTTCTGTTTTCACTTGTTTGGAGAGTTCAGAATTTTTTTAATAATTATTTCAATTAAAAAAACCCTTGTTTGGAGAGTTCATAATTTTTTTTAATAATATTAACTTGATGTCCTTATTAAACCAGAGTGAATCATAATTTCATTATTATATAGAGACAGGCATGATGTAGAGAGGGAGAGAAAGAGATAAGTTCTCACCTTGAAATGTTGCATTAGCAATAGATTTTTATTCCTCTGCTCCTTCAATGCCTGATGTCGAAGCCCCATCCATGTTGGACATTTCTTCAAGATGTTTGTTTCGAATATGAAGGCTCCTAGCTGCTAAAGTACAAAGTCCATAAGCAACTCTCCAATCGTTAACAGAACTATCAATTCCAACCTCAAGTAGCAAATCAAAGTAAGACTTCTTTAAGCATCCTGGTCTAAAATTGCACTGCTTCGTCAAATTATATATAGCCTTTCTTCAATACTCCTGCTGCATCAACCAAACTATTCATAGAATATAGTAGTCCCTAGAATATGCTACATTACTAGGTGCATTTCCTAATGCATACAAAATGGAATCAAACTCTAAAAAAACTTCATAGATTATCTTGCAATAGGAAATTGTGTTCTATATGTCCAAAAATATGTTAGTAGCATACAGAGCAACTTGTGATGACTATGTAATATTGTAACCAAAAATCCTTGCATGTAGAGAAGATGCCCAATAACAACATTAAAGTTCAAACAAATTGCATTTATTAAAGACCTTTAACAACTACATTATATCCAATTCCATGTATCCTAATATGATATATCACTTTGAAAATTTTAAGATGCCTAGCATTGTTCACAAATCCATAAATTATATGGATGATACTTTAGGGAATAAAAATAATAATTTAATGTCTGATGTTTGTAATCTCTGATGCCGGGATTATGTTAACATGCAGAAACAAAGAGAACCACAGATGAGTATCATGAGCTAGCTAATAGTTAGAAAAATATAAAGGGTGAAGTTACCAATCGGCTTCAGTTTGAGAAAAAAGAGTAGCACAAGTCTACTGATTCATCGAATTTGTCATGACATGTCTACCGATTCATCGAATTTGTCATGATAGATTTCACAACCCTAGGCATGCAGCACTAGTAAAAACTACAAACAAAATATTGAAAAATTAAGCAAGCCCTCTTCAATTTATTTCCCAGATCTTATTCAGAAATATTTGTTGCATTAGACATTTGAAGCCAAGATGTTGCAACTTCAACATAATTTGAATAAAGACAATTTTGACATCATGGTGAAAAAGAAGGTGCATTTCCCACATGTGTGGTACTTCACATGAAATATTTAATGTTATTCCCATCGAAATAAAAACAAGTGTTGGGGTAATGAGCGACAAAACCTTAACTCCATCCAAATGAATAATAGATATCTCTAAATCAATGCGATGCAATCCAAAAGAATAATATCTCTAAATCAATGCCAATGCATGGCAGTTGAATGCGAAACCCATTTAAAATGTTTTAGGCCCTCTTATCCCATAGCCAATACCATAATGGCAAATTGCAATAAACAGTATACTGAGAAAAAACTTCAGTTAGATTGAGCAGTGTTTTTAAATGCTAATTTTTAACATCTCCTTGGATGGCTTCAAAGTTGAACCAATATGACTAAATAAATTATTTTAAAAAAACAAGATGAGGCTAGTGCTAAAGCCTAAAGGCTAAAACCCACTGTTTCAAAATTATGCCATCCCTTCAATTGAAATTACAACCTTCCATTTGAAAAAACCCTAACAGGCATCAACTTGCAACATAAAAACCTTGCTATGTAATAGCTTGGTGGTACCTCTTCCATTGGAAATTCAAAATTTCCTAAATATTATGTTCTTTAGTTCTTTTGATACAACATTTCAACAGTATTATTTGCACCTTGCATATTTCTATTTAACAAACGGTAACTATGCATCACCCATGTTTGTGGGTATGTGTGGGCAGCCTCCTCAAGTGCATCTTCCTTTGACGTGGTTCCTGGACTCCCAGCTTTATAGTAAAACTTAGAGAGGAGAGAGGAGGCATATGACCAACAATAGTTTTCTGTTTTCACTTGTTTGGAGAGTTCATAATTTTTTTTATAATTATTTCAATTTAAAAAACACTTGTTTGGAGAGTTCATAATTTTTTTTAATAATTATTTCAATTAACAATCTACAGGATTTGGTAATTGCATTTATGTGCTAAATCTAGAATCTTGTTGTTGGTGTGTACCATTGAAAGTACTGTTTGAATTATTTTTATATATCCTAGTTTCATGTAAATTTATGTCCATCTTAAATGGATATAATTCCTAAATTTATATCCATTTTAAACCAATAATATTTATATATTTTCTAGTTAAATTCATTAATAATTATTTAACAAAAAAATTAATGTTTTTTTTCCACAAAAAAAACCATAACTTTATTATTGAAATATAGTTACATTCTTCGAATGTCTTGGAAAAAACATGTCCTTCATATTTGTAATATGAATCTAATGGCCATATTGTTCAAATACTATAAAAAAAAACAGTTTTAAAAAATTATAAGCTTATTCTAGGTCATATACATCAAAATCTTGATCCCACATATTCGTGATATTTTAATCTTAGCATATTCTCATCCATATACATAAAAAATCTGAACCACATATTCATGATATCAAACTTTTTTTTTTCTTTAATTATGATTTTTTCAAAACCAAAGCCAAATTTCAAGTACAGTCAGGTTTTCATCTTTACACCATCAAGTGAAAACAAAAAGATCTATCTCTTGATCATTCTATTATAAATCATGGATGATTAGTGAAAATAAAAAGATCTATCTCTTGATCATTCTATTATAAGTCATGGATGATTAGTAGATTGGAGAGATTATTCCATGCCCATTCCACCACCACCTTGGAATCCACTAGCCTTGATGAAACCACCAGCACCAGCTGGGAAATCATCCTACTTAACAACTCCAGGTAAATCGAGCATTCCATTTGAAAAAAAGTATATCCATAGTTTCTTTATCAAGCTCCAATACTGTTCTCGACTGCAACAGTGTGTCTAATATCACAAAATATTCAAAAATAACCTGTTATCTGCAACACTGTAATGGATCCATTAAACATTCAAACGTCGCGAATGGGATGTGATAATGTCCATGACATTCACCATTTAGTGATTAAGTTACGTACCATTCTTCAGCCTACATAGATGTTCCAGCTTTTGCAAGTTCATTAGCCTTTGAATTTCTTTTTACAAAAATATGGTTTATGGATATGAAACCCATCATGGATTATAAATTTAAAGTTTCCTGCAAAAGAGTTGTCATATTAAAAAATCATTGGTTTATCTTATATTAAAAAATGAGGTTTATTTTATATTAAAAAATCATCATAATTTCCTTTCACATGGGTAAATATTTTTAAGTGCAAACTCCAATTTTTACTTTATAAAAACAAATCGTTAATCCAGAGGGAGTTGGCAAAGATTTTAAATACAAAATTTGTGTCTACTTCATGAAAACAAATCGTTAATTCCACTAGTTATTTGTTATTTGATCATGGTGGTGGGATCTTATGTGCTGCATTCACACGTAAATAGAATATAGCTTGAAGCATATAAAAATAATAGTGTTACTGTAAGTAAGGATTAATTTAAAGTATATAAATTTTGGTGAAATTTATGGAGTAGTCTATTTATTCTACGTTTTAGTCGAGAATATGGTCACAAATTGTTGAAGCAAGGAAGTGAGAAAAATGTGTTTCCATGTGGAGTGGGCCATGGTTATTAAGTTTATGTTTATTGAAACCATACTATGTTTGTATTATACAAGCTCATATGGTTGCCCCCACTATAGCTAGACAACCATGCAGCTCATAGGTTTAGTTTCTTTCGTTGTTGCATTTCCCTATTTTGATTGGAAAAATAAGAAGTCTATAGCATTTGAATAAAAACTTCATCTGCTGTATGGTATTAGCTTTTTCTTTCTTTTAAAAGTTTAGGTAAGTTTACATAGATGTAGTATCATGAATTTATTTTCTTCTTATACTATGTTTGTATTATACAAGCTCATATGGTTGCCCCCACTATAGCTAGACAACCATGCAGCTCATAGGTTTACTTTCTTTCGTTGTTTCATTTCCCTATTTGATTCGCAAAATAAGAAGTCCATAGCATTTTAATAAAAAACTTCATCTGTTGTATGATATTAGCTTTTTCTTTCTTTAAAAATTTTAGGTAAGTTTACATAGATGTAGTATCATGAATTTATTTTCTTCTTTGTTGTGCATAGACTAGTTTTTAGATTATTTTCATATTGGTTGCTATCTCAAACAAACATATTTTCACCATAGATATTCTATGTTTGTTGATACGTAGGTGTTTTGCATTTCATTGAATTGGAAATAGGTATTGCCTTGCCCATATTTTTAATTCATTTTGGTTTTTTTTGCATTTTCTAAACTCTTTGATGGAAATAGAAAATACAAAAAAATACTTCAAAATTAGGTTTTTTTTAAATATGTTTATTTCATTCAGCCATTTTAAAATTACATTTCCATTATTTGCTTTAATTATGTAAATAAATAATTGGGATTTTTTCCAAAAAAAAAAACATTTTTGTATTTAGATGTTGCATTTCCAACTTTCCTTTCTCAAATTTTTAGTAAAAATCTAGAAAAAGAGAGCTTACCTGGAAACATGATTTGCATTTAGTTGTTTTGCAATATGAAAATTAACTAAAAAACTTGAGTGTAAAGTTTTGTTATTATGTTAGTTTATTGTAGAATGTATTGTTTTTTTCCCAGTTTTGTACATTGTTATTTATTTGTTTAGAATCTTCTTGGTTTTATTCTACTTAATACCTTTAACAAGCTTCTGACGTGGAAGTGTGTATTTTCCCCGTATCATATTATGTGCAATAAAACTATATAGGCTACTTTATTGAGATAACGTTAGCAATAAACGCAAGAGTATATTCCCCCCACTGAGTTTCGAGTGTTGTTGTTCTAGAAATAGTTATTTTCCTTTGCATCTGTATTGTTCATTTCAATTGCAGGTTCGGATCCAAGAATAATCCATGGCCTCTTAACTGAGGGAAGTACTTGGGCATAGCCCTAAAACTCATTATGAGGAGTACCACAGGAACCCCGAAATAGTTGGCCCATTGAGAGGACCTGCCAGCGAAAAGGGCAATGACCCCTGCCTGATTGACTAGTTCCCACCCGTAAGTTAAACCAACAGCTGTTGTTTGTGGCAAAGTGGTTATCAGTTTTACCTGAGCCGTGGAATGAGGGGTAATGCCCCAATACGCAAGCCATTATACAACATTGGTAGCCGAGTGAATACCCTAAACCTTTAGGAAGCTGAGCATGCTTGGGGTCCATATTCATTGCCAGTGGGTGTTCAACAAAACGCATTTGTCTAGAGCCATTCCAAATCACTTCTGAAACATTGCAAATGATTAGCAGACTTTGTTAGTATACTGTTGATTGTACACATATGCAAAGTTTACATTTTTTTATTGTAAGAAGCAAGTATTAACCAACTACATGTTTTTTTGCAAAGCTAATTTTCACTGACTCTATATTTTATTAGGAACAACGACAATGCCATTGTGCATAACGATTTTCCCTCTATTGATTTCTTATAAACTATAGTAGATAGCTCGTTGGAACATTGCTAATGACATATTTCCATTTTCAAACTCTTCGTTGGCAAATACTGATTTTTTCGCTTGTTGTTGCATTTCCCTATTTGAGTTGCAAACTAAAAAGTCTATACCATTTTAATATAAAACTTGATCTCTTCTTATACTATTAGCTTTTTCTTTCTTTTAAAAGTTTAAGTAAGTTTACATAGATGTAGTATCATGAAAAAAAATAGATATGTTCTACATCATGCCCTCCACGAAAATTGCAAAGGTCTAATGATTTTTTCTATGTGAGCACTCTATATTGCTTGACTCTATGCTTCTGTGTTCTTTTAACTGCTGCTCTTTTCTTTCAAGCCATGGACATGAGTGTTGCATAACTCCCTACAAAAAAAAACTAAACTATGTATCATCATTGCTCTTAACCTTGCCACATTTAATTGCAGGTTCATCTTCCGAAGGTGCAGCACAAGTTTTCTTCTTTGTGCAAATTCGCTTGATTCCATGCAGAGTGCATGTTTCCTTTTACATATGTCCAACATCTAGTTCAAGTTCCTTTGTTGTTCCTCTTGCTTTATATGCTTTTGACCTTAAACCATAGCAAACAAGAGAAAACAATCAACATACCATTTGCAAGGGCCATTTCAACAGAAACATGTCCCTGTCTCCAATAAGACGTTCGCCTTTTGAAGGCATTGATGTTGATTTGTCTAGGCACAATTTGTTTCGGCTCCAGGATTTCCACTTTCGAGTGGGCGATTGCCTCTTTGATTCGCTTGCAGTTCTCTTGCATTTTCGATATACATCACTTGAAATAAGAGAATCGATTGTTAATCATTTCCGCATGTCATTGGCTCAGTCCCAGCCTGCTGCATTGGCCTCACTGCAAACATATCTATCGATTGAAATCTTAGCTGATTTGCATGGAGTGCAAAGTGTGGGCTTGTATCTTGAACGGATGTCGCAGTCTGCTTCAGAAAATAATGAAAATAATACCTTCAGATTGTGGGGTGATATCTTTTGCATAAAATGGTTTGCACAATGGTTGAATGTTCCTGTTGCTGTATGGTCATCCATAAGGAAAAACAAGTATCTTCATTTCAACTCACATGAAACAGAATATTGCTACAACTTACTTTTCCATGACATCAACCCCGTTGCCGGCCATTTTGAGCCTCTTCTATCGTATGGCCCTATAGCAAGTAGCAATATTGCTCTTGGACAAATACATGGCAATGTTGAGATGCTCCATTGTCTTGATTTGCATACTGCACTTTCAATATGCATGGACGCCCTAACCCAATAAGGTTTCATTCTCGGTTCTAGAATCAACAACAATTGTCATGGTTCTCTTTTTGAATCGCTATGTAAATTGACAACTTTTACAGATAATGTTTATCTACAGAAATCTATTGCCCAATCATTTTGCAATTACATGGCCTTAAATGAATATAGAGCAACGAAATGCTTTGAAAAATATCTACAAGGAAATCTTCTAGAGATAAAACAAGCTGGTACTGAATGGAAGACAATTCTAGTTCAATTGATAGATACATGTCAATTTCACCATGCACATATGCAAGAATTTGTTTTGCAGTGGTTCTCTAAATTAATGGACACTAACATATTCTTATGGGAAAGCAATGTGCAACAAGTCTTGACAAGTTTTTACTCAACAACTAGCACGAGCTCAAATATTTACCTTTTCCATCATAATGTAGATGCAAATCATTCACATTTTTATCCATTGGTGATAGAAAATTTGAATACTGCTTTCTTTGCTCCAACTACAAATGGGCAGGCATCCACTTCAAAGGGCACATTGCCAATTGCAAAAAAATAGTTGCATAGCATGGACGGTCGAAATTCCTATGGTAGGCAAGTTAAAAGAAAGTTACAGGTGGAAATGGTTAAGCCTAATGAGGATGAAAAAAGAAAACATGTTGCAATGCTTTCTCCAAATGCAAAATCAGAAAAGAAACTACAAACCACAGATGCAAAGACATTTGTTGTTACTTGTTAACAAAAAAAACATGGTTCCAAATTACAGAGCCATATTCAATATAATTCACCAAAAAGTTTGCGGTCTTTGAAGGCAACAATATGCCAAGAGGATTTTAAAACTGAAGGGGATGAAAAAAAACATGTTGGAATGCTTTCTGCAAATGCAAAATCAGAAAAGAAAGTACAAACCATAGATGCAAAGACATTTGTTGTTACCTGTCAACAAAAAAAACATGGTTCCAAATCACAGAGCCATATTCAATATAGTTCACCAAAAAGTTTGTAGTCTTTGAAGGAAACAATACGTCAAGAGGATTTTAAAAAATCTCAAGCTAAAAAGAGAAGTAACATAGAGAAAAAACATGTCCATGTTTACTTAAAAAGTATCAATGACACTCCTACCCATACATGCTATTGTTGCAGACGATTGCATTTCAAAAATGATATTCTAAAAGTTGATGAAAATACTATATTGGCTTTCAGATGCTTTTCAAATTGCAATGCCCAGTGTACATTTTCTATGTCCGATCAAATTTGCAAGTTTTGTAAGAAAGATATTTCCAATGCAGAAATTCCACTCTATGCATCTCCTATTTCCATTCGTAGGAACACCTCAATTCCATCTGTAGTAATGTTAACTCCTCTTGAAGAGCGCTTGGTCTCGCCCAGAAATGCATTCGCACAAATACGTCAACTCAGTTACAAGCGCGGCCAAATAGGTTTAACTGGAACAATCATCAATGTTCCTGCGAATTTGGATAAAGTGCAAGTTGCTTTGCCCAGAAATCTTGATGATGCCTTGACAGTTGTTGTTGTATTAAGCGAAGACTAGAGTTCAAAAATGCATTCCTGTCTGGAAATGTGCGCCTTGGCATTGTCATGACAGCTTTAAGAAGCTTGTCTAAAACTATACTATACAAGACTGAAGGTGTAACCATTAATGAACGATGGGAAGACATGTTTACCATATTTGCTAAAACAAAAACCCTTCCATTGCAATCAACAACTGAATTGCTCAATGAAAATAGCTTGCAGCTCTCCGATTTTGATGTTAGTTCTTCTTCTGATCTTGATCCTGAACCTGTATCATAAACATTGGTGCATGGATATGGAGAAACCAACTTGCTAGATGACCTGGCCAACAAAACCATTGAATTAGCACCTTTTGAGAATTTCCGTCCATTGGGCATTTTCCAAGATAGATATTCTGAAGAATTGAATTTCCCAACCTTGTTCTTTGGATATAGCCATGATACATATATCTACAAAAAATATCACTATCAACAAGTGGCAAAGTGGGAACTCCAGCATGAAAGTTGTGCTTTTGAAACACACCCAACCAATCTTTTTTTTAAAATGGTTAAAGCTATTATTAAACAAATTTCAAACACTTGTTGGATTACAATACGCATAGGGGAGTTGAATGGCAAAAAACTAGTAGCCAAAGATGTCAAAACACAAGCAAACATTGACAAAATTCTTAAATCGCCTCTTGATTTTCGCACATTGAAAGCAATCCGAACATCGCCAGACTATTTCGATTCCATGAAAAAAAACCATTTTGCAATGATACTCCAACTAGGACCACCAACTTTCTTCGTTACCTTTACTAGCGCTGAGCATCTTTGGAAACCGTTGTGCTTTGCCTTGCATGAACTTGAATCAACAAAACACAACGCGGGATCAATTCCTGCTATTGAAGATGATCTTGATGCACTGATAAGAAAGCATCCAGTAATTTGTGCCCACTATTACAGACACAGAATGAATGCACTTAAGTCTTTGATATGTAAGAATAGCAACTTCTTTGGCGAGGTTCAAGATTTTTTCTTCACAACTGAGTTCCAACAAAGGGGAAATGAGCATGAGCATGGCCTTCTATGGATCAAACATGCTCCAATATTTGGGAGAAATAGCAATAGCAAGATAGTGACCTTCGTTGATCAATATATTTCAACAAATTCATCATTACTTAAACATGAGTTTGTGAAATTTCAAACACATCGACACAGTAGGACATGCAAAAAACATTTTTGTTCTTCATGCAGATTTAACTTCCCCTTGCCCCCCATTGACAAGACAATGGTTCTTGAGCCACTTGAAGATACCCATAATGAGCTAATTGAGAAAGCCAAACAATTGCAGTCGCTGCTTGAAAAAGCAACTTACTCAAAGGAGACGTCATTTCAAACATTTCTTCAAGAATTGCAAATTAGCAAGGATGAATACATTATTCTTTTGCGTTGTCATATCACACGCCCTTGCTTGGTATTGAAAAGAGATCCTGCAAATGTTTGGATCAATGCATTTGCAAAAGGCATTCCAGATTTGTGGCAAGCAAACACTGATGCGCAGTTCATCCTAGATGCATATTCTACATAATCTCATACATAACAAAGATAGACCGTCCAATGATGCTTGCATTTAAGAAAATCAAAGAGGAAGCTGTCTCTGGAAATGCCAACAGTGTCGAAACAATCCGTAGACTGGGTAACACATTGTTGAACATGCAACAAATGTCCACCAGACAAGTAGCTCATGTTGTCCTTTCTCTGCCTTTCCATTCATCTTCTAGAAAGACAATTTTCATTAAAACTGCGCCAGACGAGAAGAAAACAGTTGTTCTTAAGAAACCAACATTGTTGCAAAATGAGCCAGATGATTCCGAAGACATTATTTCACCATCTATCATAGACAAATACAATGCACGACCAATTGAGCCTGAAGACATTTCTTGGGCAGAGTATGCTGCTTATTTCAGTTGTATTGATAAAAAAATAGTCAAAAGAAATAGACCTTGTATCATTCGATACAACAAAGAGAAAGATACTGAGAACTATGCAGGGAAAAGATTCTCCTCTTCATAGCACACAGGAGTGACTTTAATTTGTTGAAAAAATCCTTTAAAACATGGGTAGAGGCATATCTAAGCCAAAAAGAAGAGATTTCTTTCGTTGAACAAAAGTTCATAGCGAACATAGACAGAAAATGGGGCGACCTCGACATTGAAGCTCAAAATGTTGAACTTCATTTCAACAATAACAATGACTCTGATTACTTTGACAATGGCAGAGGACATGAAACCACAATGGAGCATTATGATATTCGATCTGATCTCCAGTTCAAGAACTCAACCTACGTATCACAATCTACACCTTCTTTCACCTTGGGAGATAAACCATATCTACCAGAAATAAATCAATTCCATGCAACACGACGATCGTTGAACAAGGAACAACAATCAATTGTCAAAGAAATTATCTCTAGGAAAAAGGATAACCCTTCTACGCCAATTCATATATTCTTGACAGGAAGCGCTGGCACTGGAAAAACTTACACAGCGAAGTCTCTTTATGATGCTCTTGTCCATTTCTATGACAAAGAAATTGGTAGTGATCCATTAAAAAGAAAAGGTCTTCTTGTTGCTTTTACTGGTAAAGCAACTTACAATATTAATGGTGTCACTGTGCATTCTGCATTCAAATTGCCTTTGAACTCTTCTAAGATGTTGCCATTAAATGCAAATATGCTTGATATTCTATCAAAAGATTACCAACAACTTCAAGTGCTTTTAATTGACGAAGTTTCTTTGATAGGTTCTAAAATGCTCTATAACATAGACAAACGCTTGCATGAGATAATGCATACGCCAGTGAAACCATTTGGGAATCTTGATGTAATATTATGTGGTGATCTTTTGCAAGTACAACTAGTACATGATGCTTGGATATTTGAGCAACCAATATTCCATGACCAAACATTTCCTTATAGTTTTTGGTTTGACATTGTCAAGTACTATGAATTAAAAACAGTGGTCCATCAAAAAGATGAAACCTTCGCCTCAATTTTAAATAGGATTGGGACATCAAATCAAACACTTGATGATATTCAATATTTGAATCAACATTGCCATAGACAACCTCCATTGGACCTGACATTCCCGTATCTCTATCATTGCAACAAAGATGTTAAACAACATAACTCTAGGATGTTGTCTATTGTAAATACAAAAGAATTCACATTAACATCTTTAGACTCGAAACTTGATCAACTTGAAAAAAACTTTGAAACTCATAAGAATATTCAACTTCCATCTACAATAGTTCTTAAAGAGAACATGCTCGTGGAACTTGTCGGTGGAAATTACTCAGTCGAAGATGGCCTTGTCAATGGTGCAGAAGGGCTTTTCAAAGAATATTCTCCAACATCACTTGACATTGTTTGGGTTGAATTCATAGAGCCATCGGTCGGTGCACGTGCACGTGCAAAAATGAAACATCTTTACAAATCCATCTCAATTTGCACTTGGACACCAGTTCAAAGAATGGCATCGCAGATATCAATTGGCAATGGAAAACATATAGTTAGATGACAATTTCCAATTCAATTAGCATGTGCACGAACAATCCATAGGGCACAAGGCTTGACAATGGAACGTCTAGCATTTGACCCTAAAGGGGTTAGAAGACATGGCCTTGTGTACACTACACTTTCTCGAGTCAAAAGTGTTGATTGCCTCTATCTCATAAACAAGCTTGAACAAAAGAATTTTTCAATTTCAACAAAAGTTGCAACTGAAATTGCAAGATTGCAACAACATGCCCAATTACCCTTCCAATATGGAATAAGTTCATTTCCCACTACAAACCATATACTGATATCTACACTAAATACACAAAGTCTTCTCTTTCACATTGAAGACGTTGCAAATGATTTTGAGCTAATGCAATCAGACATCTTGTGTCTACAAGAGGCCCATATGCATATGGTTTTGAAACACTCATCTTTTTTTGAACCCTACACTTGTGCAATGGCATGCTCTGTGCATGGCATCCTAACTATGATTAAAAAAAATATTGTTGTTCTAAAAACAGAGGTCTATACAAGAAATTCGTTTGAAGCAATTGTCACTAGTCTAAAGCTTGCACAAGTAACCCTTGACATTGTCAATGTTTATAACAAGCCCACCAACAATTTGAATTCGTTGTTTTCTAAACTACATTCAATCCTTTCTCAATGGAAAAATGAGACAAAATTCATTGTCGTTGGCGATTTCAATATTGATATGCAAAAGCAAACAACAACAAGCAAAATGCCACGACTCTTCATGGAAAGCAATTCACTAATGCTAAGAACAACTAAACCTACAACTAATTCTGGGGCAATGCTCGACCATTTCTGGACAAACCTGCCCACATCTGCAATGCACTTCAACACTTCATATGCTTATTGGACAGACCATTTCAGCAGCTTCTTGTCAATGCCTCTTAACATCAATTAAACTCTTTCATGTCTGTTTTTTAATACATTTACCTGTAATTCTTTTACCCTTGTTTTTTTTCACATCAATACTACTCAAATATGAAAAATAACTACGCTCATGCAACAGACATAGACCACGTTGTTTTTAAGTTACCAATACAAATGATTAAGATCTTTCTCTTTTTGCTCTTAGAAATACAATTCATATCTTTTTGACATAGACCCTGTTGTTTTTAAGTTTCCAATACAAATGATTAAGATCTTTTCTCCTTCTGCTCTTTTACTCCATCTATTGAAAAAGGTATTTCTCTCTTTCAAGATGCACCTAAAACATTAACAGTGGCAGGATCTTCGATGGCAACATCTACACCAATAGAAAACAGTCCAAAAAGGTATTTCTCTTTTGCATTGAATTTGTCTATTTCTTCTTATCTACTTTGCATAATGTTCCTCATGTTGCACATTTGTATATTAAACATTCGCTGCTATTTCATGTCTATTTTTAAGATGGACTTGCATTTGCAGGATAAAACATGCAACAGAGCTATCCACCATTATACAGTTATGCATTGAGAGCCATACCAATGTTTTTGAGGGAGATATCTTAGTTGTGTATGGGCCTGCTCAGAACCGAAGTCAGAACTCCCCAGTAAAAACGAAAATTCTCCATGTAGACTTGGTTGATAGATTTGGCCTCATGACAATAACAACCACCATAAATGATAGCTTGGTCAATCGTTTTGGTAGTCACATATTGCCCGAAAAAAGCATTAAAATCATTGGCTTTGAACTAAAAAGAAAGGGCCAGTATGATCGTGGAGATGCAATATTCACTATGACAGTATTGCCTGATAGCATAATAGAGCCAATTGAACAAGTTTGTAAATTGCGCTCCCTACCACCAAACATGACAATGGACGAAGTTATCGCCTCAGATGAATCATATGCAGTTGGATCCATTGCAGCAATTGTTGTTGGTTGTCAATACAACAACAAGCAACTAGATTTCTTCATTAGAGATGGACAAACAACAAATGATTTTGCAACTGTAATCTTCATAACCTTTGAACTTTTTTTCTTTTTTTTCCCTATTTAATTTGTTAATTTCTTTTATCTAGTTGAAAATCATTTCATTTTTTATTGCTATGAAAACAAAGAAAAAACAAAAGTAGATTAAAAAAAAAACATTTAACAGAGATATTAGAAAAATAACACAACAATAAAGAAAAAAAAAGTGAGGGGTTCTCTCTCTGCACTTGCAATCAGCAAATATCCCGTTTACATTTTTTATTGCTACGAAAACAAAGAAAAAACAAAAGTAGATTAACAAAAAACATTTAATAGAGATATTAGAAAAATAACACAACAATAAAGAAAAAAAAAGTGAGGGGTTCTCTCTCTGCACTTGCAATCAACAAATATCTCGTTTTCTATTTTCTAACAACAATTTCCTTTGCAGTTACAAGTTAATGAAGCATATAAAAACTTATTTTTCCGAGTTCAACAACAACTTGCAATCGATGAACCACCGTTCTATCTATTCAAGAACATAGTTAGAAATGGCAACAAAGGAAGCCATATGATAAAGACATCGCAATCCACTTTCATTGACCCTTTAAATGATGAGTCTGCAATACAGTTTTTGTTACCTGTTGTTGAGGCAAAGATACAGGTAACTGACCACAACCTCCTTTTTTTTCCTTTTGAAAATACCCACAAACAAAAAAATGTTGCTTACAATGACATTGAAAAAAAATTTGCAATTTGTTTTCCACTTTTTTTTCTTGGTTTCAAATTGCATACATAAATACCATACTACCATTATTTTACTTCTATAGACAAATGCAATGCACATGTATGCATGCTTCTACATATTGCTACTTCTATATTGATAACATGTGCACTCTTGTCTATGACATTGACTCTTCCCAAACAAACCCTGTAAAAATTGCTCAAACTCTTCTACCCAGGCAAAGCTACCCACAGCTCATGACAACAACAACAACAACAACAACAACAAAGTAAAAGGACAAAAACCAAACTGATCTTCTCTTTTTCCTCTTTTGCAGTGAGCTTGAATTGCCATTGTTAATGGTTAATGCCAATCTACTTTCCTCATTCATAGTTATATTTATAGTTGTTTTTTTTTCCCCTGTCTTGTTTATGAGCTTAATATTCTTCAACTGTTTCAGGTCTATGGAACGCTTAAAGTAAGAAACGTGTTTGGGCCACCGTTCTAATGCATTTGTTGTGAATGCAAATTGCCTATGATACTTAATACTCGCATATGTGCATTTTGCAATCTTCAAACGAAAACAATTTATGAACACAATTTGCTATGCAAGTTGGACACTGATGATGGAATTATCGAATGCACATTGCGAGGTCTGCAACTGCAAGAAATTTGCCCATTCATTGTTGTTGTCACGTATCAACAATACTCCAAGACTGTTTCATCAACAGTATTCAATCTTCGCAGGCTCTCTTTACAAGGACTATATACTTTGGCCATGAACAATAGGATACTCAATATGAAAAGAATCTGAAAATGGCAGGTGCATTCTCAAAAACAACCTTTGTTTTCTGAAAATTTTACAGCCATATAACATCTCTAATTTTGCAGAATAATTGCTATAATTTTCCTGCTATCTAATGTTGGTTCAGTTCTACAAATTTCTTGAATTTCTTGCTTTATTTTAATTACAACAAACACTTCTTAACATGGAATAAATTTTACACCGATCCTTTTGTTGATATCGGTTTATAACTTATTGTTTGATTTCATTTCATTTAAGCACATTGGTTAACTGGCTCAGTTTTAAATTCTGTCAATCCACTTGTGAAAATTTAATTTCTGCAACATCTTTCTTTATCAAAAGTTCATGGGATCTATTTTATTTCATGAATCATATTCTCAAAAACAACTCTTGTTTTCTGGGAGTTTTACAGCCATATAGCATCTCTAATTTTCCAGAATAGTATAACTTTTATGCTATCTAATGTTGGCTCATTTCTAGAAATGATCAATATTTTTTTTTAAATATTTTTTCTAGTTTTTATGCTCCATGAAATACCATATAGGCGCTCTGTTTCTGTCCACACTTAAATTCTCATGAAATACCATATAGGCGCTCTGTTTCTGTCCACAATTAAATTCTCAAAAAAAAAAAAAAAAAAAACCCTACATAGGCTAGATAAAAAAACCTTTCATTTTCATCTTCAAACACAAAACATGATTAAGTAAACTGTATGTTAGCTTCTATAACTGATTACTATATCAGTGAAAATTGCATGTTTGTTTAAATAACATGTCAATTTTCATGCATTCTTTCCTTTTTCCATGTACACAAAGTTTTTAACAATCTTTTTGCAATTTGTAGGTAACAAATTTTGAAAATCCTGGAATAGCAACGATTTTGCCATTTTGAAGTGTAGCTTTGAAGATGCCTGCCATTTTTGGGTGCCGATAAAAAACACAACTCCTCTTTTTTGCACTTTTCTACAAGGAGTCTTTTGCACTTTGACAGTTGCATTATATAGCACATCATCCATTGACATTGTCAATATCATTTTTGACATAGCCTACGTCTTGTTTACTTTATTTGCCTTTCACAACAAAACAATCTGAACTAAATTATGTTGTTGTTATGGATTTTTTTTATGGCATCTTTCTTAAATGACTTCAAATACTAAAGATATACCAGCCTAGCTTTTTTAAATGCTAGTTCAAAACATGGGACATGGTTTTGTTAATATATACATACTTTCAAGTTGCAGTTCTAGTTACAAAAACCTTTTTTATTTCTTACACGACCAATTGTTTTTTTCCTTTTTAAAGACATGATTCAACTTATCTTGAATCAAAATATATCCACTGGATGCATGCCAAAGGCTAGATTTTTATGTTCACTGATATGCTTCTTTACTATGATGTTGGATTCTAATGTTCATGAATTAATCTTCTAAACATTGTCAATTAATATAGGGAACTTAGCCATACATTAGCAATTTCAAGTCTACTTTGAATATTATGATACTGAAGGTTGACTCTTAGAAATTTTTTGATCAATATATGTTCATATCCATCTATAGGTGCATATACAAAATTATTTTGAAACTGATTGCAATGAGAATTGGTAATATACAATTTGAATCCATATCAAGAGAATGATTTGCTTTTATCTATGAAAGGCATATACATGTGTCTATAGGACTAGTTCAAAAAAAAACTATACACCATTAAAACAAAAATGATCCATATCTAGTTATCAAAGTTGCTCCACCTAAATCCTGTGGCCCTACTGCTTGTATATGAGCATTGGGTTCTCATGTGCATTTGTATATTGAGTCATGGATTGTGTTTCTTTTGTATCATTTTATTTGTTAATTAATGTGTCAGATTTGGTTTCATTAGTCTACATAGACAAATGTGGTACGGGTTCCCCCTTTTTGCACAATTGTTTTTTATTGTGCCTAAACGTCCCAATACAATTTTTTTGGGAAGCTGACAGATGTCATAATTTCACAAGTATAAACACTATTCACAATTTCTTTCTTTCTCACTTTCTTTTTGTCACTCATATCATGATCTTTTGTAATGGTAGTTGCCAATGTGCAATGAATTCATAGAGATTCTTAACCTTTATTATACATCCATTGATAGGTAATAAGTATCCATGGGTCTTTGATTTCTTTATTTAATGTAGGTGAGAATGAGATATATTTTTGCTCTCAATTATTTCCCTTTTACATGTATGGCAAAGATGGATTAAATCATTTGCGCTTCTATCTAAAACCAATTGCATCTTGTAGGAAGAATTGAAAATGTCTTGCTACTGAAATGGAAAAAAAATCTTGTATGTATGGTGTAATCAATGCTTATGTCATGGTGCTACAATTGTTCTTATCAGGGATATGTTAGAGGCTATTTTTTCTTTACTTCCGAAGGAGTTCCTGAAAATATTTAATAGATCAATTTCATATGTCTTTGATTTGGAAAAATGGATAAGAGAGGTTTAGAGCGGGTGAACAATGAGTACGTTGTTTTCCAAATGGTCAAGGTAGATGCAGTATAAAATTAATTAATTAATTTATCATAATCATGCCTAATAAAAAACGACAGTTTTCCCATGGACAAATATGACAATGGATTTTGCTTTACCCGAAAAAGATTGCTTTAAGAGGTAGATAAAGACACAAAAAGGTGAAATTAAAGATATGTTTCGGGCGTTGGATGTGATAAAATCCTCATTTTATCAAAGAGTCTTATAGAAAACCTTCATAGAGAAGAACATTTCTCCTAATTCACATAACTCTTCGTAAAACAACTGACATTTGCTGGCATGATTGTAAATTTGCTATTCTGTTGGGATTACTTAAGGATCAAATTCTACAAAAAAATGTGTATTTTTTTTATGTGTGCTATATATGACCTCAAATTTAAGATCTTCCTGGATTAAAAGACTATGTCGGAATGAACTATGAATTTTATTGCTAGGGGAAAAAACTAAAAGAAGAATCAGCATGTGCATAGTTTCAACAATAGCATGATCACCAACAAAATAAACACAAAAAAATACAATTAGCTTTAACCTAAAAAACATAACAGCATAAAATCCATGGAAAAAAATTAACACTTAATTAAAGAACAAGACTCTAGATTCATAGGACAACAACTTTTATTGACACAGTGGGATCTTAAAGACTTAGAGTAAATTGCGCATATTCCTGGAAATTTAATTCAATAAATTATATGAAGCCACATCAAATATTGTCTCTGTAACTAATATAAGATGGACTAATATGTACTTCTTGGCTAACAATGTTCCAATTATTTATTTCATAGAAAATGGGTTGACATGAGTTTATGTGAGTTTAATAATGTTACCAACAAACAGATATTATGGTGCAAATATAGCTATGGTATAGCACAAAGAGATATTCTACTTTTATTATTGAAATTTTAAATAAACTATATTTAACTATTAGCTTGTGGTTTTTATATTTTGATAATTTCTCACTGGAATCATTACTCACAAATATTTAGTTTAAGAAAATTTATACACATATAAAATAGGAAAAAACTATGCATTGATTAGAAATTTTGCCTAGAATATTGAAAGCTAAGTTTTGGAAACATAAAACCTTCAATTATTTGTCAAAAATTTCACTTAGTCATTTCATGGCAATTTCATATGCACTTGCCAATACCCCACTTGCAATGTTGGGGACATAGCCACCTTGTGACTCTTGTTTATATTAAAAACTTGGGTAAGACAATACTTAAATTAGAAACTATTTTGATCATTTGGAAATTGATTTTAAAGTTCAAGTTTTTAGTGTTGGTGTGAACATTAATATTTTTCATCATTATAATTTTTATGAAAATCACTATGAAATTTAGGTACAAATTCTTAATTAAAAGAAAAAAAAGAAAAAAAGAATATATATATATATATATATATATATATATATACTTAAAAAAAAGTAAGAAGAGTTTTTGCATTTCTTTAAATTACATCTTAAAAATATTTTATATTTAAATGTAATTTTAATTCAAAAAATTAAAGAAAATAATTGTTTCCTTTGAGGATTGGAATTCCTACTTTAAAAAGTTGTATGAATCTCGTAATTATATGGACAATCTTAAACCCTTTTTTACAAAATAATAAGTTTTTTTTTGAAGATATAAAGTTTGGTGTTAAGTAACTCACAAAAGGGAAAGCTAAGGACATATAAGGCTACCAAGCATAATCTTAAAAATTGGGGGTGTACCCACATCCCTCGCATCCACAAGCTCTTCAATTTAGCAATCAAACGGGGTTTCCCTAAACCCTAGACTCAAAGCATCATGGTTATTATTTTTCTTAAAAATATTATTAGACCTTAAAAATATTTAATATTTAAATGCAAATTTTAACTCGTAAAATTAAAGAAAACAATACGGTTCCCTTTAAGGACTAGAATTCCTACCTTAAAAATATGTATGAATCTCACAATGCCATGGACAACGTTAAACCCTTTTTACAAAGGAAGAAATTTTTTTCTAAAAGACATAAAGTTTGGGGTTAAGTAGCTCACAAAAGGGAAAGTTAAGGACATTTAAGGCTACCAAGCATACCCCGGTTGTGGGTGCTAACACTGGGCTGGCCGTGGAAGGAAGCGCCATTCACCCACCTGGAAGTGTGGTTCACCCACCTGGAAGCTGATCTCGATAGGCACCCTTCCCCTGCCAGCGTATCTAGGCATGCGTCCTTCCCCTGGCAGATTGGATTTCATGCAAGCGACGATGTTAATTCGGATGACGTATTGGTGGTTGGCATTAAATTCGATCTGGCTGTCAATGCCCTTTCTCCATTACTGGAACCGTCTGTTCATTATGCTCTCTCGTGTGATGCCTCGGTGCTCCCTCTCCAAGGTTCTTGATATGAGGAATCGACATTTCATCACCTTCATCCGTTATCCTTTGCATGTTCTTGCTGTTGAAGGCTTTGCTCTGAATCTCTCCTCCTGCGAGCTTGTTGATTATGCCATGACTCGTCCGCGTGGTACCTCTAGGAGTGGTGCTTGTCATGGTGTCGTTCAGATTGCTACCTCCTTGGAGAAGGACAAGAAATCCATCAGCAGCTACGACGACAAGGTCACAGCTCCTGTTCGAAGGTTGGTCAATGATTGGGAAGCTAATTGGGTCTCTGACATGCTCGCCTCTGGAAACCAAGGTAACCAAATAAATTATTATTGGTTAATGAAGAATGTGTTGGGTACCCTGGTTGAAGAAATGTTGGCGAATTGGAACATGGCCAAGATCTCTATCATGGACACCAGGACTCACTTGGTCTGACTAGATGAAATGCTCGCAACCCTGGACTCCAACGTGGCTGGAGGTAAATACTCCTTCTTTAGCAAATCCACTCCTCACCGTGATTCTGGTCTTGATGCTCCTAGTATCAACAATGAGAGCCTAGATGGTAAGGAAAGTACTCATCCAGAGGGCATCGCCACTGCAACAGGAGCCCATGCTTCAGGGACCACTCTGCATGAGTCGCTTGGCATTGTTGCGGAGGTCTTTGTTTCTGTCATGGACTCCACCTCTGGGTCGGTCTCTCCTGTTGATGTCGTCTTACAGGGGGCCCCTCCCCCCGAAGTATCCTTTCCTATTCCTACTACTATCGACTCTCTGCACTACAAAAGAATCCAAAAATCCGACAGCAAAGCTTCTACTCCTCGCAAGACTGAACCTCTGCCTCCCAAACTCCCGGTATAGAGATGGGATGAGGATTTCTTTGGTGTTTGCCCCATAATTGAAGACAATCCCAGCCCCCAGAATGTAGAAGCAAACACTTAGGATTGCTCTGGAATTCCCCAGCTCTTTTTTGCGATGGTTAGCGTATCGGGTTTCTTTGTCTTGGCTTAATAGTTTACTGTTATGCACTGGTTTGTTTTCTGGGTAGGTCTAGTCTTATGTTTTTAGTGGCCGTTTGTAATTATGTCTATGACTCTCAACGCATATGTGGGCAGGTCTACAAGGGCCATATTTTGATTTTTCTGCTCTACGAGAGGCTACATAATTCTCTCAGAACTATAGATTCTCCTATGTATGTAATATTTTTTGTACTCTAATATAATTTCTCTCTGTAGTTTACAAAAAAAAAACTACCAAGCATAATCTTAAAAAATTGGGGGCCTGCCATCATCCCTCACATCCACAAGCTCTTCAATTTAGAAATCAAACAGGGCTTCCCTAAACCCTAGACTCAAAACCTCATGGTTCTTATTTTTTAAATCAGAGATAAAAACAACCCCTCTAATTATAGGATCATTGTGATTAGCTCTCTTTTAGCCAAGTTATGTGGAATCATTCTAGGAAAGAAGATTAGCGTATGGCTAGAAATCCATGGAAAAAGAGCTAAAGGCTAGGCCGAATTTAGGAGATATCATTCAACTATGGATCACCTTGTTACGCTTAGGATCATTGTGGAAGAGTATCACAATAAAAAAACCAATCTTATGCATCGCTTTATTGACTTTAGAAAAGCATTTGTACATAGTGGCTATAACTAACTAACTTTGGAATAGATTATAAGAGCTCAAAGTTCATTTTGAGTTGAGAGTTGTTGTGATAAGGTTGGACGAGAATGTTATTTTCAAGTTTAGGAACACCGAGGCAATTGTAATATAGGAGTTAAGCAAGGTTGTCTCTTGTCCCCTATCCTTTTTGGTATATACATCAACGAGTTAGAGGGTTGTTTGGAAGAAGTAAGTTGTGTTGGCACAATTCTAGCTAGTATAGTCATCATACTAGTGTTTATGATGATGATATTGTTCTTATGATGAGGACTCCTTATGATCTTGATAAGCAATTAAAAATTCTCATGCATTTTTGCTTCAGTACAAGTATGTTAACATTGAAAAAACAAAGTTTATGATAATCAAATCTAAAAAGATCACTAATACTAATTTCATGTATGACAATAATAGCTCGGAAGAAGTGACTTCATACAAATATCTCATAGTCGATCTTCATCACAAGCTAAATTGAAACTATAGTATTGAGAAAAGGACAAATGGAGGGTGTAAAGCTTATTATGTACTTGAAAACAATTGTAAATCAATTAACATTTGGCTTTGGGATAAGATGAAACACCTATTTGAGACTCTCGTTGTTCTTATTGTCTTACATGGTTGTGAAGTTTTGGGTCACGGTATCTCTAGATAATCCTGGAGAAGGATGGAGAAAATACAAAAGTGTTTTATAACTTATAATCTCAAAATTAAATGCAATACACCCTATATTATCCTCCTCATAGAAGTGAGTTTCTTCCCCGTTGAATACATGGCTATTACTGTCATGTCCCCAATTTTGGTTCATCCAGTACCATGGGTGAAAGGGGACAAAATCAACCCCTAAGGGAATTAAATGGTATTAGTTCTATTTGCTTAGAATTAATTTTGGCCTAAGTCTCCCAAGTTGGCAAATTTATTTATTAAAGGTAATTTTGATAAATAAAATTAATGGATAATGAGCAAGTGGGCCAAGAGGGCACCCATGTGGAAGATGTTGCCAAATTGGAGTAGGGGTTAATTTTGAGGCAATTATACCACAATGAATGAATTAATTATTAATTAATTGCTTAAATGTTGAATTTGGAATTAATTCTGAGTTGGAATATTTTTATTAATAAATATTGCTAATAAATATTGGCAAGTGGTGATAATATGGCTAGGAGGTCGAATTTGGTCATGTGGACCACTCTTGCCTTAGTGGCAAATCTCAGGAAAATCAAGGAGTCCAAAGGAGGAAAGAAGACAAGGCAAACAAATTAGAAACTGGCAAAAGCAAACAAATTAGAAACTGGCAAAAGCAAACAGAAAAGCTAGCAAAAGCAGGAAAAAGCAGAAAAGTGGAAAGTAAATAAAGTGGAAAGAACAAGAAAATCTGTAAGTAAAGATTTAGCAACATCCAAAAAGCTAACTAAGGCACAGTTGCTAATCTGGGTGAAGAGAGACAAAATTTGGCAAGTTTTTCTAAGACACAACTTGCTAATTATTCCAAGAAGGCGCCCACATGACTTGGGAGTAGGATGGGCAAGTGGTAACCTACTCTCACAAGTCACCAAAGCTAAGTAACTTACTCATTAGGTCATCATAAAGTTTATAAAAGAATCCAACCAACTCCAATGAACAACTTTTGATCATTTATGTTTTCTCATGAGAGCTCTGATGCTTCTCTAGCTGAGTGATGTGCCTCAGCTGTGCTTCTTGGGTGATGTGCCCCAAGGCCCTTAGTTTCCAGAGAGTGTTGTGTAGGTCTATTTCAAGATATTGCATCCAGTAACACATGCTTCCAGCCTCCATTGAAGATCTACAGTCATTCGGGAGAATAGGTTCCTCTGGCAGTGATTCTCCAGCTAGTTTTGGTAAAGATCCATCCATTGAAGAAGATAGAACTTGTGAGTGCGCCCAGGGGCTGAAGGAGAGTTGGTGCAGCCATTGTTGCACACATCAGAGGTGTATAAGATCAGTAACCATCTTCATATCAGATCCATACTTCTCTTCTCACTCGTTCTCCATTCACAGCTAAATCTAGAGGAGTTTTCCTTGAAGGAGAGGGATGACTTAGTGAATGCGCTCTAGACAAGTTCAGAAGCTTAGTAAGAATCCATTTACAGTCATATGACCTATATATGACCTAACCCTATACCCATAGCAGAGCCACAGTAATATTCTATTTCTTCTCTTCAAACTCCATCAAATGTAATGAATATTTAGCCTGTGAGGCACTGTTGTTTTGGGAGACAGTTAAATCAATAAAAGAAGCATTCTGATATATTATTTTCGACCTGCATATGTTTAGTATGTTATATCAGATCATTATTTAATGTCATAGCAGAGTTTATCATTTATTGGAGCAGTTTAAGAGATTAAAATGCAAGACTAGCTAGTTTGGTGCTTAATCTAGACTAGTTTCACCATATTTGTTGTTGAATCTTTTATGAGGATTCATTTTGCATTTTGTCAGTTGGAGGAGGTTTTTAGTTCAATATTATATCCATATCAGTCCCTGTAATAAGAATTTGAATGCTTTTAACTTCATTTTGGAAAGCTTGGAATCTGACTAGTTCAGCAGTCCACAGAGTGCAATCAAGCCCCAAATCACTCCAAACTTTTCCAAGTTCACCTAGTCTTCATTCCAGCCTATTTTATGAGTTGCATGACTGATATATCTCTGTCCTAAACACCTTTAACCATTATCCAGTCTTGCTGGCATATGCTAGAAGCCCAAGAAGCCTCGAAGTAGGCAATAGATTCGTTCTATTGTTGAAAAGTGAATGGCTCTAGTACCTTGTGCCAAGGACTCCTGCTAAAAACATATTTTTCTGCTGTTGCACCTGATCCCATATAAATTCCAGAATCAAACTTTCATCCCACCATCCTCAGTCTGTACACCAGTACCCCTCACTTACCTCCTGTCCGGTTCGAAGGATTTGCCACAAAATTTCACTAGTAAAAGTTTTTAAGTGGAGTTAATATCTGGGTCAGATCTTGCCCAGGATATTACATTACTAGGTACCTAATGTACAAGAACAAGATAAACAACATGGGAGACAAAATTCTTCTTAAGATTGCTTCAAACTTCAGTCAAAACCACCTAGGGCTCAAGCAAGGTTGGAATAAGATTCCAAGTCTTGGAAAGATCATTGGGGAATCGAGGAAGATGTCACTCTACAAAACAATGATAATATTAAAAAATATTATTACGTCTAAATTTAAGGAGAATTTGTGGTGCAATAAATAATTAGAGGATAAGAGAAAATTACGATACTACCAGGAAGTGTCAATCAACCTTAATATGGAACATCAATAGTATCTCTCTTAACTAATATAAAGAAGAAAATCAACATTAGTAAAATAAGAACAAACTCTCATGATCTTCATAGTGAAACAAAGAGTTGGATAGTTCCTAAAACGTCTGGTCAAAATATTTTGTCATATTTGTGACATTAAGAAGGTTTAATATGAAAATCACTTTATCTTAGAATGCCCTACATACACCCACGTTAGATAGCAATTTCAAAATATTTGTTATAGTAGCAACCTTCCTAACATTTTAACTCATCAAAACTATGGTGATCTAAGAATGCTTCTCTTAAAGATTTCCAAGCACATAAATAAAATTCTAAAGAAAACCAAGAGATTCCTTACATTTTTTAAGGTCCGGTAGACCAAATTTGGTCTTAGTGGACATTAATAATAATCATCATCACCAATAAACCAAATTTAGCCTCAGTGGACATTAGCAACCATCACCACCACCACCATCATCATCAATAATTTTTGTGTAATGTATTTTTCCTCATATTAAATATGATATTCATGGTAAATACAATTTTGCAAGATATAAGACTAAGTGTAGCACCTCATTATTCATAATGGGTGTTAATTAATTAATAGAACTTCTAGCTAATTATGTTAATAAAACCATTTTGTTAATATAGAAATTATGAATGTAAATATTGCATATGAAATCTCTTTCCTAGCATAACTTTTAAGTTAATAGGCACAACTTCACTAATTTGATTTACAATACATCTTGCATCAAGAATTCATTTAATCTAAATAATCAATTTTGATACTTGTAGTAAATGTTTATAATAAATTCTACAATTCAATTAAACAACTTAATCAAAGTAAAAAAAGTAGCTAATTTACCTCTAGAAACTAGTTGATTTAGCAATCTAGCCAAGCCTTTAGTAGTCCACCAATCCAGTCTTTAGCAATCTAGCAGTGTAGTCTAAAATAGTGTATTGCCCAAACTAGGATGAATCCTCCCAAGCAACTAGCTTCTTAGTTCGTAGTTCAAATCTATGGGTTTCCTAGCCCTCTATGCCCACAACTCCAACAATAATAGTAGCAATAGTGACAAAACCTCAAGTTTCCAATTCCATGTTCGAGTTCGAGGTTTATTCATAACCATCCTCCCAATTTTTCCTTCTCCAACAATAATTCCCTCAAAATCTCAATCTCTTACCCATATCCCAAATCCCCTTTTATCAAGTTTCTCCACTACTTTCCTATCCCTTTCAAGAAGGTCCTTAGGAAGGCCAAGTATAACATCATAATAATTCACCTACCAAACATTAATGATCTAACAACCCACTTAGCAAGGAAAGCATCACATTAAATCAAATTCACATCATGTAAGTTACTCTAAAGCAAGATCAATTCCAATCACATCAAATCAAATGGTAAAATTTTGAACTCATATCACCTACTTAAATGAATTTAAATCCTAAAATGAAATATAATTTATACCAAATGCAAGATTAATGAATATACATTAAATGCAAATTAACCAAAATGAAAGGTTGACTGCAAATATATAATTTAACCCTTTAACACCCATCATGCATCGACCATTAATAATAATAATAATAATTTCATAACTAATATATATTAAAATGATACTAATATATGTGTGCAAAGTATGTATGCATATCTAGCACACACATAGCTTGTGCATGTACTAAAGATAATTATCGCCACCTCTAATGCGTGGTTCCTAAATGATCATACCCAAAAATGCAAGACCGTAATCAAATAAACACAACATTATATGGTCTTATTAACTAAGACACAATAAACCAGTACCAATTGAACATTATACTCATATTTATACTTAATAAATTAAACAAGTGATTTAAACATGAAAAGTACAAAACTAAGGTGGCATATCTAATTTCCAAACAACATCCTTAACTACTTTGAATCATACTTCTTTCCTAACCTCCTTCCATATTCCACATCCTATGTGTTCTTCTTATGGAATATGTTGGAGTGTCAACCATATTGACCTAACTCCAGGCATAACTTATAAGCACAAGCGTCGACTACATCAACCTAACTTCCCTAGCAGGCAACACGTAGTCACTATCACACAACTTGGGGAGCGTGGCTTAACACGGCCCTTTCACAACTCTAGGTTTCAGAGGATTGCAGTGGATAATACCTCCACCCCTCTTAATGGAACTAGAGTCAACACCCTATAAATAATCATACTGTGGTGCTATTGTTATTCATATAGTTATATCATCGAATGACTAGTTTGTCCAACCTTATTTCCTATAAAAACCTACAGTAGCCCACATATCAAAGCAATTTATTAAAATAACAACTAACTCATGAATCAAGGCTTCATATTTACCCTTTTATCTTTCGATGTCAATGACATTAGGGTCCCTTTAGTACCACAAGTATCTCGTTATTGCTTAGCCCCTCTAATACGTGGGTTAGTCTCATAAAAAACAAGATCATCCATAATCATTTATTGTTTCCAAGTAATTACCAAGTTATCATTGACAAATGATGTAAACAAGCTAATTTATTCATCATGTGCATGGCATCCATTTATTTATTTAATCATAACTTAAACTAGTATCCCCATACCCTATCCTTCTATTTAGATTTGCTTGGAAGTTAATCACATAATTGTCACATTAATAATATAAACAATAAACTTAAAATATAACTTCCACATATAGGTAGGTTCATAAATCCACAAATATAGTTTTCTTAGTCAAGTTGAGTCCAACAAATAATAAGCAAATAAATGCAAAATTGGTCATTCTTTTTTTTTAGCATTCAGGTAAAATATGGGGTTTTACACACACCCACTTCAAGCAACTTCATCATGAAGTTATAGTAAAAAAAAGTGTGGGATAATCATGATGCATGGTTTTTGCATCCTCCCAAGTGGCATATATCGGGCTATACTTGTCCCACCAGACCTTAACTTAGTCCAGTAAGTGACATCTGAGTTATTGTACCCTATGATCCAATATGCGTAATGGTTCAAGCATGATGGTTCCCTCATTCGAAACTTGCAATTCCTTCAAATTTAGTTTATGAGAACTGTTGGTAGTATATGTCATAATGCAGATACATGAAAAGCATCATGAGTCTTATGCAAATGGGTTGGCTACTGGCAACGTAGGGTGATACACAACTAGTCCAATTATTTCCAAAATTTCAAATGACCCTATAAATCGATGTAACAACTTTGTCCCAATTACAAACCAAATAGTTCTCTTATTAGGCCTAATATGAATAAAAACCCCATCTCCAACATTATAACTTCAGTGAATCCTCTGTGCATTGATATAGCTCTTATGACTGTCATTTGATTCCTTTAATTCTTGTCTAATACGAATTACCTACTCTTCCATCTCCAAAACCAATTATGGTCATGTGATCACTCGATCTTCTAACCTATCCCAAATAAACAATGTTTTGCATGGCCTTCCATACAAATCCTGATGATGCGGCGTTTTGATTAAGCTATGGTAATTATTATTGTAAGCAAACTCCACCAAAGATAATCACATTTCCCAATGGGTATATTGATCCAAAACATACATCCTTAGTATGTCCTCCATTGCCTGATTAACTCTCTCCATCAACCCATTGGTTTCAGAATGATAAGTTGTGCACTACAAGGAAAAGAGCCTGTAGTAGAGGTCATAGCAGAGGTTTTTAGTGTTACAAGATTAGCCAAAATTGTCAAAAAAACCTCCACTACAGCCTCCACAATTCGTATCGGATGTTTTAATGGAGGTTGTTGTGGAAATTTTTTATAACTAAAGAAAACTTAGCGCACCGGTGCAATATAATAAACATTATACACACCAATGCTCCAACACATAGAGCACCAACGCACATCAAAATTTAACACCACACGGTGCTTTAAAACAATATATGCACCAGGACATTGTAACCAAACCAGCATCGGTGCTTATTTGTTGATTAAACGCACTGGTGCTTACGTACTATAACAAAGCACCGATGCGACATGTTACAACATACGCACCCGAAATTTTCTATATTTTTAATTTTAATAGTGCTTTTCATATATCATAGTGCACCGGTGCTTTCATCACAATAAGAACTACTGCATTTTAACAATTGGAAAGCACCTAGGTGATTATTAAAGATAAACGCACCGGTAAATGTGATTGGGTTGTGAACTTTTTTAAAAATTTAACAGTGCGATAAATATAAATTAGCGGACTAGGGCATATCATTCAACTAAGCGTATCGGGGAGTAAATTTGACCAAACACACCGAGGTGTAACATTTGACCAAACGCATCAGTGCGGTAGTAAATATCAAAAGCACCATAGCTTATTTTTTAAATAGTGGCTACTGACATTGCAGTGGAATATATATTTTTTATTTTTTTTAATTCCATTATTCATAAAAAATTGAAATATTTTTATAATACTATTCATTTCAATTTTAACTATTGCATTTGTTTGGATTAATTTCTTATATCATAGATTCTATCATCTATTGTAATATTTAATCATTATACATTTAGTTAACAATTTACCGTTTCACGTGTAACATTTAACAACGACATTGGAGAATGCAATAGAATAAAAAAATTATTTTATTATATATCAATAAGAGACCCTTTGTTATACAAAATAGGACAACATAAAGTCCACAATAATCAAAATGTCAACATGTATGTCATTGTTACACTTATTGGTAACATGTTGTCTTTCAATACAGACACTATATCAATACATTATACAAAATGACCGATTTTCACAAACAATTATTTCAAAATATACAACGACTTGCATTAACATCCAAAATATATGGATCATCATTCGTCACTGGCACTTATCAGTGCTAGAGCCACTTGCATCACTTGGGTTATTTGGCCGAATGTTTTGTTGATTGTTTCGATTGTTTTCCTCTTCTTCAACTTCCATTTGAAAACATAAAAATAAAGTGTACTAAGTGTATCTACAATATCGTTGGGAGAAAAAAAAATAGATAGTATACATGAATGTAAATTGAGAATCGGCGTACCAGAGAAAGAATTGCGTCTTGAATGTCACACATTCTTTCAAAACCATGTTTCATGCCATCTATCAACAACTCCTATGTTGGTTGCACTCCATACTTTTTTTCCTGCAAGTTTTATACCTCATAAGAAATCACATATTTAACTTAAAGTATTTTTGTTGTTCTATTACTTATAAAATGAGAGAAGTAAAAGAACATAGATACTTACAAATTCCACAATTAATTTTTTATATGCCAACATATACTCACAACCCTTGCTTAACCCAATGTCAATCAATTCTTCTAATGGCTCCTCTTTGTATTTTAACACCTGTTTCAAGACATCCAGGGATGTCTAGTGAATAAATAAATAAATATAAATATCACAACCACTATGAAATCTTAAGTTGTTATAAGGAAATCACAACTACTCACACACTTTGTTATCAACCCCCTTTTTCATTGTCGTCCCATCTTATGTGCTGAATGGGTTCCATTTTCTTTTATGCAACAAAACAAAACAATTGAAAAATAATATTTAATACTGAATTAGTTAATTATATGTACATGATAATCCAAGAAAATCAATGATTTCATACATTTGAAACATGTTGTTGTTGAGACGGATCCTCTTGTGATGCAATTATGTCCATTTCCTTGACCATATCCTTGTACACTTTTTTGCACATCCCTGCTGGCACATTTTGCATATCACTTGATTCATCCTTTGAGATTTTCATAATCTTCTTGAAAATCTAAAATGACATTAAACTATTTTTTTGTTGATATGAAAAATAAATATAGCATAAATAAAATTATTCAAGGAATGTTTTGTTGTAGTAGATACATTTTCTACATAAACATGTTTAGGAATATTACTTTTTGAATGATTCTTTTTTGTTTTTGTATGTTTTTGCTATTGCAAGTCTGACAAGTCTCATTGACCATTGCTCTAGAAATGCCTCTTTTCGGTTACATATGACCTGACTCTTGGAATCATTTGATTGATTTCTGCACTGTAAGTTAAAAGTACATCTATACGTTCTTTCCACTATATCCTTCATAGTTTTATAAAAGTATTCCCCCCTTCTATTAACTTCCAGCATCACTCTAGATGAGCTAATAACCAATTCATCATCATTTGCATCTTCCATAAAACAAAATTCTTATGATGGAAGTCCCTTCTGTTGCTGTCAATATCTACATAACATTTAGCATATGTGAATTAGATTATTTGAAACATATTAGCGAATATTTTTAAGTACAATATTACTCAAAATTCAAGAAATAATTCATATTGATATATTATTTATTTACCTTATTCATCCCTCTGCAACTCTTCCATTAATGTTTTACGCTCTTCTGCACTTAGATTGCTAAGAACCTTGTCGAGCTTCCTCATTTTTTGGCTCTGTATGTCACACATTAACGAATACATATGAATTAAATTTACAAACAATTCAAACATATTAATTTAAATACAAAAATTAAAAAGCACTTGCCTTCTTCGTAATTTTGGATGTGCTCCCATCATGTTGACTAGAATTGTTGTTCATCGAACTATTATCATGCATTTTATATCAATAAACAACTTGGACCATTAAATATAGAAGTTATAAACTATATTATACAAATAACTTAAAAAACTCCATATAGAAAAAAAGTTTGAAATTGGTGCACTTAAGCTCGTAAAACGCATCAATGTGTTTAGTAGAAAAAAACTCTGATGTGTTGTGTCAAACATGGCGCACCTTGAACCACACAATTTTTTTTTGTAAGCTGTAGTAGTATATTAAATGGTGGAAATCAAAAATACATAGAGAATAACTGTCTGTGGTGGTCTGAGTAAGTGGATCCACTAGCCCAGGTGTTCAAAAGGATCAAAATTCTTGTGCCCATAGTTACAAAACCTCTTCTTGGAGCAGGGAAAGAAAGTATTTTCTAGGGAAGAACATTGTTTGTAAAAGCCTATAAAAAACAACTAAAATATGCAATATTATGAAGCAGATTGTAACAAAAAAACTGGAGATCGCAAGTAGTTTCCGGAACCTCCTTAGCCCGCTGTGTTTTCATCAGGGGGAACCTCCTCTAGAATTGGGTAGTTGAAGTTTTCCTCCTCGATCATTTCTTGAGTCGACTGCTTGATGGGATGGGGCTCGACCTTGTGCTAGGGAAGAACGATTGCCTCAGTACCATCGCGAACCCTTTTAATTAGCATCTGACTAGTCGTGGATGGAATGGGGAAGGGATTCGTGGCAAGTTCCTTGCTGCGCTGCTCCATGGTTGTCGGTACATACTCACCTCCCCATTCCACTGCAGAATTCTCCCCAAGGACTCCCTCGGCAATTATGCTGCTACCACTGGCATGGCTGTTCAGGGCATATGTCTACCAACCGAAGGTGGTTTCCAGACTTCCCAACATTCCTTCCATCTGAACCAAGTGAGCCCTCAGAGTCTATTTTGTGTCCTTGGCCTTGGAATAGTTGGCCACCATGTCTTCCATAAGATCTCCCAACATGTTCTTGACGAGATAGTAATGGTTGATACGACCCTCATTCCATCCAGAGGAGAGATGGTTGGCAATTAGGCGAGCTTCCCAATTATCGATGAGAAGCTGAATGGGGATGGAGACCCTCTCCCCATAACCATTTGTTTTTGTCCAGTCCCAACTAGTGGTAATTCGACTGGCCCCCCCTCTTTGTGGTTTTCCCCGTTTCCTTAACATAGTTGTAGAGAACCAAGAGCCAGTAACAAAAGCCAAGTTCGCAGGTGGTAACAGGGTGTCGAGCATCACATAATCACTAGTAATGGCGAGAAGCACCCACAATGTCATCTTTAACCTGTCCATAATGGAGAGCATTAGAACCACACGAACGAGAATCCTGGCGGTGGTACCCGGAGGCTGAAACTAGCTCGACCAACGCGGCATGGTAGCTACCGGAGTGAATGCATTGGGGTATGATCCCCATGGCACCTTAAATGATCCCCCAAACTTCTGTCATGGGTCAAGTGCATTGTCCAATGTGTCATGGGCTTGCCACGCGTCATATATGCCACGACACTCGCATCTGGGACACATAACTTTATTTTACATTTGTAGGAAAAAAATAATTGAATGGCGAGATTGACTTTACCGATGCGTTATAAATATAAGCACACTGATACGTCACTGCAATATTGTCGCATCGAAAACTATGAAATATTTTTTTGCATTTTTTAGAAAATAAAATATAATGGCAAGCCCAAAACTATTGGTGCGCTAATGAACGAAATGCACATATGCGTTTAGTTTATAAAATCACACCAAAAATGACATAAGCGTTTTTTTATGAAAAAAAAAAAACCTAAAAATCCATACAAGGCATTTGGCCCATCTTACCCAACGCTTTCTATACAAAATCACAAATTCATTGAATCTAAAATCCCTAAAAATAAAAATCATAATTGTAAAACAATAGAGGGATTTAAACCCTAATGTAAAATTTTCTTGCCACATAAAACGAAAAGAAGCATCGAGAAAAGAAGGGTTGCAACATTGAAGGTAACTATGAAGTTTCTTTTTCTAAATTTAGTTAAAATCTAAATAGGATAATAAGATCAATAGTAATATTTTACATACTTGAAATTTCTACTATGCAGGGTTTTGATTGATTCACCATACCTAACAAATTTCGAACCTAAGAATAATCTGGTTGCTCCAAACTCCTTCAACGTAAGTCTCTCTTCCAAAACTCTCCCCTCAAAATTTCAACAAAAGAATGAAATAATGTTTAGGTTTTTTACTTTTAAACAACTTTTTAAATTAGTTTTTGAAATTAAAGTTCCTACCCCTTTCTAAATTTAGGGAAAAAATAACTTGTGCGATTATTTAATTTTGATTTTCGGCATTACGGTGTGCTTAAGGTTATGCCACACCAGTGTGTATAGGACATAGCCACATTGATGCATTTAAGATTTAACGTGGCACCATATAACCTTATAATAAAAAAATTAAGAAACATATATCATGCTTCGGTGTGTATACAAATTATGATGCCCCAGTGCGCTTGTTGATACTAAACGCACTGGCAAGAATATTTTTTCTAAAATTCATCGATAAATATCCGTTATCAAATATAGCAGATATTTTCTTTTGTGGAATTTTTTGCAAATGTTGACATACGATGTGTTCGTTGTGATGCCACCTCGGTGCATCCAAATGTTAAAGTCGCATCAGTGCAGTCGTTGTAGATTTGGTGCACCGGTTGAATGTAAAAATCCTATGATTTGATATTTCAACTTAAAATTTTATTTTCATTTCAAATATTCTTTTAGGATTCAACCACACCAGTTACAATATTTCACAGTATATATATGTTGCTTAAACTCACCTTATTCATATAAAATGGTTTCCAAACTATATTGGAAGTTAGATTGTAATATGGTTCTCAAAAATATTTTAGGACTATAGAGACGTATATTGATTGTTGATTTGGCTCAAATGCAGGGAGAAAAAGTTATAGTATCAAATAGCCAATTCTTCAGATTCCAACTCATTCCATCTTATTCAAAGTTCAACGAGTTATCCCTTTCCATCTCCAGTAGGTTCATGTTTAATTTATATTTTGACTATCTACTTGAATTTATGTTACTTATCCATGTGAATATGAATATCAATGTATTCTATATTGCAGTATCCCGATTCAGGATTGAGTTCATATGCACAATATATTCCACCAGTTGCAAAAATTTGTTAAATTTTGAGCACTAATTCACAATACTCTTGGATCTTTACTGAGAGAATAACATATACAGTTTATCAATGCATAACAATCACAATAAGCATGGCAAGCATCACAAGAATTAAAAGCATGAGAGACAAGAGACACAAAGTTTATGTGGGGAAAACCCTAAGGTGAAAAACCCCACAACTTCCTCAGAGATAGAGAGAGCAATGGCTCAACCAAAGTACAACAAAAATACACTTGAGATAGTTTCCTAGTAGCAGATGATCCTCCTCCTCACTAGTGCGCCACTTTCTGAGTGAGAGAAGTGTGACATTCCGAATGATGAAAATAGAGATCTCCCGATCTCTATTTATACTAGCATGTTTGCCTAGTTACACTATGGGGCCGACTTGTCTATCTAGATACATCCACAATATAATATATATTTCAGGGCCGACCCCACACATGGTGGTCTAATAACCCATCGGCAAGTACACACACTTGCGACACTTGTCAATCCACATGACGACACTTCCTTATAGAGGAATAACACATCTCTTATAAGGGTACAATAAATATATATGAAGTACATAGATGAAATACATTCCAAAGTTACATATACATCAACACTCCCTCTTAACTAGGAAGGTATTTCTCGACAGAGTTCTACTAGACAAGTCTTCTTCTCGGGATCATCGTCATCATCATCGTCACTGTTGCTGCTATCAAAACCAATCTCTGACTCTACTCGTCATAGGAAGTTCTACAGAGCTAGTCCTTTTTCATACTGGATGTAGGCCCACCACCTGCAGGTCTTCATCATCACTGGCCATACTGTGGAATCCTCAGGACTTATTACGTGCATCACAAAACCTGGCTGCAGCATCCCAGGCTATTACGAGCACTCAGCTCTACCTGTCGAATCTCCCAGGAGCACATTACATGTGACCCATCACAAAACCTGGCTAAAGCATCCCAGGCTGTTACGAGCACACAGCTCTACTTGTCGGATCTCCCAGGAGCACATTACATGTGATCTCACCACAAAACCTGGCTGAAGCTTCTGAGGCCTTTTTCATCCTATCCAGATTTCCCAGGAGAAAATTACATGTGGTCCACCACAAAACCTGGTTGAAGCATCTGAGGCCTTTTTCATCCTGTCCAGATCTCCCAGGAGAAAATTACATGTGGTCATGGCAAAACCTGGCTGAAGCATCTGAGGCCTTTTTCATCTTGTCCAGATCTCCCAGGAGCAAATTACATGCCATAGGACAAAACCTCGCAAGAGCATCTCAGGATGTTACGGGTACACAACTCCGACCTGAAATCTCCCAGGGCACAAATTACATGTCCTCCCAGAGCAATGTCTCAAAAGAGCATCCCAGGCTGTTATGGGTATGCAACTCCGACCTATAGGATATCCCAGACATGCTCATCTGCACAACCTGATCCACAGCCACAAAGTATCATCTGATACTCACCATACATCATCCTGATGTACACATGATCATCCTGATCATCATCACTGCAACATCCTACTGCATGCCATCTGGAGAAGCTCGTCATCCACGATCACCCTGATCATACAATGCACCCACCTGATGCACACCAAGTATCTACCTGATACATATCATCATACACAGTGTATCCACCTGATACATAGATACATGATCCACACAATGTATCCATCAACATACATGATCTACCTGATCATACCTGATACATATCAACATACATGATATACCTGATCATACCTGATACATATCAACATACATGATCTACCTGATACATATATAGATACATGGTCCAAGCATCAAACATGATGCATATACAAAATACAAACAAATGATCCAACCGATCATATCCAGCATCCAACATGATGCGTACATACATATAAATGATCCAACTGATCATATCTAGCATCCAACATGATGCGTACATACATATAAATGATCCAACTGATCATATCCAGCATCCAACATGATGCGTACATACATATACATATAAATGATCCAATTGATCATACAAAGCAGAAACTAGAACATCATCCTGATGCTCATCATCCAGCGCTTACATCCACAGCCATGTGAAGGATCCTCCTTCCAACATGCTTGGAATGGCTTCAGCAAATGTGTCCATCACTTCTTCCTCGAAGTGTCATCAATCTGAAGAATGCCAAGCCTCTCCCTGAAGTACTCAAACTTCACCCTGGCTAGTGGCTTCGTCAGCACATTTGCAATCTGCTCGTCCGTCGCAACGTACAGGAGCTTCACAGCTCCTCTCTGCACCATATCCCTGATATAGTGATATTTGATCTTTATGTGTTTCGACCTGTCATGAAACACTGGGTTCTCAGACAGCTTCACACAACTCTGGTTATCATAGAAGATACCAGTAGCATCCAATGGGAGATCAAATAACTCAGACAGTAGCTTCCGTAGCCATACTGCCTCACAACTAGCTGAACAGGCTACAACATACTCTGCCTCAGATGTACTCAGTGCTACGCAGGACTGCTTCCTGCTAAACCAAGAGATCACACCTGATCCCATACTAAAGCAGCACCCAGATGTGCTCTTCCTATCTGCAGCACTACCAGCCCAATCTGAATCAACATAACCCTGTAGGTTAAACTTTTGATTCGCTTCATACTTGAGCTGATAATCCACTGTACCCTTCAGGTACCTCAGAACATGATTTACAGCAACCAGGTGAACACTCCTTGGATCTATCAGGAACTGACTCAATGTGTTCACAGCAAAGCAAATATTTGGTCTCGTGTTCGTCAGGTACATCAAGGACCCAATCATCTGACGATACATAGAGATATCAACTGGCTCAGATGAAGAATCACATAGAAGCTTCAGAATCGATGGTATGGGTGTGGCAATGGCCTTGCAATCCATCATCCCGAATCTCTTCAGAATATCTACTGTGTACTTCCCTTGACCAAGGAAGATCCTACCTGAATTCTGCCACACCTCCATACCTAGAAAATAATGCATCATTCCCAAATCTTTCATATCGAACTCAGCAATAAGCTTCCTCTTAGTATCTGCAATCAATTTGTCATCTCCTGTTACAAATAAGTCATCCACATACAGGAGTAGAATCACAGGATTCCTTTCTTCAACCTTGTAGTAAAGGTTGGAATCCGCTTTACTCTTGGTAAAGCCCAAACTAGATAGGAAATTGTCCATCCTACCATACCAAGTTCTGGGAGCTTGTTTCAAGCCATACAAGGCTTTCTTCAATCTGCACACATATGACTCCCTGTCATGTATTTCGAAACCAAGTGGCTGCTCCACATATACTTCTTCTTCAACTACACCATTCAAGAAGGCAGTCTTGACATCCATCTAGTGTATTTTCCATTTCATTGATGCAGCTAGGGCAAGTACTGTTCTGATGGAAGTATACCTGGCTACAGGTGCAAAGGTTTCTTCATAATCTATTCCCTCTTTCTGAGAGAATCCATGAGCTACGAATCTTGCTTTGTATTTCTCTACACTGCCATCCGCAGCATGCTTGATTTTGTAGATCCATTTGGAAGTCACAACAGACTTCTCTTTAGGTCTTGGGACAACATCCCAAACATCATTCTTCATTATTGATTGGTATTCCTCAACCATGGCATCCTTCCATTCTTTCTTTTCCGTTGCTTCTTCATAACTGGAAGGTTCTTTGTTCATAATGTCACAAAGTAAAGCAACATAGCTTGTATGTGATCTGGTTCTCTTCTTTGCTCTGTGTTCTTCTTCTGGAATGCCAAATCTTTTTGCATCTTGAATGAGCTCTCTAGCCCATGCAGGTTTCCTCTTGTGAGAGTTATCCTCACGGGGTGGATCTACAGGTTCTTGCGTATCTTCAAACTCACGAACAACTTCTGGAATTGCTTCAGTCATGGTAGTGTCTTGAAATCTAGTTTCCTTAGGTTCTTCATAAACTTCAATAGGTGCCTTCCTTGATTTGATGAATGCTGAGTTTTCATCAAATGTCACATCCCTGCTGACATCAATCTTCTTGAACCCTGGAAAGTATATTCTGTAAGCCTTCGAGCTTTCACTGTAACCCACAAAGATACCCTTCTTTCCTGAAGGATCTAGTTTGGTCCTCTTTTCCTTTGGGACATGAGTGAATACTGGACAACCAAATATTTTGAGATGGCTGACTTCAGGTTTCATACTTGAAAAGACCTCTTCTGGTGTCTTGTTGTCCAATATCTTGTGGGGTGTTCTGTTCTGCACATATACAGTTGTTCTAACTGCTTCTGCCCATAGATGCATAGGTAGATCCTGGTCATGCAACATTGCCCTTGCTGCTTCCATGATTGTTCTGTTCTTCCTTTCTGCAACTCCATTCTGTTGAGAATTATAAGGAGCAGTCAACTCCCTCTTAATCCTTGAATCACTGCATAGCTTCTTTAAGTCACCTGAGGTGAATTCTCCACCATTGTCGAATCTGAATGTTTTGATCTTATGGTCAGTTTGATTCTCCATCAAGGTTTTGAATTCCTTGAACTTATCAAACACCTCATCTTTGTTCTTCAAGAAGTATACCCAAGTATTCTTGGAGAAGTCATCAATAAATGAGACATAGTAAACATACCCACTTAGAGAACTGGATGACATAGGACCACATACATCTGAATGGATGATTTCCAGGATATCCTTTTCCTTGCTTTCACTGCTTGGGAAAGCCTTCTTAATGTTCTTACCTTTTGCACATCCTTTGAAAACACCTTCATGTTTGGTCTTGATTTCAGGAAGACCCTCTATAGCCTTGCTTGCAATTGGAAGTTCCCTATAGTGCATATGAGCAAGTCTTCTATGCCAAAGTTCACTTGGCTCCATGGATTCATGCACCATGGCATGTTTAGGTTGTCCCTTCAATTTATACAAACCTCCCTCTTGCTCTCCAATCACTACTGCATCATCCATGGTCTTTCCCTTTGGCCACATTAAAACTTGGCCATCCACAAATGCAACCCTCATACCTTTTGCATCCAATGCAGAGATGGAGAGTAAGTTCTTCTTGAGCCCAGGTACATAAAGGACTTATTTCATCTTCAAAGATTTTCCAGAATCTAGGCTGTAGGAGGCTTCACCACTTCCTTTGATTGGGTATTGATAATCATCCCCAAGTTTCACCTTATGGGGTGATTCATGTTCAAATAGGTTCACAAAAGATTCCTTAAACCCAGTCATGTGTTTGGAAGCCCCACTGTCAATTAACCAATCATTACAACCATGGGAGATAGTACCCGTGAGAGCAGAGATTAGAACATACTCTTCTTCACTTGATGAGTCATCATTACTATCATCACTTTCTTCCCTAGCCTTCTTCTTGGGTGGTTCATCATCCTCGGTAGCATGAGCATGAAACCTTCTTTTGCTTCCCTTCTTCTTCTTGTTGAAGTTGTTGTTGTCCTTCTTGTTCTTGGGACAATTTATGGCAATATGTCCTTTTTCATTACAGGTGAAGCATATTCTTCTTTCTTTGAAGTGATTTGAATAATTCTTGGAGTGAGATGGCTCTCTCTTGGACTTCCCTTTCTTGGTGTGAGCTGTGAGAGCTTGATCTTCATTCCCCATCTTTTCTTCACGTGCCACAAGCCTTGCTTCTTCTTGTTAGCATTCTTCCCGTAGTCTACTGAAGGAAATCAACTTCTTTCTTGCATAGATTCCTTGAATGAAGGAGTCCCATGACCTAGGTAGGCCATTTAGAGTGGTCATGACAAATTCACCATTCTCCACCATTTCATCCACTGCTTCTAGTTGTTCCTTGATCTGGGAGACCCTTGAAAAATAAGATTGAATGGTTTCTCCATTCCGAAACTTTACTCCTTTCAATTGGTTCCGTAGGGTCATCTTCTAATTTATGTTCTTCCCTTCAAATAGCTTGGTCAAAGAGTCAAACATCTCCTTGGGTGTCTTTAGAGAAGACACATGGGGTATGAGATGGTCTTTGATAGAATCAACAATGATCCTCTTTGCCTTGACCAAGTTCTTCTTATGCAATACTTTAGCCTCTTCATCCTCTGGGATAGGGATGTCTTCTTTTATATATGAGTCCAACTCATTCTCTTCCAAGATTAACCCAATCCTATACTTCTAAGCTCGGAAGTTATCAGCCCCTTCAAGCTTATCCTCAAGCTTGGTGTGGTGAGACATCTTAAAGAGTACTTCAAATGGAAATATAAAATATTTAGGTCTTACCACTTGAAATGCTGAAAACTGGATCTGGTCCTGGATTAGGGTTTGTCGAAAAAACCCTAAAAATTCAAAATGTGAATTTCAACTTTCTGAAAGGATAGAAAGATGCGCCTTGATGAGCTGATCAGCTTGGTGTATTCAGAATTTGAGATCAACAAAGCTTTACCCTTCAGATTTGCCTTTTTGTCCTCCTGGGTTCACTAGGGAGAGCCCTGAATTAGGGTTTGAGTTTCCCGGAGATCTACCCAGCCAAAAATCTTGATCCAAAGCTCTAAAATTCGATTTTTGCAAGGAGCTTCCAGCTATGTCTTCAGATTTCAGAAATTCCTATTTTTGTGGAAACCCTAATGTTTAGGGTCAAATTTGAAAATGCTCGGAATTGAATTCTGATTGGACAGATAGATTCTCCTTGATGAGTAGAGTCAATCTACTATACTGCTTTCCCAAAAACTATGGAGAGAAACCCAATAAACAAGAAACTCAAGCTTTCGTCACTACAAAATGTCTTCTTCTCAGGTTAGCTCTGATACCATGTTAAATTTTGAGCATTAATTCACAATAATCTTGGCTCTTTACTGAGATAATAACATATACAGTATATCAATGCATAACAATCACAATAAGCATGACAAGCATCACAAGAATCAAAAGCATGAGAGACAAGAGACACAGAGTTTCTGTGGGGAAAACCCTAAGGTGAAAAACCCCACAACTTCCTCAGAGATAGAGAGAGCAATGGCTCAACCAAAGTACAACCAAAATACACTTGAGATAGTCTCCTAGTAGCAGATGATCCTCCTCCTCACTAGTGCGCCACTTTCTAAGTGAGAGAAGTGTGACTTTCCGAAGGATGAAAATAGAGATCTCCCGATCTCTATTTATACTAGCCTGTTTGCCCAGTTACACTATGGGGATGACTTGTCTATCTAGATACATCCACAATATAATATATATTTCAGGGCCGACCCCACACATAGTGGTCTAATAACCCATCGGAAAGTACACACACTTGCAACACTTGTCAATCCACATGACAACACTTCCTTATAGAGGAATAACACATCTCTTATAAGGGTACAATAAATATATATGAAGTACATAGATGAAATACATTCCGAAGTTACATATACATCAACAAAATTCGTAAGCGCTTATCAGGAGAAAGATACTGCAAGCAGTTTGTATATGAAAATGGAAAGTCAATTTACCTCGCCAATTGTAACATGCCATCTTCAAGCCGTAATCCTGGATCATCGACGGTAATTCGTTGTGAGTTGGATCTCTTTTATGACACCCCAGTAGTATGTGGTTATTCAAAATGTCAAGGGTTGAAGGAGAACCCTCAGCATGTCACACTCACCCATTACACCAATGATCGATTACCCAATGTTGATGGTCTAATACCCCCTACTACAATCCAAGAGGTGATATAGAAAAGACACGTAGGAGCACTTCCTTATGCTCATTTTTGGAAAAGTTGGAAGACAAAACAACTATGTCTCGTTCTAAATTAACGAACCCCTCTGCTTATGTTTAATCAACTGAATTTTGTAGTGATCCAAAGTATGATATGAATGCCACCCAACAAATCTCTACTAGAATATCCAAAAAGTTGCATGAGTTGAGAGAAAAATTGTCCAAGTACACACCAAGGTCCGTCCAATTGTTGGAGGGTAGCGATGATTTCTCCCTCCCTGTGAATTTGCAAATTAAATATCAAACTTCTTACAACCGTGCTTTGTATGGCGCTTGGTCGTCTTCTCTACTTGTGCCTGATGTTTGAACTGAATTCACCTTTTGTGGTAATCGTTTTATGATTGCCAAGTCTAATACAGATGCTGCAAATCTTGGATTGTTTATCTTTTCACATGTACTCATTCCTCCAAAACAATCAGTAGCACTTATGCCATTTTGCAATCCTATCTATGGTCGGTTGAATTACTTGAATATTGTTAAATACAAGCATAGCATTTCCATGTATGGTATGTGCATGAATGGTTATGCTTCCAGAAACTTTAATAAGAAGAACCTATGATATATAGATGGTCGTTCAGACACTCATGGGAACATTGCAGGGTTCATATATGCGGTGAAAGATATTTTGATGTATGGCACTTTGATGCAAGAATTATTGAGCTTTATAGGGAAATTGGCATTTTGAATGCTTTTAAGCATATGTTTGGTGTAATTTTGAAGTGCATATAATAAAATTATGATTTTTTCCATGGATTAAAAATATAACTATTATTAATTAAGGTTTTAAAATTTAATAATTAAGATCTTATTTAAAGAATTTAGTTTTAGGTATCATTTAGTTAAAATAAAAAAACAAAAAATTAAGCTAAGTTAATTATTTACCATAATAATTAAATTTTAAATCATTTTAAATAATTAAAAATAATAAATATATTCAAAATACCAATTATTTTATACAAAGTTTTCAAACCCGAATCACCTACTTGGGCCTTGCACAAGGCCCATATTTCCTCACATCACCTAATTGGGCCTTGCATGAGGCCCATATTTCCTCACAACCCTCTCTCCCCTCACCCCTTATATTATTATTTTAAATTTGAGGATTTTGGGAGGATAAAGTCCTTCCCTCTCCCATTTCCTCTAATTTATAGAAGATAAAATTTGCTCCAAGTCTCTACTTTTCCTTCAACTGGGGTTTACATGGTTTTTATCCAGGGTTTTCATGGAGGAGATATTGGTGAGGGTGAGAACTCTTCACCCTTTTTCTTCAGTTTTCAATTCTTAGTTTCAATATTTTTTTCTCTTTATGTTTAACCTCTCTTATGTTGTTTGACATGCATGTTCAAGGGTTTCTCTAAGGTTCTCTGGTTTTATTTATAGGTTCCATAGATGCCAGAGGCTTCAAGGTTTGTAAGGCAACTTTTCCTTTCTTCTAGATACCAAATTCTACATTTGGTATGGCCCTTGGTAAAATGTCATACCTTGTTCTTTATTTCAAAATATATGCATTTTTTCTTTTTCTTTTTGGATTTTGGACTCTGTTTCCAAATTGCTATGCTTTAGTTCTATGCAAATAAAACGTCCCCCTTTTTTAATATATAAGAAAAATAGATTTGAAGAGGGGAAAAGGTGGGCTTAGGGTTTCCCCCCTCCCTTTGGCCATAATGACCATGTTCATCGTGGCCATGGTTGGCGTCATACCATGTGTAGCACGCCACTTTTCATAATTGGTGTTAATTAATTAAAATAACTTCTAGCTAATTCTAGCTAATCAAACCATTCTATTAATATAGAAACTCTAAATGTAAATATTGCATATAAAGTATCTTTACTAGCATGATTTCTAATAGGTACAATTTCACTAATTTGATTTAAAGTACAGCTTGCATCCAAAATCCATCTAATCTATCTAATGAATTTTGATACTTGTAGTAAATGTTCATAATAAATTATTCAATTAGTTAAACAACTTAATCAAAGTAAAAGATAGCCAGTTTACCTCCATAAACTAGTTGATTCAGTAGTCTAGTCTAGTCTTTAGCAATCCACTAGTCTATTATTTATCAATCTAGCAATCCATCCTGAAATAGTGTATTACCCAAATTAGGATTAATCTTCCTATCCAACTAGTAACTTGACTACTGGTTCTAGGAAACCCATGGGTTTCCTAACCCTCTATGCCTACAACCCTAACAACAACAACAACAACAACAACAGTAGTGACAAAACCTTAAGTTCCCAACCTCAAGGTTCAAGTCAAGGTTTAGTAATAGCCATTCTCCCATTTTTTCCGTCTCCAATAGTAATTCCCTCAAAGTGCCACCTCCTCACTCATCTCCCAAATCTCCTTTTGTCAAGTTTCTCCACCTCCTTTCTAGCCCTCTCGAGAAGGGTCTTAGGAAGGCCAAATATATTATAATTACGCCGTAGGCATTTCACCATGGAGATGCATAACCTCCACGTCGGCTAGATTTCTCACTCATAGAGCGAATGGAATGCTATCACATGGATGGTTATCTTCAACATCGTGCGGACGCCAGAACTTTTACTTTTTTGTCAAGTTTCTCCACCTCCTTTCTATCTCTTTCGAGATGTTAGGATATTCCTATACTCCATCCTAGTCCTAACATCATTCTCCATTTTTGCATTTTCATACTTTTAGGGTTTGCATGCATTTTTAGAGTTTGCATGCATTTTAGGGTTTGCATGCATCCCAGTCATCAGTCCCAGCACCTAGCCCTTAGTTATCTAGCCCCGGGAGCTTCTTTCCATGCAGTTTCAGCCCTCCTAGAGATTAATGCGCCCTCCTTTCATCTAGCAGTTGAGAAAGGTGCCCTTCCTTACCTACCATTCAGTTATACTTCAGTTATCTTTAGTTCTCACCTTGATTTAAGGATAGAATGACTCTTAACTAACCTTATCACTCCGATGGACCTCCAGTGAGACTAGACTGCCCATTCTGACTCTAGTTAGCTCCTTATGCGCCCTCCACTGAGCCTCCTTCATTCAGTTAGTGCCAGTTACACTCAGTTACAACTACCATACTCAGTTAGACTCAGTTTGACTGATGGTTGACAGTTACTTGTGCATTGATGACTCCACTGATGATGATGAAGACTTCTAGTTGTGCTTTGATGACACTCCAATGATATTTTGATCACTCCATGAAGGCTAATTCGAATTGCCACCTTTGCATTCGAATCCTCATGCATTGTACTATTTATTTGTCCATATTGTGATTAATGAATTAGTGTGTGTGAAGTATTTTTGCTTCTATCCGAGTTCTACTGTATTATTATTTTGTTGCTCATCTTACTGCATTGACCACTCTTAATCTTATTCCTAAATTCTTTCTTGTGAGGTATACATCATCTCTTAGATCTGCTGTGAGGATTTTCGCATGGTATTAGAGCATGTTGAGAGTATTGTTTATCTCCATTCCTGAGAGTTTTTTGTAGGTTATTATCAAGATTTCGAGTGCAGTAGTTGCAGTAGTTTTTGCATCTTTTGCAGCAGTAGCAGCACAGTAGCAGTTGCAGACTTTTCTATTTTTTTTGCAGGTCTTCTACAGCTTCCATGTATTCGGAAGAAATCCCTCCTCTTTCTCCATTCAACTATGATCTTCTTTCTCCATTCAACTATGATGAATGGAAACCGAAAATGATAGCATATTTGAAGAAAAATGATCTCTTTGATCATTGTTTTGAAAGAGAGTTCGAATCCTATGAAGAAGAGATTGACTGGTTAAATAAAGGTGACAGATTTTATGGAACAATGATGTTTGCTTTACCTGAATACATGATATACCAATACCTTGATGATGTTGAAACTCCAAAAGAGCTATGGTCCCACCTGGATGAAAGATTTGGCAGACATAATGAAGGAATTGGTCCAAACCCTTTAGAGAGCAAGCAAAGTGATGCATTTGCCCTCCTTGATGATCTCATTGATCATGAATCAGTATCAAATATATCTCATATTGAAGTTGTCCACAAAGAAGAAGAACTTGCAGATTCTACACTCATGCTCCCAATTTCTTCTATTTCGAATTCTGTGCCAGCTCACACTCTAGAAATTGCAGAAGGTCCTAAATCCTCTCTTGCACCAAAGTCTGTTGGTTTGCATCATGATCTATTGAATGTTTCGGAGGTAAAATCAGCCATTGTAGGTAATGCATTCACTCTCCTTGATCTCTCACCTCTTATGTACTACTATATGATCATTATTTCATGCTTTCAGAAGGTTATTGAAGAATATGGCCATTTCCATTTGCTTGGGATAATTTCTCATGCATATCATGGTTTTGATCTCACCTCTTATGGTTCAAAGGAGATCTCAAGAAACCATTGCCATTCGCTTGGGATAATTTCTCATGCATTTATTGGTTTTGATCTCACTTCTTATGGTTCAAAGGAGATCTCAAGAAGCCATGTTTCAAGTCTTGGAGCTGATTTAAAATCCAAGCAATCACTACTTGGGATAATTTCTCATGCATATGATGGTTTTGATCTCACCCCTGCTGGTTTAAAGGAGATCTCAAGAAACTATTCTTCAAGTCTTAAATATGATTTGGATTTCAAGCAATCATGTGATGGTTCTTTTTGGCATAATCTCACCCATGGTGGTTCGAAGGAGAAGACAAAAGAATATCTGCACATTCATAGATTTGATCCTACCTCAACTGATTCGAATCACAGGTTCAAGGATCATCCTCATACTTTTGGATTTGTTCTCATCACATACGATCTGAAGAGCAAGTACAAGCACATGCTTTCTGAGCATGATCAACTTCTTCCCAAGAAGAATATACCTCCAGACATATGACCAAGCATCACACCTGCTTGAGTTTGGAGCATTTATTTTCGTGTGTGCCTTATAGTCTATTTTGAGGGGGGTATTTTTCCCATGAGGTTTTCCCCATTTCCTCGGTTTCTTGACTAGTATTATTCATTGTATTCGGTGACCTTTGGTCTCAGTTACCAGGGCCTAGGATGGATTAAGGGGGGTTGTTAGGATATTCCTATACTCCATCCTAGTCCTATTAACAACATTCTCCATTTTTGCATTTTTAGACTTTTAGGGTTTGCATGCATTTTTAGGGTTTGCATGCATTTTAGGGTTTGCATGCATCCCAGTCATCAGTCCCAGCACCTAGCCCTCAGTTATCTAGCCCCGGGAGCTTCTTTCCATGTAGTTTCATCCCTTCTAGAGCTTAGTGCGCCCTCCTTTCATTTACCACTTGAGAAAGGCGCCCTTCCTTACCTACCATTCAGTTATACTCCAGTTATCTTCAGTTCTCTCCTTGATTTAAGGATAGACTGACTCTTAACTGACCTTATCACTCCGATGGACCTCTAGTGAGACTAGACTGCCCATTCTGACTCCAGTTAGCTCCTCATGCGCCCTCCACTGAGCCTCCTTCATTCAGTCAGTGCCAGTTACACTCAATTACACCTACCACACTCAGTTAGACTCAGTTTGATTGATGGTTGACAGTTACTTGCGCATTGATGACTCCACTGATGATGATGAAGACTTCTAGTTGTGCTTTGATGACACTCCAGTGATCTTTTGATCACTCCATGAAGGCTAATTCGAATTGCCACCTTGGCATTCGAATCCTCATGCATTGTACTATTTATTTGTCCATATTGTGATTAATGAATTAGTGTGTGTGAAGTATTTTTGCTTCTATCCAAGTTCTACTGTATTATTATTCTGTTTCTCATCTTACTACATTGACCACTCTTAATCTTATTCCTAAATTCTTTCTTGTGAGGTATACATCATCTCTTAGATCTGTTGTGAGGATTTTCACACGAGAAGGGTCCTAGGAAGGCCAATATATTATAATTACGCCGTATGCATTTCACCATGGAGATGCATAACCTCCACGTCGGCTAGATTCCTCGCTCATATAGTGAATGGAATGCTGCCACATGGATGGTTATCTTCAACATCCTGCGGACGCTGAAACTTTTACTTTTCATGATGCGGATGGAGACGGTCATGGTTACTGGGTTCTTCCTGGTGACGATATTCTGGAAACTGGACAAAAGCCCCAAAGGAATCCAGGAGAAGCTGAGCTTCTTCGCCTTTGCAATGTCGACCACGTTCTATACTTGTGTTGACGCCCTGCCGATATTCCTCCAGGAATGCTACATCTTCTTAATCTTCGGACAATGAGTTATATATGTAAATCAAGGGTTTCTATCTGCAGCTTATTGGGGCCTTAAAATGTAAGACAAGTACATGTAAGCACCTAAAATGAGCACAGTCAATGCTATTAAGAGTCCCTGATTATAAAACATTGAACGTCTAGTGGAAGAAGCAACTTGAATTCGTTTCTGTGGAAAGTCATCATTTGATGAAGGAAAACATATTTCACCCTCCTTCTTTCGTGGCCTGGATTTTGATTGTAAAAATTGAGATTGATCTCGATCAGAGCTCGTTTGTGGAGATACAGCTTCCTGCGTGTGAGTTGATATTGCATCTAGCTCCCCATGAACAAAGTCTTGGGCTTGCTTAGGTGCTTCTACTTTTGATTTTTCCGCTGCTGCACTCGCTTTTGCTTTAGAATCATCTGGTCGAATCACCTCTGGAAATCTTACGCTTTGATCGTATTGTATTGCTGCAAGTCCCTCTTGCATCCAACCATGATGCTTTACGGGACTCAACCTCTCGTCTAGCTTTGAATGTTCCAAGAAATATTCTATAGCATGTGGTTTTCCACCATCATTAATGTCTTCTGCAAGCGACTTCTGATTCTTTTGACTGAAAGGCAGGATGACACGCAACACTTGATCCTTTAACCTAGCGGTGATGTCATCAAAATTTACATTCTCAGGGACACTGATAACCTTTCTGAAACTATGCTCCCCACTCTGCATTTTATCTAATCTCCCTTCCACCTTTGTTATTTCCCCCATTTCTTTCACATGACCACATTCTCCGCTAAGGATGAGATTTCCCTCGTTATTAACCTACACTGTCAGGTCTTTCGCTCTAAAACCTAAATAGATAAATCCCGGAATCAATTATCGACAAAGGTATTGTACAAGCTGTAAATATATACATTTCAAAATAAATAGATCGCAAAATGTTATAACTATATATAAATGGATTTCACCTACCTGGAAGATCAACGAGGATGATGCAAGCTTCAGGAGTCTCCTCCATCAGTACAATGGGCTCGAACTCAGATTGCATACCAAACCACAATCTTCTTTCTTAACAAATAACAGAATGGATGATAAATGTAGAGGAAAGATAAAAGCTGCAAATATTGGACAAAGAGGTACGACTTGTTTTAATGATCAGTAAACAAGCAATGTGCTCCTCAAAACCAAAACTGAAGTAGAAAGATGGCTCTGTAACAAGTCTGTGTATGTATATTTATATGCATCTCTAGTAACTGTCATGGATTGCGTGTGGATGGGTATGTTGCTTTCGGTGAGACTTCTCCACGAATATCAAGCAATGCATTGAAGCAATGGAAGGTTCGTTCGTTCCAGAAAGTCTTCTTGAAGCACTATCGGCAGGGCATTTTCCGTGATGACGTTCTGGGCTGTGGGGCTCATCGGCGGAGCGTCTAGATTCTTCTTTTTCCTTCTCACCACCATTTCCTCCTTCTGGACCGCTAATTCCTTCGCCACGTTCCTATACAGCTTGGTGTCGAATCTCATGGTCGCCTACACGATCGTGGTGGCTCTCCTTGCCTATTTCTTGCTCCTTAGCGGCTTCTTCATCAACAGAGACCAAACCCCATCCTACTGGATCTAGTTTCACTATATTCCCCTCATCAAGTATCCTTACGAGGCCGTCCTGCAAAATGAATTCAACAATCCCAACACTTGCTTCACCAGAGGAACTTAGGTCTTCGACGGGACGCCCATGTCACGCCTGAGCCCTCAGCTCCAACAATCTTTCCTCAGTCTCCTGAATACCACTAGCAATATTGACATCATGCCTACTACCTGTGTCATGACTGGGGTCGATATTCTAAACCAACATTTGCCTCCACTTACACATTTGGCGAAGACACTTGTTTCCTCTTCTGCATAACAACTCAAAGCAATGGAATATGTTGGGATCGATGGGTTCGAAATCTGCCTCCAGTTGGACGTTTGCGCCTGCCATTGGGTTTATTTTTATGTAAAAATCATCTACAACTCTTGATAATTGAGATTGTGTTTTAACTTTTCAGGTCTCGAATTTGCGTTTTTTCTCAGGTGGGAGAAGTGACAGATGCCAAAATCATAAGAACCAAGTAATTATCTTACTTTTCAAAGAAGTAAAAAATTTCAATGTTTCTATTCTCTTTGGTTAACCGAGTCTCAAGGCTATTTATTTGTTTATGTGCACAGGGAGGGAAAGAGCCGTCAGTTTGGGTTTGTCGGTTACAGGACAGAGGAAGAATCTGCTGCAAGGTAACTCATTGGATAGTCAAATTTTGTAAAACTTGACATTTTGTCATCATATTATGTTTATTTAAACCATATGTGCAAGCTGTTTATTTTCCCTGGAAAACTTTTGATACAATGTACATCTCTGCATTCCATATGTTAATCGTTGCTTGCTGAATAGTTATGTGGAGGGGGCTTCCATTTTTCTTCTCATCAATTTTAGTTGAGTAAAAAAAAGTGTTTGGCTTGGAGAAAAGGTAATAATGGTTCCATTGGTTCCTGTTTTCGCTGAATTGAAAATGGAAACTATTCAACATGAATACTAGAAAGCTAACTGAGGAATTGTCATGACATAGATGAAGTCCACGTGTCTCAAAAATATCCTAAGCTATAGGTGCTGAGACAAGGCCTCTTTTCTTCTGGTGGGATGAGAAAAACACACCTAAATAGTAGTTGTTTATATAGAGTATTTCAAAATTTCTTTTCCCTTATTCCCCTTACATTTGCCTCCATGGGTCCATCATTTTCTCAAAGTAAAGTATAAATTTTCCCAAGTGGATAGCTATTAATAAGTTTTCACTTCGGTTTCTCAGTATAATGGTTTTTAAAATTGGAAGATAGTCATATGAGGGTAATTTTGTTTTTAAGGTTGGGCTTACTAGCAATTTTCAAGTTTAATTTGTGTGCCTTATTTGTCGTCAGTTCAATCCGGATTGATCATGGAAAGAATACTCTTGGCTGTGTTGTTCATCCCACAAGCTTCCTACAAATTCTTCTTACATGCCCTGATTTTCCACAATAAAAACATTTAAATGCTTTTCTACTTTTACGTGATTGCGAAGATTTATCTCCATTCTCCTACCTCTGCTATCCCTGATTTTAAACTTTGTTGCAAGTGGCACCTAGAAGACTCACTAAGACTACTATTGCCAAATGGTCTGAGCATGGCTTATTTTCAATTCGGTTTTGAATTATGTTGATACATTATAATTTAATTACAACAAATGACTCATATTGCTTCTTGTTTCAACCATTAGTCTTTTAGTGTACCTAGAAGACTTACTAAGACTGCTATTCCCAAATGGTCAGAGCATGGCTTATTTTCAGTTCAGTTTTGCTTAATGTTGATACATTATAATTTAATTACAATAAATGACTCATATTGCTTCTTGTTTCAACCATTATCCTTTTAGTGTATCGCTCTCATTTCAACTGCTTAGATATTGCATTTTTCTTATCTTGGTCCTTGCTATTATAAGTTTCAGATTTAATGTCTTGGCAGTGTCCTTACTAAAATCGTTCACAAATTTTACCTATGATGTTCCTATGTTAATATAAACAACGATATAATATGTTAGCAAATTTTACCCGTAATGTTTATATGTTAATATAATTATTGATCCATCAGAGGAAGCTGGTTTATAAGAATAGATTAAATTAAAGAAGCGTGTTAAGTGAAGAATTTAGAGATTTGTTGGGGAACACAACTGAATTTAGCTATTGTATGAAAGAAAAGCCTAGGTGATTGAGGTTTTAACAATTAAATCGAAGAAAGGGGAAATAAAAGGGAATTTATTTGCACGAAGAAGAAGTTTTGCTCGAGATGGATTCCGCACTTGAATGAACATAACAATGGAAATACTTGGAATAAGAAGCTATTGATCTGACAGATTGTCGTGGTATAACACCAGCTATGATTGTGTATTATTTAGTAAACAAGATAAGATCAAGACTACATAGCCAACACATTCAATGAACATAATCAAATTCGGGAGAAAATTTTAAGGTCTTGTATTCCACTTTTGGTTAATTTTTCAACTTAGGGGCAAAACATTTTAAAACAAATATTTCACTTTTTTATGTAATAGATAACTCCTTGGGAATTTCTAAAACCTTTATATTTTTCAACTTAGGGGAAAAACATTTTAAAACAAATATTTCACTTTTTTATGTAATAGATAATTCCTTGGGAATTTCTAAAACTTTAGAAAGGTTTTGCAAAATCTTCATAATTAATAATTCTTAAGATTATAAAGATTTCCAAAAGTTTTTAACTTTGCAAAAACAAAAAATCAGTTCCTTCATGTTTTCCTCACATGATAATCTCATGATTAAGATGGACAACTAGCATAGGGGTTACGAAATTGTTATTCTAAAAATAAATAAAGATGCTACATTACATATAGTAATGTCCCAAGTAAATACTATCACTAACATCCTCCCCCAACCATGTTTACTTGGGAATAAAGACACGAGAAGATAGCTACACAAAATCACCCCCATAATGATGAGTTCCTAGAGTCTCAATTTGTCTCTAATGAGATGAAATTGGCTTTAGTCAAGGTCTTTTTAAAAGTGTTGGCAGTTTGATTTTCTAAACTGCAATACTCTAGCCAAACAATTGAGTCCCCAATGAGCTGTTGAATGCACCTCATAGTGTTTGGTGCATGCATGAAAAACAAGATTCTCAACCAACTAGACAACACTTTAGAATTGTGGGTTGTTGTTGTGACAAACCCAGCTTGCCAAGGACCATATAAATCAAACAACTTCTTGATCAGTTGAACTCAAAATGCATGGCACAAGTTCCTTTGAACTCTTGGGTGCTGTAAACATTAGATTTGCCTTCATAAATATGAGTATTATTTTCCTGCATATATTTATGGATATTGTTCAAGGTGGGCTCAGTGTTACAGAGTTCGTCATTTGGCATCGACAGCTAACAAGTACCTTCGCTTTGTTCCACCCTTACCTTATTCCACAGTTGTATTCTATGAGTTTTGTGGAATATTATGATCATTGTTTCAGGGGAATAACACAATCTGGGATTATAAGCAGAGTTTTCAGTTCAGGCTTCTAGCATTCTATTTATAGCATTAGATTACACTATATTTAGATACCCATTTGAGAGATGGGCATATAGTCCGAATTTGGGTCAAATGGAGCAGTGGATTTGATTGGCTCAGATTCCAAAAAATTCTATTATACCCTTTTCCTTAACTAGTATTCTACTTTTCATGTGCAGGCTCTACTCCTCAACAAGCTACAAATATTGCCCTTTGCATTTTTTACTAAATCTCCATCTTCTATTTATCTTTAACATATATGAAATCGCATACATTGTCAATACCCATTTTACTCTCATATTTTTACATTCAAGATTAAACTCTAATGGTTAGACATTCCAATATTATGTTGTTGCATCTACTTATTTCACTTTCAATTACGGCGTTCTTTTATTGCACCCTGTTGCCGCCTGGTTCCACACCTGGGAAAATGCAGCAGAAGTATTCAAGCTGCTGGTGTGGCCTTGGGGGCCTGTTGAGTCTCAGGTGAATTTATATATTTTATTTATTATAATTTAATAATGAATTTATATGTTTTATTTATTTTTACTTTTATATTTAATTTTCAATTTGTTATTGTTTATTTAATTAGTATTTCATGCATTTCATATAATATAGTAAAGTGTAGAGTAATACTCATTCCAATATAATATAACAACCCAAGTTATTGTACTATTCTCCATCTTAAATACCTTGTACCTTCAAAGCATTCAGTGATTGCGCCATTGAGCCAATCACTACAGGAAACTCTATGATAATATTCTTTTTCAGTTTCCTATTTTACCTCTACTTATATTTTTCTTATTTTTTTGAAAAAGTTGAGTCTGGTTCATGGGTCATTCCCATTTATAAAGGGATAAACCCCTAGAAGGGCCAGGAAAAATTCAATTTTCATTAGTGCATCAGTGGCGAACGACAAGGCCAATGAATTGAACACTCAAGTAGATAAGTTATTGAGAGATAAGTAATCACTCATGGAACCGTTCTGGGCACAAGCATGCAAGCTTCAAGCGCAAGTCTCAAACTGTCAAACAACACTCTTTCAACAAATCTACAATATCAAACAATTCATGGCAAGGATGCAAGAAATTGCTACAAGCTCAATAGCAATGCATCAACATTTGATTACTACTGGAAACAAGCTTAACAAACAGTTAACTTGGAGATAAAATAACCCAGCATTTCCTCCTCACTTCCCTAAAAAACACTAGCGACCTTGAAGCTGGATATTGCACTCCTTGAATTTTGCAGGAAAGCCACTAATCGACTAAATGCCGAGATTCATAAAACTCTTGAAAAGTGCACAAACTTCTATGAGGAAATCCATCAGGTTCACCGTAAATGTTAGTTCCCTATGGCATCCAATATCGATGAGCTCCCCCCCAAGGATCAGCATATGGAAGAACTCCAACAAATGTTGCAATCAAATGTGGACTACATCAAGAAAATTGATGCTCTAACAGAATAAGACATCGACTTCTATGTGTTATACCTCTATATTCCACAGTGTCGTATCTCCACCACAAACAGAGTTGACGACACTTCCCCTGCTGTTTGAACCACCCAGAAGATGAATGAATCTTGAAGGTAAATCTACCCTGACAAGTTCTGACCCAGCTGAGACTTTATTTGACTTTTTTTACTTACACTACCGCGCGTTGCTCATTTATATGAGCGCGGTACTCCACACTACCGCGTTATGATGTTTTCGCAGAACGCGGTAGTACCGCGTTGTGCTAAGATTACAGGGCGCGGTACTCTTTTATTAGCCCTTTTTCCATGGTTTGTGGGAGTTTGGATTTTCGAAGATAATGGAAGATTGGGGTCCCTGATTCGATCCCAACTCACTTTCTGTGTTTAGAAACCCTGATCCACTTATCTCTCCCTAGATCCACCTATCTCTCTTGTTGGTTAACCCTACCATAAACTATAAAAGAGAGGCATTCCATGGGTAAAGGAGAGGACTCTTGAAGTACCAAACTTATGATCTTGCAGCATTGTGGAGATAGCTAGAGGAGAAGACACTTGGAGCTGAAGGATTGGCTTGGACATCAAGCAACCTATGTAAGCATTCTTCAAGTTGTAATAAGATAACTTGTCTTGTCTTTCCCATTTCATGTGTTTTAGTATAAGTTCTTAGCATGAAATGTATCTAATCTGGATTCGAATCTAACCTTTACATTCAAGGTATTTGGAAGTCGGCATGTTTGTTCTTTGATTGATCTTAACAGGTTCTACATCGGAGCTTTGGATCTAGAGCTACAAGCGGGACAAACGTCGGTTGGAAGGTGTGTCACATCTCTCATAATTCCTAAATACATTTAATCTTGCTGTAAAAGTTAATTCAAGAATTTCAAGGTAGCATTTGTTTCGACTTGTTTCTTGCTTTAGAGTTAGTTTAAAGTCTGCTTTAAAGTTAAGAGAGTTTTGACTTATTCGTAGGACAAAATTCTACATAACAAGAATGGCGACTCCGCTGGGTTTGATTACTGCTTGATTGATTCAGTTCACTGTCATTTATCTTTTGATTGTGAGTTTTTATTGCACTTCAAACCAGTTTGAATCTTGGTCTCTTTTGACCTTTATTCACTCCTCCTCGCTGTATTTTTCTCCCTGTTTGATCACTGAGTCCCCTGGGTTAGCAACAACCTTAAAAACTTCATCTTCTTTTCTCAAGTTGCGCTTTTTCCTTCCCTTGCCACAGTACCGCGCCCCCTGAACTGCTTCCAGCGCGGTAGTACCGCGTTCTCTGCCTTCGTACCAGAGCGGTACTCCTACTGTGCCGCGTTCCAGTCAGACCCTGACCCGCGGTAGTGTCTGCAAGTTTGTAAATTTTTTTTACTTGCTTGGTTTCCTGAGTTTCTCTCTGCCTTAGGTAGTCTTTGCTGTTGCCTGTCAACATCCTGATTATTTTACAGTGTGTGATCTGATTATTCCCCAGTTTGTGAGCTTGATTGTTGATTGAATTAGTGGCATTTTTGACATATTGGTCATTTTCCCAGTTTGATTACATTGGTTTGATTTTTTCTCCCCAACTAACTCAACACCACTATTCTCTGCTACTGAATCCTATATCTTTTACAGTCATATTATTATTATCATTTTCAGTAAATTAAAAAGATCATTATTTGAGAGCAATTTTGTTGTTTAAATTGAAAAAGTCTACCAGCATTATTCTGCATTAGGTAATGGATCATTGATTTTGCCACAAAAAATTCTCATAGTTGAAGCATTGTAGATTGTAGGATCAGTGCATTAAAAGGAGTGTTCATTTCAGTTTGGCTTGTTTACAAAAAGAAAAGAAAAATCTTTTACTTTGATTGCTTGTGAAAAGTTTCATGCATATTTGATCAAAGAAACTCTATCTTTCCCTTAGCTAGATTTCATCGAAGACAAAGGCTTGTTTTTGATTCATTCTCATTTGCATGGTTTGAGTCGTCATAACACCATCAAGTTTAACGTCCACTACCTGATTGAGTAAGACAGCCACTAAAATTAATCACCCTAATTAAACCAACTTTAACCTCACTTGAGGAAATCAAAAGAATTTGGTAGTTAGGTAGGACACCGGGGATAGGCATCAAAATAATTCCCCCTTGTCATTTTCATCTGAGACATAGTCATTGTCTTTAGGGAACTAAAATCCTCTAGTACTTATTGACACGGTCACAGCTAGTTTGTGGAGGGGCCTCCTGACTATTTTTAACTTTTAGGGGTTAAACGGCCGCGAGATTGAGAACCGGACGGACTCTGTGGAATACCGCACTCCACTTAGCCCTAAGGCAACATCGATCGCTGTCTTCTTCGGAAGGCTGAAGTGCCCAAAAACTTTTCCGACGTGTCATGAACGAGGTAGCTTAGTATCTATTATACTAGGGCTCTTTTACCCAGGATCCCTTTCGGTAGAGGGATATCCTTCTTATATCGGTCTCTCATGTTGTATTGTTCGACTTGGATTTCATCACCTTGCGAAGGATACAGCTTGTTGAGGTCTCCAGCTCTTAGTTAGGAGTTTGCTTGGCATCTCATCTTCATAGAGGGTCATTTTTTCTTTGTAGGGACTGCTTGTTGGCATTCTGGCCATTTGTTTTTTGCATCAGCTCGCTTATTGAGACAGCAGTCTCAGTATAGATTTTAGAGCTTACTTTTTTGGCCTGTGAGCCTTGCTTTTTCTAGCTCCTCTTCTGCACACTCGGCTGCATTAGAGTTTTTGAGTTCTTTGTTTACGACACTGCCCCCGATTTTCATTTTCCTGTCATCATGTCAGATCAACCACGAAGATCACGAAGACAACAGGGTCAAAGCCCTCCACCACCACCACCGCCACAGACTTCTGGTCCGCCTGCATCACGCATTCCTGCTCCTCCTGGCAGCGGTGCTGGTCGAGGCAACATTCCACCGCCGATACGTACAACATCTTCAGTTACGCCCGTAACTGCCACACACAGCACAGTCTCAGAATCTATTGCAACTTCTGCAACCACTAGCATGTCTGAGACTTCCACTGTCACGTCACCCACTGTCATTCCAGATTTATCTGTTACAGTGGACACAGTTACAGCAGCTGAACCTAGCACAACCCAGAGTACTAGACCAGAGGTCATCCTTCTACCGGATGTCAACACTTCCCGTCCACCAGACACTTTTCACGATGATACAGACGGATCTGTTGGTACCACTGAAGGGTCCGACCAGGACATACCCGGTTTAATTTCAGTCCCAGGCGGATACGTTGAAATCGTTGAAGATACTCGAATCCCTGACACACCTTTTGAACCTGATTATGACTTCATCACTTCCCAGGCGGAACTTCCGCCTGTTATTACTACGTCACCCAGTGTTCATCCTCAGGAGACAAGTTCTTCTAGCAACATACCTCATACTTTACATCTACCCAACCTCCCACCGGGACATGAAATCATGGCTTCCATCCAGTCTAGTATGGTAAGCCTAGCGAACTCTCCGTTAGCATCGGCACAATTTAGACGCAGCACAGAGCAAATGCTTTCGACAGCGTCTAGATACCCCCCCGTTTCTCGTCCTTCTGACTATAGGGTTCCCAACGTCCCGTCTAGCACAGAGTTTCATCACTCCTTTGCAGACGGCTCAGGACCTTCGGACTTTACTATACCTAGGTTCCCGCCGGATCCCCAAAATCTTTTTCAGGATATGAACTCGGACCCAGTTCTCGTTGGTCCTCCTATCATTGAACACGTTATGGACGACGCCGATACCCCTGGGCTAAATTCCCCACATTTGCTGTCATCACCTATATTTGGTGCACATTCTATGAGGGATAACCCAGTTTTTTCTCTGTCCTCACCTGTCCAATATGGACGACCTCCTCCGCAAATTGGTACTTTTGGCGCCGTTGGCCAATCCATGCTATCATATTTGGCTAGCGGCGGAAGAACACCTAGTCATACTGCTGGATCTTCCGTTTCGACCGGAGGATCACCTTCAGCCACCATTTATACTATTTCAAGAGGTGGACAACCGACTGCAATGGTCCCTAACTCCAACATACAAACCCTCCCTGGTGGGCCATCAACCCAACCAGCTGGGGGGAAACCTTTTGTTGGGAACCCCATTGTTGGTCAACAACCTCCTCCCATAGGGTCATCAACCCAACCAGTTGAAGGACAACCTTTTGTTGGGAACCCCGTTCCTACTCAACAGCCTCCTCTCATAGGGCCATCCAACCCATCCGCTGGCGGACAACCTATTGGTTCTATCCAACAACTATCCCAACCAGCAGCATCTGCTTAGTACGGTATGTACAGCACACCTGGCAGTGGGTAACCTTATTCCGGTATTCCAACCGGACCTCATTCTCAACCTCCCCCGTCAGGCATGCTTCCTTCTTGGGATCATCAAATCCCACAGAGTGGGGGGTACTCACTTTTTGGAAACTGGAACCAAGCTGGGGGGCAATCTCAGATTTCCCCCAACTTGAATTCTGGCTTCCCTTACCCTTCAGCTGCTACAACTCCATGGAACCCATCACTTCAATTTCCAGTCGCTCCTCAAGCAGGAACGAGCCTTCCATGGACACCACCGTCGCAGCCACCCCCCAACCCTGCTATGGGAAACCCTCCACTTACACAGTATAGTGGTAACATCCCTGGAACACAACAATTCCAAGGAACTTTTTCCCAACAAGGAACAACAACCATTCCTGGGTATCAACAACCCCAGGGTACCATACCCACTCAGCAGAACACTTACCAACCGGTTGCCTACAATCAACCGGTCAACCAGATGGCTTACTATCCACAGAGCTTCCAGCAGTATCCCGTGGGAAACACATATGGGTATAACACGCAGCAGTATGCTATGCAGGGCCCCCCAGGGTCCTCTGCACCACATGGTTATTACTCATACCCGCAGACCAACCGTCAACTTCCCTTTTTGTCCACACTTGACTTACCTGATTTGTCGAGGCTTATCAACGATCCTATATGGCATGAACCTCATTGGCCACCTATTCCAGCCAAAATACCATCGGACATTCCCAAGTTCGATGCTAAGCCCGGGGAAGACCCCAAGAACCACGTGATGACCTTTCATCTTTGGTGTTCATCCAACTCCTTGATGGATGATTCCATCCGACTTCGGCTCTTCCAACGTACGCTTACCGAAACGGCAACAAAATGGTACATCGAGCTGCCACAACACTTTTTTCGTGATTTCAACACTTTGGCTATGCAGTTTCTGACTCATTTCCAGCTCCCCATCCGGTATGAGACTGGAATAGAACTGTTAACTTCACTGCGTCAAACCACTTCTACACATATTTCGGATCACATCCATGAGTGGCGACGACGCCGTAGGCTAATAAAGGCACCTATTTCGGATCATCTACTTGCTGATTGGTTTACAAAATCCTTTTTTCCTCCCATAGCTAGAGATATCGCTATGCGCGGACCGGTTACAGAAGAACAAGCCATCTCGGCAGCCCAGTACAGGGATTTGGTATACACTCAATCCGGTACTTTACATGAACTTCTTCCACATGCCTCCCGCATTCACACTGATCCAACGAAGCCTACCACTGAACCCCCCATTGATGGTATTGTCGGTTCAGTCAAGACCCAGCCTGCTACCAACTCGACGGGACAACAAGCTTCTGCTTCCCCCGCTTTTACCCAGGCTGTTTCAAAAACAACTACTTCTCCTGCTGTTTCCTCCAAAGTGAATGCAGTCCATTCTACGTCACAACCATCTGGGGGAAAGAAGAAAAACAATCGTGGTAAATCCAAGAAAAACCAACAGGAGAACCCCAAGCCACAACCCACCCAGAATGACTAGAAACCACATCGGAAAGCTAAGTTTCCCTGCTTGATTTGTCAAGATGATCATTATATGCGTGACTGTCCCTACAAGGACGAGGTCAACAAGTTCGTTAAAGGATCCTCTCGCCCGGCAGTGTTAACTGACCCTTTCCCCCAACAGCAACAGCAAATGGTTGCCCAAGAATCCCCACAAGGGGGCAACCCGACCAATCCCACCCGCGGAGAGACGTCCACAAACCGCGAAATCCTGATGACTAGTAACGAAGAGGTTCATATCACCACTCGTTCAAAGACGTATGACAACCCTCCAAGTTCAAACAAACAATCGGAGATAGCCAAAGGCAAATCTCCTGTTGAAGATCCCGTTCCTATTCCCCCCCCTAACGGTCATCTCCATATCGAGAGACCGCTGATGGGCACAGTGCTACGCCCACCCAAGGGCACCATACGAAAGGCGACATTCAATCTGAATGCGTGAGCTGCCCAAAACTACAACATTGTTGAGGATTTGGCTCATGCACCTTGCGCCATGTCGACTCTCGAGGTTCTCCAACATTGCCCCACGCAGGGTAGAACCCTACTTTCAGCACTGGGGGCAATGGACCCAGATACTTCAAACTCCATCATGTTTAACTTGGAGCACGCCAAACCTAGGCTTTCTCATCAGTTAGCCTTCCAGGTACATACAAAAATCTGTGGAAATACCATCCATCGCACTGTATTAGACGAAGGTGCTTCCACGTCGATCATGTCTTTGAACTGTTGGAGAGCCCTAGGCTCACCCGAGGTCACCACTTCTCCTACTACTCTCAGGGCATTTGATGGACACGGTTTTCAACCTTATGGACTCATTCCTTCAATTGGTGTCGAACTAGGGGGCAAAACAGTATCCGTACACGTTGAAGTCGTAGATGCACCATTGGACTACAATCTCCTCCTTGGACGGAACTGGTTTTATGCCATGACCGCCATAGCATCTACAGTCTTCCGGATTGTGCAATTTCCTCATGAAGGGAAAATTGTCACTATTGATCAATTGGATTACTGTATTCTAGACTCCCATCCAAACTCCGCCAACACCGTCCCGTTATTGGATCAACCTCGGTACCGGTTCCAAGACGTTGGTGTTGGTCTCATGAAGGATTCATCCCTCATTGGAGTTTTTCCAGAGCTGGGAACCCATGTTCAACCAATCAACATGATTTCATCGAGTATCACCCCGTCCAATGATTCATGGGTGATTCCGAGTCCCTCTCAGATTGAAGACTACGGCAACTCTATGCCTCTGAACAGAAACCTCGCAGCATATAGCGCGATCCAATCAACCACCGATTGGGTCGACTGTTCTACTGATCACACCATGGCACAGCTCTCGGCTGAAACTCATCCATACCCACCACTTTTCGATCCTCTCAATTTGATTTTTCCCATCGACGAATCAATTATGGAGGTTATGTGCGGTGATGATCCACCATGGGGAGATTTTCATCATCGATCTTCATTCCCCACTATTCAGCCACTTGAGCCTGATACAAAACTCAGCACTTCACTTGGGATGGTTCAAACCAAGTTCCCCACTTCCCTCGACGAGGTATTTTCAGAAGGAAACTTGGCCAATCTTATGGCAACCACTCCCATCGATATTTCAGTGAAGCCTGGTATCGTGGAAAATGTACACATCGGCAAAACATGTACTCCCCTCGAAACGGAGTTCTATAGTGCCTACTTCAAAACTTTCCGCGATGTTTTCGCTTGGAGTTATGAAGAAATGCCAGGGATAGACCCCTCGATCGTGGTCCACGAAATCCCAACTTTCCCTGGTGCCCGACCTGTTCGGCAAAAGCTTCGACCCGTCCATCCTCGTAAGGCAGCCGCCATTAAAGCAGAAGTTGAAAAACTTTTGCGTGCTGGTTTTATCTATCCTATCCCATTGACAGAATGGGTATCCAACATCATTCCCGTAGCCAAGAAACAGGGAACGATTAGGGTCTATGTTGATTACCGTGATTTGAACAAGGCTTGTCCAAAGGACAACTACCCAACTCCGTTTATCGACCAGATCATCGATAACTGTGCCGGGAGTGTCATCTTTTCATTTATGGATGGCTTCTCTGGCTATAATCAGATCGATATCCTCTCAGCTGACCAACACAAAACGGCCTTTATCTGCCCTTGGGGGATCTTTGCATATCGAAAGTTACCTTTTGGCCTGAAAAATGCCGGGGCAACTTTCCAACGGGCGATGTCATACGCATTTCATGACATCAAACATATTGTAGAACCATATCTGGATGACCTCCCCACTCACTCTCGAACTCGGGAAGACCACCCAGACCACTTAAGCGCCATTTTCGAAAGGTGCCGTCGCTACACTATACGTTTGAACCCGCATAAATGCGTCTTCTGTGTAGAAGCCGGGAAACTGTTGGGCTTCATAGTCTCCAAAGACGGGATACGTTTAGATCCCGCAAAGGTAGCAGCCATCGTAGCCCTGCCTTCACCCACCAATATTCCAGAACTTCAATGTTTGCAAGGGCATGCAAACTTTCTACGCCGTTTCATCTGCAATCTGTCCGAGATAACAAAAGGCTACATGCGGCTTCTCAAGAAGAATGTTCCCTTCATCTGGGATGACGAAGCCCAACGCTCCTTTGACAATCTAAAGGCAGCCTTAACCAGAGATCCTGTGATTCAACCCCCCGATTACACATGGGACTACATTCTTTATCTCGCAGCCTCGATTTCCACCATTGGTATGGTGCTGGTCTAGGAAGACCAAAACGGCTTAGAACATGTGGTATACTATCTCAGTAAGAGTCTTCTTGACTCCGAAACCCGCTATTCACATGTTGAAAAACTGGCTCTGGCAACAGTATTTGCTGTCCAGAGATTCCGCCATTACATCTTACTCCGTCGGACCACTGTTATAGCCGACTTCAACCCAATGTATTACATCCTCACACGTCAAGTGCTTGGGGGCAAATACTCTCGTTGGATTGTCATCCTTCAAGAGTTTGACTTGGAGTTTGTCAAGGCTAAGTCCAAGAAGTCTTTGGTCTTCGCGGAGTTAATTTGTAACTTGCCCCGTGCTACTGAGCAATCCGAGCCCATTGATTCTCTTCCCGATGAATCATTGTTCCTCATTAGCACGTCTGATCCGTGGTATGGGGATATTCTTTTATATCTCCAAACCCAACGCTTCCGTCCTGACCTCACTCGCGACGAACGACGACGCATCCGACATCACGCAAAATACTACCTCATAGTTAACAATACTCTTTATCGGCGTGGTGTCGACACCGTCCTTCGATGCTGTTTAACCTTAGATGAGGCAGAACGCGTTCTCAATGACTGCCACACTGGAGCATGTGGTGGTCATCTCTCTGGGATGGCTACGGCCCAGAAAATACTGCGAGCAGGATACTTCTGGCCCTCAATTTTTAAAGACTGCATTGAAATAGTCAAGAAGTGTCCGCCATGTCAATTCTTTCATAGCAAAACACGCTCGCATCCTGCTCCACTCCATCCTGTCATTGCCGTTGGCCCCTTTTCCAAATGGGGCATCGATTTCATGCACTGTAAGCCCACTTCAGCCGGGGGGCATAGCTATGTCATAGTAGCTGTCGACTATTTTACAAAATGGGCTGAAGCGATGCCTACGTATGCTGAAGATGGCAAAACAACAGCGCAGTTCATATTCAATCATATTATAGCTAGATTCGGTGTCCCACAGTCTATTGTGACCGATCACGGTTCCCATTTCAGGAACCATATGATCGAAGAACTAAGTACCAAGCTGGGTTTTCGCCATGAAAACTCAACCCCGTATTACCCACAAGCTAATGGCCAAGTTGAAGCCATTAACAAAGTCCTGAAACGAATGATTCAGCGCATTGTGGGTACCTAGAAATCCAATTGGCACTCAGCTCTGTTCTCAGCACTGTGGGCATACCGAACCTCAGTGAAAAGTGCTACTGGGTTCACACCATTCCAACTGGTGTATGGCCTAGAAGCCATCTTGCCGATTGAATGTGAAATTCCATCACTCAAGATAGCCATAGAGTTGCTTCCACACACTACTTCCGAAGAAGAACGGTTTCTATACCTAGCTAAGCTAGATGAAACCCGCCGCGACGCCGCTTTAGCTAATGAAGCTCACAAAAAATGCGTCAAATCTCAATATGACAAATCCGTTCAACCTCGGATATTCAATGAGGGTGACCTCGTACTTACATATGATCAGATGCATGATAAGCTTGGAAAAGGTAAACTTGAATCTATGTGGTACGGCCCCTTCATCGTAAAACGTGTCTAGCCTATGAGCTAATCGATTGTGATGGTACGCCATTGGCACGGCTCCGCAACGGGCTATACCTAAAACGTTTCTACGCATGAGGTTACCCTACGCGGGTTACTTGTTGTACATAATGTACTTAGTTTGTTTTTGCTTTCTTTTTGGTGTGAGCGTGGATCTCATGTATTCACTCTTACTTTGACTCGTGACTTTATGCGCAGATGTCTGCCTACTTTGGATTCACCGACGGTGCAAGCCGACATACCCGGAATCTCGCTTCCGCAGCATGGGTAATCTATTCCCCTACTGGCGAGTTGATTTCTTCAGGAGCCAATTGTTTAGGTCCTGCAACCAACAATATCGTGGAGTACCATGCAGTCATTGGTCTCTTGACAGAGGTTGCTTCACTCGGGATTGACTCCTTATCAGTCTTTTTAGACTCCCAACTCGTGGTTTCTCATCTAAACCGTGTTTACACAGTTCGTGATCCTACGCTACTTCGTTTATTTCGGAGAGTACGCCTCTTGGAACGATCATTTAATTTTATTACATATAGCTGATTCATTAGCTAATTATATTTTGGATTGACATCTTGCCCATACATAAACACATCATAAAAAATAAAATGTACAAGTCATTGTAAATATTTAGATCATAAATAGGTCCATATCACTGTATATATAAGTGTTTTTTCAAAAATACATAAAGTTTGTGTCAAAGACAAAATTTGGGACCAAATCCCATATATACAAAATTTGGCTCTCAAAGCCTACATATCGTGTACATGCCGCAAAAAGATCAAAAGACCATCTACGGAGACCTATCATGTCCCTCATCGGACTCCTCCCGCTGCTGGTGGTAACATACTACAGCTCGGACCACCTTGCGAAGAAGTCGACTGATACGACCAGGCACACCCACAGTATGCCGCTGGAGGTGGTAAGGGACGTCATCCATCCTCATAGCAGGGATGCCATGAGTCAATCCCTGAAAGTTCCTCTCGATGTCCCGAACGCCTCCTGCCTCGTCTTCATCCTCCTCCTCGTCAGGAACGGCTTGACGGTCAACACCACCTCGACGTAGTGGCGAGTACCCAGCTGGTCTCTGTGGTCCACGGTCTGCAACATGCATGCGAACACACATTAGACATCTTTTACACAAAAAAGTAATAAAAAATTAAATATTCAAAAAGGAAAAAATACATGTCCATGAAGGTCATACCAGAGTCGTCCCAATCATCGTCCTCTGGCAGTGCCAAGTCGATATCCTCACGAAAATATACCCCAGAGTAGGGATAGTCATCAATCATAACTATCTGCTCCTCGATACAGGAAAATAAATCCTCACCGAAGGCTAAGCGCTGGGGTCCCCCGAGACGTCCAGCATAATCGCTCCATCGAGCCATCCATGGCTCAGTAGGTGGATGGGGGGGCCTAGATATCTGCGGGCGCAACAGGGGCACCCTCGCCAGAAAGAAGGTGAGCAGGATGCTCCCATAGCCAAATTGGGAATTCTTTCCAACCCTACACTTGTGCACTTGTTCTCTCAGATTGGACAACATTGCATCACACCAGTTAAATACTGTCCCTTCCATACACTATGCTGCGAGGTTCACTTGTGTGCGAGATGCCTGATGTGGACTTACACTTCCTGCTGCACGCGTGATAGTGAATAGTACGGTTTTTACAGGAAGTTCTATGACCTCCTTTATGGCCACCTTCCCACTTTTCTTACTCGAACCCTGATGGCAATACCGAGCAATCAAGTCATCTGTACTTGATTCTGAAGCTGAGTATCCGGTAAAGTTTACCCGGGCCCCTCTTTTCGAGAGACCCGTGAGGAAATAAATATCCTCAACTTGAATTTCGAGGACATGCTCTCCCACACGGAAAGCTCGAATGTCAGGGTCCCACAACAGAATGAGATGAGTGAGAAGCTTGGGCTGTTGGCGGATCCCTTTGGTTTTAAATAACTTTAACAAACCACATTCTCGCAATGCGGTCACGGTTGGTAAGTCATTTTCAGCTGCAAAATCATCCACTTCGTGCTCTCTTTCTTTCCAACTTACCATTTTGCTTCAAATAAGTTGCAAAACCCTGCAAAAGGTCAAACAAAGCAGTTAGTAACTATTTAGCAACTTACTTCCAGCAGAAAATTGGAGAAAATTTGATTTCTTGAACTAAAAATTTGCCTCTACCGCGTCTGAGAGACATTCTACCATGCGGCAGTCTACACTACCGCGCCTCGGTTTGGAGCTCCAGCGCGGTACTGTTAGACAGTACCGCATTTTTCGATAGAGCCCCCACGCGGTAGTGTGAAGGGCGATTCTTGCCCAAAAGGGCTCGCCCAAAAATCAAATTTTTCCTGGTGAAAGCAAAAAATTCTTACATAAAATGAAAGAGGGGCTCAAGAACTCTTACCTGGCACAGACGGCTGTCGAAATGGTGTCCTAGAACTCCCGATATGGATCCTTGAAATCTTGCTCCTAAATAGGTGAAAATTTCTCCTTTGGGTAAAAAACACAAATGAATAGTAATTTCTATTTTTAACTATTCCTTATATAGCATTTTCAAATATTTTTTTTAATTATTATTTTAAATAGTTAAAATAAACCCTTGTTCACATTGCTAATGTCCAGTTTTTGAGCATTTATTGACAGGATCCTCGGTAAAAACGCGATACGTTCACACTGGTGTTTATTCATAATCTGACCTTCATTTTTGAGCCCACTTTATCTTTTTCGTGCTCTGGATTTAAAACTTGAAAAAGATTCCAAGCGCTTTTACACCCGTGTCGTGCTTGTCAAACTCAAGTAAATGGTGTCGAGTACGGTCAGCTTTACTCAGGCTCGTTAAACGATGAGGAAAGTATTATCCTGGTTGTATTTTATTCTTTTTTCGGACCAGAATAATAAAAAATTACGAAAAAGACCATAGGAGTCCATAGTTAAGCTCTTTTCAGACTCCTTAAAATTGAAAAGATTGCCAAGTGATCTTGACTCTTTCACACTTGTAAAAGTATTTGAAAGGTCGTCTATTCGGTGATAGGTTACCCCTTTTTCGGCCCGTCTAGACTATTTACGAGAAAGGTATACCTCAGTCAATCTCGGCTGGGAGAGTTCTCTCGGGAATTGTTTTACACGTTTTCGGGATCGAGGGACTAAATTTTACGAAAAAGTACATTATGGAGCTTCCTTTAAGTTTTTCAGGCTCTCTAAATATGAAAAACTACCGAGTTTTCCTTCCTTGGACTCGTTAAAATGTTAACATCGAAGGACCCACTTTGGGACGAACCCCTCCTTTCTCAGGTTCGTAAAACATGTGAGATTGGACTCATCCATCAGATGAGCTACACCGAGCATCTGCTATCCTCTTCAAGCTCACAAAACAAGAAAGAGGTACTCGTCTATCATGTCGGGGAAATATGGGGGGATGAGTCAAGTTTATTTATGGCAGCTTGTCAGTCGTTACCTTTGAACATGGCATGTGTCCGTCTCTTGTCTATATTGGGTATCCATTTTTCACTGAGTTATGATCATCATCATGAGTCGTCTCCCTGGCCACGAGCCTACTCATCCGGTGTCTATCCTCTATTTGTCAATAATCCCTGCTGCCAAGTCCTGTTACATGCCGTTATATGTTCAAAGGGTTGCATTGTTTTGAGTCGTTCATTGTGTCAAGCCTCCGCTGTGTCAGTACATACTCCATGGTTCCATCATCTTATCGTTCGTGCCGATTTCGTGTCGATGATGTGGGAAACATCATGGCCCACCTTCGACGAGTCTATTCCTGTCGACACCAAATCACTATCCGGGAAGTAGACTTAGGGATCAACCATTAATACCTTGGTACCTGCATGCCTCAATGGCAGGTTTCCTCGTGTTTGACAGTAGGTTCACATCATTGACCTCTGATCAAGCGATCTCTCGAATGCTCGACATCAACTCATTTATTCGCATTTCGTTGAGATGTACTATTGATACCTTGGGAATCATCGTCATCATTGGTGATCTCCCTCGCATTTGTTAACGGTCCACATCATTGACCGGTAATCAAATGGTTTCTACCGTGTTCGACTTCGACACCTTGTAATCACATGGTTAGATTCGTATCTTTTGCGGTCGGGTAGAAGACCCTGGGCGCATCGCTATATCTCGATTGCGTCCAGGTTGCAATGGAGATGTCCTTTGTATTTCCACACAGATCCACTTATTGTATTGGTCGTGGCTGTGTCATTATTGTCTCATGGATCTACGCTTGTTCATAGTAGCCATGGTCTGTCCATAGTCTATGTCATCTCAGTACTCATGGATCTGCAATGTATTGGTCGGCAGCCATGCTTTAAGTCATTTGTTTCCGAGCATGGGGATGCCCGCCTCAGTGGTATATCTAACACTTTGTTTCTGTTTCAGCTCCTTGTCACTCTCCTCAATGCTATCTCTGCACATTATATTCGTAAAGTCTTTCGGCCATCAGTCCCTTCTGACCTCACACTTTAGGGGGCATCTGTTATACCTCTATATTCCACAATGTCATATCTCCACCACAAACAGAGTTGATGACACTTCCCCTGCTGTTTGAACCACCCAGAAGATGAATGAATCTTGAAGGTAAATCTACCCTGACAAGTTCTGACCCAGCTGAGACTTTATTTGACTTTTTTTACTTACACTACCGCGCGTTGCTCATTTATATGAGCGCGGTACTCCACACTACCGTGTTATGATGTTTCCGCAGAATGCGGTAGTACCGCGTTGTGCTAAGATTACAGGGCGCGGAACTCTTTTATTAGCCCTTTTTCCATGGTTTGTGGGATTTTGGATTTTCGAAGATAATGGAATATTGGGGTCCCTGATTCGATCCCAACTCACTTTCTGTGTTTAGAAACCCTGATCCACTTATCTCTCCCTAGATCCACCTATCTCTCTTGTTGGTTAACCCTACCATACACTATAAAAGAGAGGCATTCCATGGGGAAAGGAGAGGACTCTTGAAGTACCAAACTTATGATCTCGCAGCATTGTGGAGATAGCTAGAGGAGAAGACACTTGGAGCTGAAGGATTGGCTTGGACATCAAGCAACCTATGTAAGCATTCTTCAAGTTGTAATAAGATAACTTGTCTTGTCTTTCCCATTTCATGTGTTGTAGTATAAGTTCTTAGTATGAAATGTATCTAATCTGGATTCGAATCTAACCTTTACATTCAAGGTATTTGGAAGTCGGCATGTTTGTTCTTTGATTGATCTTAACAGGTTCTACATCGGAGCTTTGGATCTAGAGCTACAAGCGGGACAAACGTCGGTTGGAAGGTGTGTCACATCTCTCATAATTCCTAAATACATTTAATCTTGCTGTAAAAGTTAATTCAAGAATTTCAAGGTAGCATTTGTTTCGACTTGTTTCTTGCTTTAGAGTTAGTTTAAAGTCTGCTTTAAAGTTAAAAGAGTTTTGACTTATCCGTAGGACAAAATTCTACATATAACTATGTGAGGCAAACATCTACACATCTCATTTTCCTTGAGGATACCTGCAAGGCTGCATCAACAAAAGTTGCAAATATAGAAACATAACTGTCTTATCATGAAGTGTCTCTAAAACTATTAAAGCCTGACGAATATAATATCATAACTGAAGAAGCTACTGCGTGGGCAGACTATATTTCCAATTTAGAAGCGTCCAACTAATTTTAATTGTAAATATCATTTGTATCTTCTCATATGTACAACACTCAAATGAAAACTTTTCCTACTATTCTCATTTTTGCAATTTCACCAGATAACAAACTCTTCCAAGGCTATATAGTGGTGAACCAACCCTTTTTGTTGTTCATTTATTTTTCTTTGTCAATGAAAACAAATTTCCCTTCTTGAGAAACTATTGCAGAAATGTTTATATGTAATGTGTACTTTTCAATGGATATTATTGGGATTCCTTTTCTCTAAAAAACCTAAATGCTTGTTCATATTTTTGTAACAGTGCTATATTTTACTACTTTTTTAGTTCAATACTCTTTAGTTTCCTTGTTGGCAATGGATTTTCAAGCTAAGCTCATAATGGATTATCCCAAGCAGTAGTGATATATATATATTAATCTCAGCTGATTTGTAAACTGTGTACTCTCTTTTACATTCATAAAAACAAAGCATCCAAGCAAAGTGACCTCACCTCATCTACGTCCACGTTGAATAAATACAACCTTTATATTGAGAGCTGCGACCACTCCTATTGTATTGTAAGTCTGCATTTTATTGTGCTTTGTTGTGAACTATCTATATTGTCAGAAGACGTGTGAATCCTTGATGCAGTGAGAGTCATTGGTAACCAATTACTTTCATTGGTTTATTAGTGATTTTCAAAAGATTAATTCATATAGTGGCAGGTCTGTTCGCCTTTACATGGTTGAGAAGCATGTAAAGTTTTAATTGTGGACTTAAAATCCTCAATGAGAAGATAGAAACATATTTGAGTTTCCCACTGTATCTTCCATTCTTGAAGAAAGCATAACAAATATTCACCACTCCTATTGTGTTGTAAGTCTGCATTTTTATTGTGCTTTGATGTGAACTATCTATATTGTCAGAAGACGTGTGAATCCTTGATGTGGTGAGAGTCATTGATAACCAGTTACTTTCCTTGGTTTATTAGTAATTTTCAGAAGATTAGTTCATGTAGTGACAGGTTTGTTCGTCTTTACATGGTTGAGAAGGTTGTAAAGTTTTTATTGTGGACTTGAAGTCCTCAATGAGAAGAAAGAAACATATTTGGGTTTCCCATTGTATCTTCCATTCTTGAAGCAAGCATAATGAATATTCATTTACAACTTAGATTGTGGCACTGTCAAGAGCTAGTCCATGAAAGAGTTCTATACCTATACTTGTATATGGAAATTCCTAAATTTATGGCTACTACACATGGCATGAAAGCAAACTTTTGTTCACAAGTAGTTTGTGCAGTTTAGGAGCTATTATAATAATTGTTTTCATTGATATTATTGTAAAAATATTTTTTCAAATTGCTTATATATTCTAGATATAGTAGTAATCTATAGTGTTGAGATTACCACTACAGAGATTGTGAGAAAAGCAATTGTAGTTGGCTCACTGTGTTGATGAACTTAACATTATTTTTTGTTATGGGTTGAGTGCCTATGTCTTTGTAATATGAGATTGTTACAAACTTTGCTCTTTTCCTACCAGTATCCTTCGTTGCTTGTGCCTATGTTTTTGTTCCTTCTAACTTTCCTCTTTTCCTACCGGCGTTCATTTTTGCCCCTCAAGGGGCAAATGCTAGTAATAATTTACCTACCAAACATTAATGACCTAAAAACTCTCTCGGCAAACCAGATTTCACATTAAATCAAATTCACATATTGTAAGTTACAATTTGGTCAAATTATAATAAAATATGAATTTATCATAAATACATTGAAGCTGGTCAAATGATAATAAAATGTGAATTTATCATAAATACATTGAAGCTAGATAAATTCAAATCACATCAAAAATAAATTGGTAAGAATTTGAAATCCTATCACCCACTTAAATGAATTAAATCCTAAGATGAAATGAAATAATATGTAATTTATATCTCCTACATCAAATACCGCTAGCATTATTAGTTTTGACGAGCCTCGTTCTACATTGTGACCTGAGTTTGAACCCCACAAAGTATTCGAGCGGGGACACTTAAAAATCCATCCATGCTAAGGGTTTGTGTGGCCTAGGTCGGATGCGATCCCTAAGTTATTTTGACATCTTAGATGCCCCTGGGTCGTGGTTTCTTAGACCGTAGGCTAGTTCCACAAATCATGGACAAACTAGAAAACAAAAAAGACTTATATCTCGTTTGTGCAATCCAAATAAATATCTTGTGACTTCTAGTTTCAAAGCATTGGAATACCTAACCAACTTTGCAGCCGCTTGAACATGAGTGCTATAGAAGTTTTTAACTCAGTTGTGCTAAGACCCCCCACATCCCTCTTACACATCAAAATGTGGAAAAAATCCTTCAAAAAACTCATTTTTGACTTGCATACATGGGTTGTCAGTTATCAACTAGTGTATACACTTGTTTCCCTTTAGCAACATGCGTACATTTTTGAAAATTAAAAAAAAAACATGTATGATCCCATGTGTGTTTCGGGTGGTTAGAAGTTGTTTCTAGTCCACATGGACTCAGTTATACCTGACCCGACTCCCTAAACTACTTCTCTCAAGTATAAAAGCAAGTCCCAATAAGAAGGAATGGGGCAATATGCCAACATTGTAATTATACGTTGGAAGAATTGATTCAAAGTTGCCCTAAGGTTTTTATAGGATCCTTCCCCTCATATTTCCATGTGTATTGAGTTTCCTTTCTTCCCAGTGAGTGGGGATATTGATTGTTTATAATCAATCCCTTTTATTCCTGAATCGAGGAAGAAAGCAGAAGAAGATCTACTAGTGACCCAACCATGGGGAATCCACATTGGTGATGGAGGCATTGTGCTAAAGGTTTAGGTGATATTTTCCTTTGTAGCTATCTCTCTATATCAATATAAGATCACTCTTCTTCCCTCCCTCAAAATATTTCTATTTATTGTGTGATTTTTTTGCATGTAATATTTTGGGAAGGAATTGATGTTAACATGAGAAAATCAATTTACATTATTAAATCAAGAATTCAATGGTAGCTTTTGTTATTTCTTTTCAATAGACAAAAGTATTTGAGAAGGGTCTTTGGTTGTGTTGTCTGTAAGTACAAAAGAGTTATAGCTTGAATGGAAGATAAGACTTGGAGCAATACACTTGAGAAGTATTCAACTACAAAGGTCCGACTAAGTCCACTTTTCTCTCATTGGATTAAAAATTGATTGAGTAAGTAGGAATTAAAAGTAGATATATTCCCTTGATTTGTTAGTATCCCTAACCTTAGCTATTAGGTGAGTTATTCCTACAACAAGAATGGTGACTCCACCAGGGAACTAACTCATTGATTGATTCCTCATAGGGTTCATATTTTTCCTCCAGTCTCTAGGTATATTTAGTTGGTATTTGTCATCTTTTTAACTTCCTTCCAGGTTAGACTCCCCTTGTGTTAGGGAAATTTTGATTTTTCCTACCCTCCTTAGTCCTATAGCTTGCCATACACTATTTTATTTGTACACAATAGCGTACATATATCATGTTATTTTCTATATAGTTGCATACATATGTCATTTGCTTATGTATAAGTTGTGTATATTCAATCATTTTATACATACAATGTTTGTTTGTGTACAAGTCATGTATACCTAGTCATTCGAAAAGATAGGGCACGTATGCCCCATGAAACAAAATATTTCACAAGTGTGGAAAGTATATGTGACTTTCCTTCAATAAAGTTGCACACACACACACACACGCACTAATTTCCTTTTGCAAAATCACGTATATGTCTTGATTGGCAGAAAGGTGTAAAAAATTGTAAAAACATGGATTTTTAGGTTTATCAGTCTAGTGGGGCTCTGGGTCTTTCTTTGATCTTCCAAATTCTTATTTTTAAACCTTGAAAATAATCATTTACTGGTTTTTTCATTATAATGCCCTGAATGAAAATGGAAAAATTGATTATAGTTTTCTTCCGGTTCATTTAGGAATCTCTTGAGAGTATTTTTATGCCCTTGAGAGTGTTTTCATATAAAGGAAAAAATATATTGCTTCCATTAGTATTCTCTCATGAAAATCATAAAGAATTACTTGCTTTGGTTACAATAATTTCCTTAAAAAGTTGTATCTTGCTTAGGTTTTGAAAGGTTTTGCTTGGTCATTTTTCCTTTTGTAAGTTGTATATAATCAAGTATCTATTTCAAAGTTTTAAGTGGTATTCTCCATTTGCAAGTGGTATATTTGGTATATATCTATTTGAGAACATCATATTTTTCACACTTTCACATCCCTCTGAGTAACAACATCCATTAAACACACCACAACTAAAACAAACTATACTTGTTTTTCGTTGTTAGAAAACCAACATTAGTCTATATTCTAGGGCTTTGGTTGTAGGTTTGGAGAGGAAATTATCCAAGGACACGTAAAATGGAATTAGAATCTCACTAATTGAGTGCAAAATTCCATTAGTAGTAGGAGGAATTTGTTGGGAAAGCCCACCTAACATGTGCGTTAAGCACAAGGTAAGCTAGGTAAGAAAGTGAGATTATCCCCTCATTTATTTGTTTGGTGGGCTATGTGATTTTTGTATCTCTAGTTTAAATGGGAAGTCCTCGAGGTGACACCATTTTTCATTGGATTTTGGGTTCTAGGACCTGTGTCCTACATTCCCTGCTCATTCACAGACACCCCACCTGCGACTATTCTACCAACTGCCGATTGCGAAGTGGTGGACATAGTTTCTTGTCCTAGGTTTCACCCAGGTGACTACTAGTGGGAAGCGCTTGTAGTACCTGATATAAATGCATAATATTCGTCTCATGTTCCTAGGAGGGTGCCTGCCTTCATGAGGGTACTTGCACCTTGGATGATTGTTGCGTGAGAGTTGTCGTAAATATCTCTCACACCTTCCTTGGTTGGATTTGGGCCCTAATCATCCCCGTAAGACCTTTAGAAGGCCCATGTTTGACTCCTCATTGATTGAACGCAGGACTTAACCACCCTAGTTTGATTTCTGGGAGAGTGAGCTTGCTTTGTTGTATCTTATAGAGTTTTTTATAGGTGTATGTTGATTGTAATTTTTCAACCCCTTAGAAGGATTTAAATATTTCCTTCTCGAATTGGATATTATGGCTAAAGTTCCCCAGCAGACCAACCAAGGGACCCCTATGGAAGGGAATCCTTGTGCTTTTCCGTTTGTTGGAGATGTTGGTGCTCCCTTGATGGCCACCTTGAATCTTCTTGGATTCACCCTTGGGCTTCCGGTTTGGTTGTTTTCCACTTCAAATGTCTTGAATGATCCTGATGCTTCTCAAGTAGGTGTTGTTTGTCAAGAGCATCAAAACTATTTTCCTTCTTCGTTAATGACATCTTGTCCTCCTCTTTCTAACTCATCCGGTGAAAGTCTAGATACTAGTAACCAACAATATTGGAAATATGAAGAATAAGAAGAAGATACGAAGACAAGGGGGCATGCAACAAGACACTTTAAGTTATGTTGGGGGGAATTCGCTAGCCGTTGTAAGCAATGCTAGGGAAAAGTCACCAATCACTGCAAGTCATATCAGAGGAAAGCAACCAACCACTGCAAGTCATGCTGGGGGTGTTGTTACTCAAGATGTTCTTGGCTGCTAGGAACTATGATGAGTCATCTCACAACCCACTTTATGTATTCAAGCTGGCCCTTGAAACCATAGGGGGTAACCCTGATGATCAAAATGAAGCTATGTGTTCAGTGTTCAGTGTCATTGAGAAGCAACATAAAACAATTCAACAGAAGATAAGTGTCAAATTTAAGTCACAAGGACAGGTTTAAATAAATAAAAGGATTGAAAGTATGAAAGAGTAATTGCGGCAGCAAACCAAATAACAATGAAGCAAAGCCTTCAAACCAGGAGTCTTTCTTGTGAGCAATAGAGTCTCATTCATCCAAACATTCGATTGATAAAAGGATGAAATAGAAGAAATATAAGGTGGAGATCTCGACTATAAATTGTAGTCCAAAGCCTAGGAACATATTGAAAATGCACAAGATGTCTCAAGACAAATCTTGCGGTTCAAAGCCACAAATTTACATCTAACTCTCATTATCCTCAAACATTTTTCATCCAAGGCAACAAGGCAAAAAGTTACACTTCTTGTTATAGAAGCTTTTTTGAAAACATTACAAGTGTTATGGTATTCTTCAAGCATGAAAACAGATCCAAGAACACTCCAAAGAAAGTTGAACCATGTTGTATTGCTCTTGAAGAAATAATAGTTCACATCGATAAACATGATAAATTCTAATGCTCATTAATGTAAACAATAAGGAGAATTAAATACAATTCATAACTTCTAGAGGAAAAGGAGATTTGATTAACATGAAAAAAATGTTCCCACTGAACATGTTTACAAACTGGTAGAAAGAGGGGAAGAATCCTCAGGAAAAATCTCATGACTTTCATGAATTAAAACAGCCGTCCAAGGTGGTATACCAATCTCAGCCCACCGGCTGCCTCCAAAATTCCTAACTCCGGAACCCTGTTTTAGTCTTCAATTCGTATGTATATAATTCTGGAATGCTGGGTGGTTACCTTGAAATCTAGAACTGTTTTTCTATAATTAGCACGAGGATAAGACTGCTTTAGAGGATTCGATACCTCAATTGCTTTGTTGTCCCATATTCCTAAAAAAATAGAATTTGTAGATGTTCAATTTTGGTTGTTATATAATTTGCCACCTGTTCTGTTCTTTCAAGTTCGAATGCTTGAATTCATACCCTTTTTATAAAATATAATTTGCACCATATGGATATAGCGAAGTGACCTGTGTGTAGTGGTGGTTACTACGTCTGCAAACTTAAAAGGAGATGTAACCACAATAGCTGCAACTAGTCCACTTATATGTGCAATGTCGGCTAACAACACAACTTATTGCTTGTCACGATTGCAATAAAATAAGGCCAACAATGAAGAAAAGCTTGACTGTCATATTGCAGAGACCATATTTTTCACTTCCATAGCTTCATAGTCTTTTCATGACCTGTAGAAGCAACCATGCCTATTCTCTCGGAAGCAGCTAATGCAACAATGAGGCATTCATGAGCAGGGATTGTCATACTCTTGTTCTCAGCCATATTCCATAGCTCCAGAGACTGATAGCAACCAATGACCAAGAGTGATTGATACTTGGGATGAGAAACACATGAATGGAACTTATTTCCACTACAATTCAGTTTGTGTACACGTTGACCATCACCCTTAGAACCAAGGTTCCAACCCTCACTGAACCCTCACTAACAGATGCCACATAATTTCCTTTTGTGTCCCAGTAAACAGAGTGCACGGGCTTTGTATGTCTATTTTCAACAGTCTACCAAATGAATTTTGTCAATTTTGATCAAAATATTCTGATACTGGACCACAGAATCCTAGAAATAAAAATAGCTAACTGAATATTTATACATATGCTACATACAACATTCCAGGGGCAAATGTTCCAACCTGCATCAAACCAAATTTACAGCCTTCTGATTGCAATTTAATCACGATTACTGCCTCTGCACCTGAAGCCACCATGTGGAAGCGTCAGTCTCAGACTAACAGAGATAAAAACAGTACTGTATATGCCAGTCTCAAGCTCGGGCCCGTTTGGTAGTACTAGTACAAGACGGGCACTTTGATACTCTTATATGTGATTCTGAAACACGCTGCACTTTTGCATTAGGTTTGCTTTTATTGCCATTGTGATTGGTTACACTTGATTTCTCCTTTGTTTGCTTCTTTACTGTTCAGTTACTACCTCAAATATCGTAGGAATCTCATTGATCATGTTGAAAATACGCCTCCTGCCATCAACCCAATCTTACTTATAAAAAATCGACTTGTAAAAGGTTGGCGATCGAACCAAGACTTAAAACAAGGGCCGCTGGCAGCAAAGTTCCTGCCTAATAAAAAATAAAAAATTGAAATGAGATTGTTTATTCTGGTAAATAAATGGAGGTTGAAAAAATTGAAATGAGATTGTTTCTTCTTGTAAATAAATGGAGGTTGGGGATCGAACCAAAACTTAAAAAGGGTTGTGAGTAGCAAAATCTTTATTTTAGAAAAAATTGAAATGAGATTATTTATTCCATAAACACATATACATTAGTATGTAACTATGGGTACAAGTTAGTAATTTATGTCTATTAATTATCAATATGCAACAAGTTATCACATGTAAACTAAGGTATTCTTGATAATACAATTATCTAATCTTTCTGCAATCTTAAACTAGAATACTTCCTCATCCACCTCCAATTGTAAAATACAATGGATGTAAGTATCTTTTGTTCTCCTTATAAAACATTCAGAACTAAACAATTACATTGTAACATATAATACAAAGACATTACACAGACGCGAGTTTTGACATAATGAGCATTTTGTAACATATAATACAAAGACATTACACAGACACGAGTTTTGACATAATGAGCATTTGACGATTTCTTAATGAAATGCTTGGAAATTGCGTCCGAGCTTCGAAGTGTAATTAATTGTACTAGTACCGATGCTACTCGGTGGTAAACGTACTTCAAAATTTTGGGAAAAGCAAGACCGCTTTGATATATTTATTTTTTATTACGTCATGCAAAAACTAAAATGATAGTCTAAGATTTAATATAGGAGCAGGTATTTTTGTTTTATAAGTTATTTATGTACAAATTGGAAATAAAGTTAAATTTATGTTTATTGGATAAAGTTAAAGATGTAAAAGTTCATTAGATTTAGTTTCGGTTGTTGGGAGTAATGATTGTTTCCTTTTCTATCCAAGTTCATTTCTTGTAAATGACATGATGCTCTTCTTGAGCTCTTATAACAAAAAACACGCTTATCATGATTGAACGATAAACAAAAAAACTCATAAAAACTTAATTTAAAAAATTATTATTAACAAATATAACCAATGAATATATGAACTTTTTTTGTAGTGCATTGATTTTTTTTTCATTCATAACAACTTGAAGAAGCAGCAATGCCAGTGAGACAGATCTCCTGAAAAATGAAATGTGCAAAAACTAAGAATCCACTAGGTTGCATTGTATGGGTGTTTGATATCATATAAGTGTGTTCGATTTCTCAGATACATAAATATGTACAGAAAAACCAAAGAGCAATATAATCGAACCAATTGAAGAAGAAAAATAGCTCTAAAACTCATCACCGATTCAGTGATAAATTAGCTAATCACTCTCTTTAGTAGGAGGAGAAATTATTCATCGATCCAGTGATTAAAAAACCCAAAGCATACGACAAGAATTTTCAATTTCACAACAACAACCACCACTCAGCTTGCAAAATCACCATCATCCATTTATAAGTCGAAATTTTATAGGAATATACATTCTGATCCAAATATAGAAACTGCCGATTCGACGCTTGCATTTGCAGAAATCTCACAAAACCCCTTTGCCAGATGGCAATCACAACAATCAATCTGGGATTCTGTGCCTCGAGGGTTTCAAGGTTAGTGTTCTTTAAAACTTGTGATGAATTATTTGTCAAGTGAGATTGGAGGAAAAGATGTGCTCTGCTAAAAACCTAACCCCTACCCTAGCTGCCGCCGGTGCTCATGGCCGCCGAGACTCTACAGGGATGGCTCTTCAGGGAGCTGTTGAGAAGGATTTCCGTCGCCTATGGCCAGGCAGAAGAGGCGGCTCAACAGTCCAGAATAGCTGGGTTCACTCTGCGTCAAATACATCTCTGTTTTTTTTAAATATTGGAAGAAATGGGAGCATTGAGTCTTGTAGAGGCGGCAGGCATCTACTTTATCTCCAGCACAGAGATAAGATGCCGCTGTGGTTATGGCCTGTCGTTCCCTCTTCTATCCAGCTAAAAGACTCTGAGGAGCGTCAAATGGTAGAGACGGCTACCTGGTGTGCTGGCGCAGGGTCTTTTATGTTTTATTATAGATGCGGAGCGGCTATAGAACCGTTTTGGGCGAACATACAGGTCGTGGAGTTATTTTTTTCTTACTGTTCTCTTGATGCGTGAAGTACTATTGCTGCATGTCCTTATACTGAAGGAAAAAATGGAGAAACAGACTGGAGATCAGGTTGCATGCGCTCTGTAAGGCCATCATCGGTCCATCCACATGGTGAAAAACAGTATGAATCACAAGAACGATTTTCTGTTTTTGGTTTTGGGGTAGAGGATGAAAAATTCCATATTTTTATAAAAACGCTTTCAGGGAAAATAGTCTTGGTGTGGGTTTCTGTTAAAGATACAGGGGACACTATAAAAAATATGATAGCGCAGAGAGAGGGTTACTCTCGAATATCCTTTTACATTCTATACGGAGGTAAAGTACTGAATGAGGGTGATAGGCTGAAGGACTGCCAGATTTCCAAGAACTCCACTCTGCATGTGATGTATCATTTGCGGGGAGGATCGTTTGGGAATAGAGGAACAGCAGGCCCCTCTTCATACAAAGATGCAGCTCGTGCAAAGGGGCCACAGTCGTCAGCAGCTCCACATTCTTCACAACCCAAGCCGTATATCGTGGAGAAACTGGATGATATCCCATCTTTGGAGGTCAAGAATACAGAGGTAACACAACTCTTCAGTATTCTTCAAACACATGCTCTCATTTGTCGTTTTAATGGCTTCTGGCCTAGATCTTATGATCTTCATAATTGGATCTACACAAATTGGACAACAAATTGTCAAATTCTTTTATGCTCCAAAGGATTTTTTGTTGTACAGTTTGAATCAAAGGAAGAATATGAGAAGATCATTGAGCAGGGTCCTTGGTTTTGGGGGAGAGCAGGGATTTTCTTAACCCCCTGGTTTCCCGATTTTGATGCCAACACTATGGTGGTAACCAAAATGCTGGTATGGGTGAGGCTGCCAAACCTGCCCCTTCCTTTCTGGCATCATTTAGTCCTGGAAGACATTAGCAATCTGCTTGGGAAGTACATTAAAAGGGATACTGATCGGCATGAGCAGGGACTTTTTACTTATGCACGAATCTGTGTGGAGATCGACCTTAGCAAAGGTCTTCCTGATAGAATCAAGCTGATATATGAAAAGCACAAATGGATCCAGGAACTGGACTATGAAAACACTGCTTTTAGATGCAGATTTTGTCATCTAACAGGACATTTACAAGATTCGTGCCCTCTTGCAAAATGGCATCCCAAAAAGAACCAGGGGATGAAGACAAAGGGGAAAACATGGCAGGCAGATTATGCTCCCTCTACTGATGAGGATTCATAGGGTGAGGAAAGCGAACCAGAAGAAAAACAAGAGGAGGAGGTAAATGAGGAAATAGTGCATAAAGCTGAAACAGTGGAGACACATCATTCAGATTCAAAAAATGTCGGTAAGGAAACACTCACGGAAAACATGCAACTAATGGCTACTTCCTTAACTGGGTCAAAGCGTGCACATGAATCAGAAAATTCAGATTTTGATAAAGAAAAAACCTCTGTTCGGCCATCAGTGGAGCAGGCGAGTAAAGAGCTGATTGTAGTTGTACCCCAGCAGGGGGGATGGACAGAAGTGAAATCAAAGAAGAGAGAGAAGAAAGGGAAATTAGAGGATTATTATAAAATCCCTAATTCCTAGAAACTTATGTAACAATATTGTTTTTTTTTTTTTTTTTTTGTAGACCTATGGTCTTGACTCAGATGTGCTTATGCACTTACAGAATGTAATTTTGTATCGCTTCGGCTTGAAATAAAATTACGCTTTTTTTTCTTGGAAAAAAAAAATCCCTCTCATGGTAGATATTTTGTAGGAATTCTGCATCATATGGAAGGTCCAGCCTCATAATTTAAGCATCTTCCAACAGAGCAAAAAAGACAATTTCAAATCCAACAGGAGTATGATCATCGTGTTCATCGTTCATTTTTGGAATATGTGTCTGAAGGAAATTCAATCCTGTGAAGAGCATAACATCCAATTAAAAAAAAACCACCAAAACACATGAAGCCCAAAGCTTGATAACAATAAGGTCGAACCTATAAAGGGTATAAGTAATGGCCTTTCTACTTTATTGATGCCTAGAGAAAAGTGTTCCAAGTTTTAAGTGCGAGGATGTAAGCGAGTGTATTAATAATTGTGTCATGAATAAGAAACATATTTGGATCTCTCCACGACCCATCTTGGAGGCTTGGAGCTGATTATCAATTAGCCATTGCAAACTAGAAAGGAACTAAGGTTCTTGTGATCCATTTAAAGCTGGAACAAGTGCAATCCATGCTATGCAAATGGTTAAAAATAAGAAACTCCCTATTTCCAATCCTGGAAGGGAATCCATTAAAATCAGAAACACTATTGGCCAGGAATAAGCCTAAAAAAGCATAATGAAATCATAAATGTGTTAGAAATAGTAATTACTTCAATTAACTTAGCTTTTACATTTAGTTCTTATTTAGACGTTCAGTTAATAAATGCAACAACATGCTTTGCATGCATGCAAAAGCTAGGTTAGAGATTTTAGGGTTTTCCATAAGTGTTTAAATACACATTAGATTATTGTTTGTATTACATCAGTTGATCTTGGTTTATGAATAAAGATTGAAGAGCCGTAGCTCATTCCGCATTATCTTTGTTTATTTTCTGCCTCCAACCTTTAGTTTGGTATCAGAGCTTAGGAGAAGATCAAATTGGTAGCATATTTTTCTAGAGAAGCCAAAGCCATAGCGGGGCGACCTCTCTATTATTTCAAGAGAGTAAATTTAATTTTATTAGCGTGATTTTCTTTTACTTTCATGAAGAGATTCTTTGAGTAAGAATTTTTCTTTTTTACAAGAGAAGAAGATATTTTTTCAAATCTTGTTTAAGAGGAAGACATTATTTTGAAAAAGGAGGAAGGGAGATTGTTTTTGAAAAATCCAGTGAAAGACTCCGCAGCGTCTATGGCTTCTAGCAGCAACAATCATTCTCAGATTTCTCCTCTTACAGGGAAAAATGACTATGATGTCAGGGCCACAAGGATGGCGGTTTATCTCAGGTCAGAAGATGCATGGGAATATATCGTGAATGGCTATTCTGAACCTGCAGATGATGCAACTTTTCAAGCCCTTTCAAACGCAGAAAAGGATGTCTTGCGAGCGCAAAGGAAGAAGGATGCAAAGGCACTGCATCTCATAATGAACGCTTTGGATAACAACGTATTTCCAAAGATATTAGCGTCATTACATGCCAAAGTAGAATGGGATACCTTGGCGACCAGTTATCAAGGTGCTGGTAAGGTACAAACAACAACACTCCAAAAACTAAGAAGAGACTTTGAAGATCTGAAGATGAAAGAATCAGACTCAGTAGATTCTTTCATGACCAAAGTCATGGGGATTGTTAATCAGCTGAATATCTATGGTGAAAAGATTGGAGATCAAAGGGTGGTTGAAAGGGTTCTGAGATCCCTACCCCACAAATTTGAGTCGAAAGTTTCAGCGATTGAAGAAGCAAAAGATCTGAGTACTCTCTCTATAGACTAGTTGACCGGATCTCTACTTTCATACGAATCCAGAATCAGCAGGAATGAAGAATCCTTTCTGGAGAATGCTTTCAAAGCACATGTCTCATTCTCAAAAGGCAGAGGAAGAGGAGGATCAAGAGGACGAGGCAGAAGTGGCCGAAGTAATGGCAATGGAGATCAAAATCACCATCATAACCATGAAGGCGGAAACTGTGACAAAAAAAGCTCAGATAAATCTAATATTTAGTGTTATTATTGCAAAAAATTTGGGCATTATGCTCATGAATGTAGAAAGAAACAGTCTGATCAAGCAAATCATAATGCTAATGTAACTAATACCTCTGAGGATAAAGATGATATGTTATTTCTTACATGCCATGCTGCACATGAAAGCCCAAAGAGACTTTGGATTTTAGATAGTGGCTGCAGTAACCATATGACAGGTGACAGAGGTCTAATTGCAGACCTAGATGAATCAGTGAGGTCAGAGGTCAAATTTGGCATGGATGAGGTTGTTCCAGTTCTTGGAAAAGGAGTGGTCAACATTCTGACCAAACAAGGCCAACAAAAGACAATATCAGATGTCTATTATGCTCCAGGATTGAAGCATAATCTGCTTAGCATTGGGCAACTCACTGAAAATAAATACAGACTTGTCTTTGATGGATCAGACTATGAAATTTATGACAAACCCCCAAATCGACAGTTGATCATCAACATACAAGTGACTAGGAACATGATGTATCCACTAGTCATGAATTGCAGCAGCAAGGTAACCTCTTTTGCTCAAAAAGCCACTTGCTGGATGATTATTGGTTATGGTATTTTAGATATGGACATCTTTACTTTGGTGGTCTCAAGTTTTTGCAGCAGAAAGAGATGGTAAAGGGATTACCCCCTATGAAGGAGCCAGAAAGCAGTTGTGAGTGTTGCATCATTGCAAAGCAACACAGGGATAGCTTTCCTAAAGGTATGTCTAGAAGGGCACATGCACCTTTAGAACTTATTCATACTGATATGGTTGGACCAATGCAAACCCAATCGATTGGTGGAAGCTATTATTTTCTTACATTTATTGATGATTTCAGTAGAAAAACCTGGGTGTATTTCCTTTGTCAGAAGTCTGAAACTTTTGGCAAGTTCAAGGAATTTAGGGCTCTGGTTGAAAAACAGAGTGGTTATCAACTCAAAGTATTGAGATCAGATGGAGGGGGAAAGTATGAGTTAAAGGAATTTCATGATTACTGCAAACATCATGGAATCAAGAGGCAATTCACTACAAGATATACACCTCAACAGAATGGTATTGCAGAATGCAAGAATAGAACCATCATGAATATGGCAAGGAGCATGCTGAAAGGAAGAAATTTGTCCCATGATTTTTGTGGAGACGCAGTGGCTTGTGCTGTTCATGTGATGAACATATCTCCCACCAAAATTGTGAAGAACAAAGTACCAGAGGAAGCATGGTCAGGTATGAGATGTAATGTTTCTCATTTTAGAATATTTGGTTGTGTTGCTTATGCTCATGTTCCTAAACAGCTAAGAAAAAAGCTAGATGACAGGAGTGAGAAATGTATATTTCTTGGATACGGTGAACAAACTAAAGCCTACAAGCTGTATAACCCTATTACCAGAAAGGTTATCCTTAGCAGAGATGTTTTGTTCAAGGAGGAAGAGTCATGGAATGGAACCATAGACAAGGGTGTGGGAGTTGCAATACCCCAACCAGAAGATGGAGAAGATGAGGAGCTGATTGGACAACAAGATCCAGCAGCATCTTCACCAGTAGAAAATACTCCAGAAAGAACACCTAGAAACTCAGTTCGAGGTGAAGCATCAAGTCCGCAATCAGGTAATGAATCTGATCACAGTAATAAAAAGACTAGAAGACTGACATATATTCATGATGAATTGGATGCAAATACCAATTATGCTTTGATTGCTAGTGAACCTGTGTTTTATGAAGAGGATGTAAAACAAGAGCATTGGGTAAATGCTATGGACGAAGAGATAGATTCCATTGAGAGAAATGATACATGGGATCTAGTTGACCTGCCAAAGAATAAGAAACCCATTGGTGTGAAGTGGGTTTATAAAACCAAACTCAATGAAAAAGGTGAGATTGATAGGTACAAGGCAAGGTTAGTAGCAAAGGGTTTCTCGCAACAACCACGAATTGATTTTGGAGAAACTTTTGCACCAGTGGCAAGATTGGACACAGTAAGAGCAGTCCTAGCAATTGCAGCACAGAAAAAGTGGAAAGTGTATCAGATGGATGTCAAGTTGGCATTCTTGAAGAAGAAATTTATGTGGAGCAGCCACATGGGTATGAAATAAAAGAACATGAAGAGAAAGTTTACAAGTTGAAGAAAGCTCTATATGGGCTCAAGCAAGCTCCAAGAGCTTGGTATAGCAGAATTGATTCTTATCTGATAAAAAATGGTTTTAGCAGAAGTAGCAGCGAACCAACACTTTACACAAAGGTAAATCAACAAGGGCAGATTTTAATAGTTTGTTTGTATGTTGATGATATGATTTTTACAGGTGACCTCTCAGTAGATGAGTTCAAGGCAGCTATGAAGAAAGACTTCAAGATGACAGACCTTGGATTGATGAGGTTCTTTCTCAGCCTAGAAGTAGAACAGTTAGAAAAAGGTATATTTATCTCTCAAAATAAATATGCTAATGAAGTTCTTAAGCGATTCAGAATGCTTAATTGCAAAACAACACCTACACCAGTGGAAATAGGTACTAAGTTGAGCAAAGAAGATGGCAGTCCCAATGTAGATCCAACATTGTATAAGAGACTTGTAGGAAGTCTCATGTATCTCACAGCTATGAGACCTGATATTATGTTTGTTGTCAGCTTGATTTCAAGGTTCATGGAGTCTCCCAAAGACTCGCATTGGCAAGTTGGCAAAATGATTTTACGATATGTTGCAGGGACTTCAAGCTATGGAATTTTATACTCAAGCACTAAGTATGATGTTAACTCCTATGGAACTCCTATCTTAAAATGATTTACGAATCCCCGAATGTCAAGGATAACATTTCAACCCTCCTTACAGCAGAAGAAGCCTTCTCACTATATGACATAGATAATGGTGTTAGGATCCTTGCAAATGGAAAAGCTAAGGGAATTGAAGGTTATCAAGTAGAAATCTTAAAAATTGGAGGGCATGTCCTCATCCCTCACATCCATGTTGGAATATTCACACCATCATTTTTGTATTTTGCATGCTTGCATGCTGCATGCAACTGCATGCATCCAGTCATCATCATGGTGGTCTCCCCAGCACCTAGATCTTGCTTCTAGCTCTTCCTTTCCTGCATGAAAAACTGCATGCTGCATGCATTTGCATGCCACTGCATGCATCCATCATCATCATGGTTGTCTCCCCAACACCTAGAGCTTGCTTCTAGCTCTCCAGAGCTTGTCTTTATCCCTCATTTGGCCTCCTACCTACCTAATGCGCCCTCCTTGACTTATCTGCTTAGCTAGTGCGCCTTTCTCACCTATCACTGTTAGTTAGAGTGCACTTACTCACCTACCACCAGTTATCACTTAGTTGGAGCACCTTATCTCACCTACCGGGAGTTATCATTCAGTTAATGCATTGATTGAGTGGTTCTTCCACTGATTGCTCATGCTGACTGCTTGTAGCTTCTAGTTAGCTAGTTTTGGAGTTCCACTTGACTATTTGATAGCCTCATGCGCCCCCCCTTGGAGTCTCCATTCCCTAATTTATGCCTAGATGGTTCTGTTAGACTCAATTGGACACACTTGACTGGCTCTTACCATTTATGACTTATACTATTGACTGGATGATATCTCCATTGTTATCCAAGCTAGACTTTGAGTTAGACAGCCTCATGCACTCCACATTGAGTCTCCATTCCTTGATTTATGGCCAAATGGTTATGTTAGACTCAGTTAGACACACTTCACTGACTCTTACCACTCATGACTGATACTACCGACTGGATGATGTCTCCTAGTTATCCATGCTAGACTCAGAGCTCATAGATTCGAATGACATACTTGGCTACTTCGAATCCTATATATTGCTTCTTTGCAGTCCATTGTAACTCATTCACTTACATTCTTATTCATTGTATGATACTGAGATATTGTCTATTATTCTGTGTTTATGAGTGATCATTGAGTGTCTCATTTTCTTCTTCTTTGCAACATACTTGATAGTTTGATTGTGAGTTGCTATAGTTCCTAGATCTCTTGCATATTCTTACATGGTATCAGAGCAGGAAGCAGCTATTCGAATTGCAGCCATTGCAACATTTCTTTGAGCAACTATCTTTCACTTGTTCCAAGTGTTCTTAAGGTAGTGTTCAATCGAAGTGTAGCATTCTCCATCAACACAACTTTTCATGTTTTGCAGGTTTTGAAGTTTTTCTGCAGTTGCCGCAGTTTTTATAGTTGCAGCAGTAGATTCGAATTGAACATGATCTTCTATGTATCCGGAAGGAGTTCCTTCTCTCACTCCATTCAACTATGATGAGTGGAAGCCAAAAATGGCATCATATCTGAAGAGACATGGTCTTTTTGATGTGTGTACTGGTATTAAGAGAGATTTTTCTTCTGATGAAGAGAAAGAAGATTGGCTTCATGCTAGTGAAAGAGCTTCAAGAAACATATGTATTTCTATGTTTTCCAATATGGAATACTACATTTATCTTGATGAACATCCAAGTGAACTATGGACTAGATTGGACAGATTATTTGGAAGCCAGGAAGAGGTTGATGCTATCCATGTGGAAAGCAAGCTCAGTGATACTTCCTGCAGTGATTTCTCTATTCATGGCTTGGCCTCTATCATCTCCCATGATGAAGTTGTTCAAGAAGAAGTCGAAGATATGGTTTCAGTTGTTCCATCTTCCTATCTGATTTCTGAGCAAAATATATCAGCTACTACTCTAGAAGTTGAAGAGATCTTTGAAATCTCTACTTCCCGTGAGCTTGCTGATGTGCAAGATGATGACCTACTGAGTTTTTTGAAGAAAAAAATAGATTTGGAAGGTAATGCATTCGCTCTTCCTCATCATATGATTTCTTTGATCTCTTACTTGGTCATTGGCACATGCTTTCAGAACTTCACCGAAGATAGAAGACTCTACCATTCGCTTGGATTCAAGTCTCAAGCATATCCTTGTGATTTTGGTTTTGATCTCACCACTATTTTTTCAAAGAAGATTGATCTCACCACTATTGGTTCAAAGAAGATCATAAAAAACCATCCCCAAAATATTGGATCTGATTTGAAGTTCAAGCCATCACCATTATATGGTTCATTTGGTTCTTATCTCACCCCTGTTGGTTCAAAGGAGATATCAAATAACTACATACACTTTCATGGAGTTGATGCACCTATTGATGTGCAAGATGGTGATCTACAGGGTATTTTTGAAGAAAATAGATTTGGAAGGTAATGCATTCGCTCTCCCTTATCATATGCTTTCTTTGGATTCCTATTTGGTCATTGGCACATGTTTTCAGAGTTTCACTGACGATGGAAGACTCTATCATTCGCTTGGGTTCATGACTCATGCACCTTTTTGGGATTTTGGTTTTGATTTCACCCTTGTTGGTTCAAAGGAGATCATAAGAAACCATCTTCCAAGTCTTGGATCTGATTTGCTTGCATCCATTATTGGAGAACTCAAGCACATGTTTTTACAGCATGATATATTTCTTCCCAAGAGGAAGATAACTCTTTTTGAGAGAATGCTAGATCCAAATCCATGAGAACTTGAAGATATAGCACCTATTGGTTCATGGGCCACCACCATTGTTGCATCCACCAGTGATCTTGTTGAAGGTTCACCATCATCATGTCGTAGGTTCTTTGGTGATAATCACACCTATGTCGGTTCAAAGGAGATACCAAAGAACTATCTGCACATTCATGGTTCTGATTCTATCTCAGTTGGTTCGAATCACATGCTTCATGATGATATTCATATTATGTTTTTGCACCATGATCCACTTCTTCCCAAAAAGAAGATACCTCCTTCCTTGATTGATGATCAAGAGAGAGATGCATCATCACATTAGATTTCAGATTCAGAATCAGAAGATGGAGATGATGATGGAATGCTAGATCCAGATCCACAAGAACCTGAAGGTCTAGCAACTAGTGATGAAGATGAGTGAATGGGAGATCCAGATCCACAAGAACCTGAAGATCTCTCACCTGATATTCCTCCTCTTCCTCGATGGGCAGCCACTACACTCCGATCTTCCGGTGATTTGGTTGGTGATCCACATGATCATAGAAGAGCTAGATCATATTTTCAGAATGGAAGGTTTCATCCTTCTCACATTGCTGATCCGTTTCAGATCGATCGATCCTTCTTCAGAAAAGAAGGACACTTACCTCCTTCAGGGGTGAGAGATGATATGCTACTTTAGCATCCTTCAGTATATTTTGGGGGAGGGATTTCTTCCCATTGGGTTTTCCCTCTTTCCTCACTCAGTTTATTTAGATTGATTGTACGGGGTGACCTTTGGTCTTAGTCACCAGGGCCCTATTTTTCAGATTTCATTTATTAACTCATAGTATAGCTTGCGGGGGGGTGTTGGAATATTCACACCATCATTTTTGTATTTTGCATGATGCATGCATTTTTCAAGCCTTGAAATGCTAAGGAGAATATTTTAGACAAGGACGAACATTTTTTACTGCAATGATTATGATCCCGCTCGCTTCCCCACCTCCCTATGGCCTAGCGTCATTGCGGACTCGGTAACGGGACAAGGAGAACACCGTATCGATTCACTAAGCTCCCCTCAATTCCTCTTTATAAATATTATTCAGGAACGAAAATGATCAAGCGCATCGGTTAATCCATTAATCCATTCCCTTATGTATCATACGAAGAAAACAGGCCATTAGTTCGATGTAGTGGCACGCAGGTCCCCTGGGATTCCGCAGTTCTGCCCGTGATATAAAAGAACTGGGTTGGGTTAGGAAAAGGATAAATCCTACCCATCTATCCCTAAGTTATTGATTATTCCAAAAAGTAGCGTGGGCGGCCGCAATATACTGTACTTTACTTTATTATGCTTTATAAAGAGATAGCATCGGCATGTTAAACTAATACTACGTTTGGGTCCTTCCCCTACATGACCTGCCCATCGTTCCTTACAACACACTGTGCATTTTGAATGTTCCTTTGTGTGTGAGTTGTCTCCTTACTTGTGTCGCGAGGTGTCCGCAGGCTGCATTTCTTTGTGCTGTGTTTTTGTTCAAAGGAATTCTTAACCTGAGTTGTCCATTCCTCAGATTCCATGACTTTGCATGTCGGACTTCCCTATTGTCAAGTTGTTCTCAATATCTTCTCATCCAATGTTCAGAATCGTGCTAGTGTAGAAGGTTCTCATTAAATTCTCAATGGTGGGTCACTTCTTATTGATAGTGACACATTGCTCTAAGAAGATGACCTAGAGTTGATAGCACCTTGGCCTTACTTACATTATTGGTAGGGTACCTTGCACTCAAAAGATGACACCTCAATATTGGTCTCTAACTGAGCAGTTTCCCATTATGTTCAACTGTAATCCCTTTTTTCACATTTTGAGATTTGTGTTGTACCTTGGATTCCATTTTTGTCATTGGTGGAAGTCCTCACCTTTGTCAATAACGTTCATTATTGTTGTTGCTAAAAAAGGACTCCTTCATGTGCTATTCCCATCAGGTGCATACTAGAGGCGTACTTGATGGTATGTTCCTGCAAAACTTTTTCTGATACCTTTCCAAAAAAAAATCATTTCCTAATATATGCTCATGCTGGTTAATGGGGGTTTCCTTAATGCCTCTCTTCCAATGGACCTCTTCCCATCAAATTCAAATCATCTTGTTTTGGGAATGAGGTTTAGAGACATTTTAATACCCTGGGCTTGTAGTCATCAGTGGCAGGCCTCCTCACTATTGATAGTGGGAAATCATCAACGTCCCCTGATTGATAGATTCTACAAGTGTTTGATGACAACTACCTTATTCACACTTGCTAGAATGTGTTAAGTACCTTGAATCCCATTATCATCATCGAGGGGTTGAATCACATTTGTTAATAGTACATATCAATGACTAGTAATCAAATGTTGTTCCCCATGTTCAACTTAAACTCATTTATTCACATGGATAGAACACATACACATTGATGGTTTGGGATGGAATTCCTTGGGCTCCAGTAGCATCCCCATATTTGCTACTGCTTGAGTTGCATAAGACCATACCATGCCTCATTGGCATTATATGGAGAACCAATTTACACTCAGTTCTAGTTGTTCTCTTACTATATAGTGAGACATAGATCCATTATGTATTTATTTGTGGCTATGATCTACTTGTGACATGGATCCATTATGCATTTTTTTCATGGCCATGGTTCAACACTTCCATTTATATTACATGGATCAGTAGTGTATTTGATTTGGAGGCCATGTTCTTTTCACTTGAGCATGGGTATGCCTGCCTCATGAAGAGAGTGTTTTGATATTTAGTTTTTGGTTGCAGATAGCTTTCTTGATCCAATTTTGGTGAATCCTACCCAGGTCTATTGATTAAGAACCCGATATATTTATGATGCATTTTGGCCATCAGATTATCCTCTTACCTCATGCATTAGGGGGAATTTGTTATACCATTTTCTAACTCATTGATGCTAAAAACCCCCTACATACCTCTTACACATCAAAATGTAGAAAAAAAACCTTAAAAAAACTCATTTTTGACTTACCTACACAGATTGTCAGTTATCAACTAGCATATACACTTGTTTCCCTTTAGCAACACATGTACATCTTTGAAAATTCAAAGAAAAAAAACATGTATGATATCATGTGCTTTTTGGGTGGTTGGAAGTTGTTGCTAGTCCACATGGACTCAATTATACCTGACCCAAATCCCTATACTACTTCTCTCAAGTATAAAATCAAGTCCCAATATGAAGGAAGGGGACAATATGCTAACATTGTAATTATATGCTAGAGGAATTGAATCAAAGTTTCCCTAATATTTTTATAGCATCCTTCCCCTTATATTTCCATGTGTACTGAATTTTCTTTCTCCCTATATTGAGTGGGGATGTTGATTGTTCATAATCAATCCCTTTTATTTCTAGACCGAGGAAGATAGCATAAAAATATCTATCAGTGGCCTGGGCAAGGAGAGTTGAGATTGTGTTTGAACAGATGAATAAAAACATAAGAGAGAACAAATAATCCTAGATCCATGGTGGTTTCTGAAGACACCATTAATGTAGTGTCCCTTTTTAATAAATTTGGTAAAATTGGAAAAATTGCAATTTTTAACCAATTCAACCCTTAGACTAGTATTAACCCAATTGCTTCTGAATGGATCCAAATGATTCGAAATTGGGTCTGACTGAGTTTGGAAGGTATTCATACATATAAGTGAGGATTATGGATGCTTAAAAACCCTTAAAAAACTTCTGCAACAATCATTTACAATCTGGACAAAGTAGGGAAATGTACTAGTCAAATCGAGCTTCAATTCCCCAAGGCTAGTGGTCAAAGATGGCTCTCCAAATGATGTTAGAAATTTCCAAATTTCAGAAAATAGGTATGGCACTGATAAATGAATTTAATTACCTCCACAATATATCATCAATTAGTTCTTATGACCTTCTACAACTCCCTTAAATCAGATGTTTATATGCAAGTCTTTACATAGGGGGGGAAGCTAGTAATTTTCACCATATGTTATGAAATTCAAAATTTAGGTGCTAAGGACTTGTGCAATGCTAATGAAAATTATTCAGAACATTAATGACACTACATACATAAAAAAAATCACAGATAATGACTGATACAACTCGAATAAATGGCTCTTCAAGCTCCAACAACAAAACATAGAGAAAATGGCATCATTTATGCATTGTTTGATATTTTTACATAGTTTCACTTGGTATTTCGACCTGAGAGTCTTATGAGAAGTAAATACAGAGTATATATATCATAATACAAATAAATTAATATTCATGGACTCTCAAAAAGAGATTATCATCTCACCAAGGGCGCAATTCCTCCAGGGGCCCAAATATGCAAGAAAATGTGAAAGAGATGCAAGAACAAGTTGTATATGAATGAACCACGAGCTGCCTTGTAGATTCAACCTGTAACTAAAGAATCCATTGTATCTCCAAATGAAATGTTTGGATTTCCTCTCCAATTTCCAATTAGGATGGGAATCTTTCACCCTCGAAATTGGTGCTAAGGCAAGTAGACTAGCTCTCTACTAGCTCTTCTCTCCAAATGAAAAATGTAAAATGATCAAAATCTACTCTACATATTTGTTCTTGAATTTTATAAACTTCAAAAGACATCCTTAGCTCGAATTCCATCCATGATATTCATGCCAACTCAAATTAGGAAGAGATTCCAATGTATGCCACTTGTCCTTCCATTCCTAGCCTCCTCCTTCATTCAATTCGAATGGGTGACTCTTTGGATGACCTAACTCCCTTGTGTGCCCTCTTGGAGGCTATTTTTAGCCCTAACATGTCATATATGTCAGATGTGAGCATTCAGGTCCGATTTGTGTCATAGGTGTCATAGAATCATCATCATTGTTGTCATAGAAGTTAGGGAATCTAGCCCAAGTGTCTCAATTTATCTCAAATGCCTCTTCCTCGTCCATGGGAGTTACTCTTCCACTCCAATTCTACCTTCATTGAGTCATTCCAAGTATATTGACCTTCCAACACCAGAAGAACATCAGAACTCACCTTGGATTCGAATGGGTGAGAATAGGATGCAATGTGGCATGAGGAATCTAGCTTTGTGTGGGCCCCACACCACCAATGTGCCTCCATGACCAAGTGCCACCTTATTTTCCTATCATAAATATTTATTTAACCCCTTTTAATATATTTATTTCAATCTAATGTCCATTTGGGGTTTATTGTCTCCCTTATTCAAAATCCCAATGTTTCCACCCCAACCTAGGAAACTAGTAAATTGGTGGAATTTTCTCTTTTGAGATTTATTTGAATGGGGACATTACAGTCCTCCCCACCCAAGATTGCTTTTCCTCAAGAAATTTTGAACATGGACATTGAAGAACCTACTTTCTTTCCAAAAAATTGCTTCCAAAACGTCTTTCCCAATTGTTTTTTGAAACCAATGAGACCAAAAATTATTCCAGGGTCCCATTGCTTGTATTGCACTCCAACAATTAAGAGTGTTCTCCAACCCATACCATCAGGCAAGAGAATTCCTAGATCCCATTTCCTTGTATGCCTTATTTCAAACATCATAAGTACAAAATATAGATCATCAATGTACATAACAACATAATAAAAATGTACATCAAGGAGGTGCCTCATCAAAGAATCATGAAAGTGCTTGTACCTCCAAGTAAGTAGACCACCATTTTCCAAGTGCATACAAGCATCAAGTGACCAATCAAATCTGCTCCAATGACATAGGTGAGTATCCCATGTCCTATAATGCTGCTCCAAAAGTATGCAAGATGCATCAAAACAATAAGCCATGTATTCTTTCATCCAAGAAGTGAATGAAGAATCTCCACTAAAATCTGAACCAAGTAGGGAGCAATGAAAACATTGAGCCTTCAAGGGCCTCAAAGAAGTACCATTTGTGCTTCCATGAATATGTGTATCATAAAGAAATAACAAAGTATGTTGTTTCCAATAAAAATGTGCTCCAATCATATATCTCTTCACCCTAGTATTGGATGAAGTTCCTCCAACATCAATTGAACTAAGCAAGGAGCAAGGAAAATCACGAGTCTTCAAGTGACTCAAGTGAACATCATAGGTGCATCCATGAAGATATGTATCATCATAAGGTAAAAATGGATGTTTCTGCAAATGTAAATAATGAGGTTCTATAGTCATGTCATCATCAAAAGGAGAGGTAGGAGTTTCACACTCCTCATGTGGCACCATTAGAAAAAAACCTTTCACCCAATTTTCATCCCCAATTGATGTGGCAGAAAAAGAAGTAGGGGGTGAGGAATTATGAACCAACCTTAACTCTTTGAAACTCTTACCCATCGAAATATTTAATTCATATTATCCATAATTGGCTGGTACAACTATTGTGAGATCATGTGCCTCCTCTAAGGCTTTGCAACTCTCTCCATGAGGCAACTCATAATCCCTCTGAACAAAGACAAGTGCTTGTCTTTCTTCTTGTTTGAGTGTAGAATCTTCAAGAACCTACATATCAACATGTACCTCATGTTCCACCATTACATGATGTTCCTCCTTTGTGACATAAATTCTTTCATCCATTTCCTTCTTTTCCTCGAAAGGAGAACCACTGCTCCCTCCTATTGCCAATTTGCTTCCAAATTGACTAGCCAACAATTTGAACCCTTGCATTAACTATTTTTTCATGTATTCAAAGAATGGTTTCATGAATTTTATAAACTCTTCATTCTCCTCTAAGGTTCCTTTCTCATCCTTAGCCATAGTTTCAACAAAATGCACTTCTTTTCCTACTTCTTCATCTTCAACAAAAATACTTTTAGGTTCATCTTCTAAGGGTGGTCCCTGACGTCTTATACTAATGAATGGTAAAACACATCAGGTTCAAGGATCATTCTCTAATACCACTTGTAGTGTCCCTTTTAATAAATTTGGTAAAATTGGAAAAATGGCAAATTTTGTCCAATTCGACCCTTAAACTAGTATTGACCTAAATGCCTCCAAATGCCTCCAAATGATTCCAAATTGTTCTGAATGTGTTTGGAAGGTATTAAGACATAAAATTTTGACTGATGGATGCTTGAAAAATCTCAAATGACTTCTAAAACATTCAATTACAATCAGGGAAAGATAGGGCAATTTACTAGTCAAATCGAGGTTCAAATCCCCCAAGGGTAGTGGTCAAAGATGGATCTCCAAATGCTGTACGACATTACCAAATTTCAGAATAGATACATGGTACTGTTAAAGGACTTCAATGGTATCCAAAATACATCATCAATCAGTTTATAAATGCTTCTTCAACTCCCATAAATCAAAGGTTTGTTGACATGTCTTTACATAAGGGGGAAAGCTAGTAATTTTCACCATATGTTATGAAATTCGAAATTTAGGTGCCAAGGACTTGTGAAATGCTAATGAAACTTCTTAAGAACATTAATTAAAGTCCATGAATCAACAAAATCATAGATAATGACTGATACAACTCGAAATAATGGATCTTCAAGCTCCAATAACAAGACATGGAGAAAATGGCATCATTTATGCATTGTTTGATATTTTTACATAGTTTCACTTGGTACTTAGACCTGAGAGTCTTCTAAGAAGTAAATACAGAGTATATATATAATAATACAAATAAATTAATATTAACGGGCTCTCACAAAGATATCAACATCTCACCAAGGGCGCAATTCCTCCAGGGGCCCAAATATGCAAGAAAATGTGAAAGAGATGCAAGAACAAGTTGTAGATGAATGAACCACGAGATTCCATATAGATTAAACCTGTAACTAAATACTCTATTGTATATCCAAATGAAAGGTCTGAATAGCCTCTCCAATTTCCAATTAGGATGGGAATCTTTCGCCCTGGAAATTGGTGCTAAGGCAAGTAGACTAGCTCTCTACTAGCTCTTCTCTCCAAATGCAAAATGTAAAATGATCAAAAGCTACTCTACTTATTTGCTCTTGACTTTTATAAACTTTAAAATACCTCCTTATCTCTAATTCCATCCATGAGATTCATTCCAACTCAAATTAGGAAGAGATTCGAATGTATGCCACTTGTCCCTCCATTCCTAGCCTCCTCCTTCACTCAATTCGAATGGGTGACTCTTTGGCTCCCCTAACTCCCTTGTGCGCCCTCTTGAAGGCTATTTTTAGCCCTGGCATGTCATATATGTCATATGTCAGCATTCAAGTCTGATTTGTGTTACAGGTGTCATAGAATCTTCATCATTGTTGTCATAGAAGCCAGGGAATCTAGCCCAAGTGTCTCAATTTCTCTCAAATGCCTCTTCCGCCTGCATGGGAGTTACTATTACACTCCAATTGGACCTTCATTGAGTCATTCCAAGTATATTGACCTTCCAACTCTACAAGAACATTATAATCCACCTTGGATTCGAATGGGTGAGAATAGGATGCAATGTGGCATGAGGAATCTAGCTTTGTGTGGGTCCCACACCACCAATGTGTATCCATGACCAAGTGCCACCTTATTCTCCTACCATAAATATTTATTTAACTCCTTTTAATATATTTATTTCAATCTAATGTCCGTTTGTGGTTTATTAGCTCCCTTATTCAAAATCCCAATGTTTCCACCCCAACATAGGAAATTAGTACATTGGTGGAATTTTCTCTTTTGAGATTTATTTGAATGGGGATATTACAGTTACAATGAATCACAATGAGCCATTATCCAATTCAATGATCCCACATAGTGATAGGCCATCTATAAAGAGGTTTAAATATGGGGCCAATCCAACAAGCATTAGATCACATCAATTATAACCATCCATAAAAAGTGGATCTAAAATCCCAACGTGGACATGGTTTAATGCATGATGATAAGGTGAGGTTAACTAAGAACCCTTTGTTCCAACACCCCCCGTAAACTCATCTTGGAGGAAACAACAAACTACAAATTTTGAACAACCTCGGTACAATAATGATTTCCAAAAAAAATCTTTACATCTGTCATGATCAAACTGATCAAAACTTAGGTTCAATAATGCTCTTAGAAGAATTATGAAAACATTATCACCCTCAATCATCAGATAAGATTGCAAACTGTTGTCCAACACAACATCACATGATTAATAAACTAGACAACAAGACAACATGACCAGTGGTCAACAATAGGAAGTTTATCTCCATCAAGCATGCAAAAAAGCCCCAAATCAACCTAATAAAAAACTCAGTCAAGCTCAACAATCAACTGATAACTTAAGTTTGGTTTACATGTAATAAATTCCTCCCCACTCAAACATAACTTAGGGACCAACAAAATACAATAGCATCAAAATTTTAATCAAAACACTAGTCAATTGTCATCTTTGGTCGAACCTCAGTTGACCACTCCAACGCAATCAATAGCAAGAAAGAGGAGCATTGTATGACCATGCAGTTGATGATACACATTTGTATGAAGTCCTTAAACATATGTTCAAAGTATTCCATGACCATTCATCAATCCAACCACAATCTATCCAAGTAGTTGACACTAGTCCATTATTCAATCTTTTGCGTCTTTTCTGCAAAGTTCTAAAAGTGCAATTGCCCTTTTTCCAAGAATATTGATTCCTGGACAAATTTCCCCAATTTTTATTGTTAACGCATAAATATCGTACACATGTGACATTTTTGCAATTCACACAGTAAGGTGTCATCAACATATAGCATGCATCTCACCGAATACATCCTCATCATATGCAAGAAGTAATATGAGTCCAAAAATGCCAAAGGATAGTCAAAATACTAGTTATGTGTGCGTGCGACTCTTGCACAGGTTTTCCTTCGATATATGTGCGATTGTCAAAGCGACAGGACCACAACCACTCGTAGTGCATTGAAGGCTCATTAAATCCCCATCACCTCCAAAAATTTGAATTTGGTCTCCTTATGTACTTGGGTTCATTGAATGGCCCCCCCTCTGTGTACTTTGGAGCCAAATCATAGAGTTAATGGGTTCACACTTGGATCCAGTTGTTTCTTGGCCACCTCTTGGCCTATAAAAGGATGCCATGGGAATGCATCTTAGAAAATAAATCAAGAGCAAGGTTTTGCTGCAGAAATTGTCTTGGAACTTCCTCATAGCCCATCTCTTTCATAGTTTGGCATTCCCCATTTCTCCATTTCCTCCTTCCTCCAAGGGGAAAGTGCTTCTCTCCATTGGTTCTTCTAGCTATCTTGCATCTAGTGTGAACAAAATAGGCCTCCCTAAGGGATATTGTTGGATTCCATTTGAAGCTTCACCTCCTAGGTGAGATTACATGTATTTGGGAAATCTAAAGTGGTTCATGCATTGGCTCTTTGTTGCGGTTTCCATCCTCTTTTTCCCTTGTATCATTTTTAGTCATTTTTTTTTAATTTTGTTATATTTGCACTAACAAAGTATTACAGGATCTAATTTGGGGTTATCACATTTTATTTTTGTTTCTAAATATTGTGCCTAGTAAACAACCTCAAGGGATTTCACCCAAAGTGGGATAATTTCCCACAACAGTATTTATGATGACTCCACTTAATTTTTGTTCATTTTATCTTAACTAGGTTTTTATTTTTTAGGTATCTAATTTTTGGTATATTGTCCTTTGCAGGTGAAGAGGTCCATACTCTTCATTCCAAAAATTTGGCCTCCTTTTGGTTGTGATTGCTATTTGAACAGTCGCATGGATTCCGATGTCTCGATCGTGTAGTCTATGGGCCTATTCTCTCGATAGTCACGCTACCTACGCAGATTAACATGCAATTTCCCCTACAGTTTCATCTCTCATTGGCCGCACGACCTTTTCAATTTGTAATCGAGCAACTGCGCTCCAGTGAGTGTTTTTGCCGCACTACTGTGCACCTTTTTCGCGTTTTCCATGCATTTGATCATTTTATTTATTTTTTATTAGTTTTTCACAATCTTACAGCCCCAATGGCTGCTCACTAATGAACTAGAACTAATTAAATCACAATAGTTACATGTTTCTATAGTAATTAACTCACTTAGACTAAGAATAGGTAGTAAAGAGTCCTCTCTTGAAATATACTTAGGTAACCAAACTTGGGGCTTTCAATGGGCCTCATTGCTGTCACTAGTATTCAAGACATCTAATGTTCTTTGTTTACATGGCATGTTTTTAGGCTAAAGTAGTGTAGAATCCACTTTTTGCACACAAGCAAGGACCTAAGGACTCTTATATCCCCAAGTATGCTCTTCACTTGCACTTCTTGTGAGCTTGGTGAATAAAAAAGGGATGAGAAGTGTGAAATACCTCAATTGCACACTTTTACTTCCTTAGCACTTTGTTTTTGCAAAGAAGCATTATCATCTTTTAGAGTTCAAACACCATTTGCATTTAATTTATACTCTTCTAGTTAATTTGCAACAATCAATTTTCTTATCTCACATGTGTCTACATCATTAGCACACACTAACGGACCTGTTATGGAAAAAATTACACAAGTCCACTCTTCCACTTGGTAAGGGGCTAGATATTGTAGGTTTCAGCAAGGCCTCAGACCTTGGAGCCCCTGTGGGGTGGTTGGTTGGTATTCCTCCAAGTGATCCTGCAAGAGATTGTTAGTGTAATTGACATGTATACAAAGAAATATAGAAAAATACAAAATAAAAGAGATGGGGGGAGAATGCAAACTCCAATAACAATCCAAGATATGCCAAACCACTTTTGTATTTCCCAATGGTCAAGTTGTACAACACCTAGGCAGTGTGGGCTTCAAGGGAAGCCAACAATCTCCCTTAGGGAGGCCTTTTTTGTCCAAACTAAATGCCCAATCAATGGTGGAACAATGGAGAGAAAATATTGCCCCTTGAAGGAAGGTTGCAAGGAAGCTTAGGAATGCTCACAATGATAGGAAGTGGTGGGATATTAGGAAGCTCCAACTCAAATCCAACAACATAACCTTTCTCTTTATTTCTCCCTACAAAATGCATGCCAATGGATTCCTTTTATAGGCCAAGAGGTGACCAACAAACAACTAGATCCAAATGTGAACTCATTTTCTCCATGAACTAGTTCCAAGGTACACAAGAGGGTATAGTTAATGCCACCAAGTGTGTGAGAAGCTGAATTCAGATCCTTGGAGAGGATTGAGCCTTCAATGCATTGCAGGAAGTTAGTGGTCCTGCCATTTTGATAGTAGTGCGACTATCGAAGGAATAACCGTGTGGGTGTAGCACGGGCATTGTTCTAGTAACCTGTGCTATTGCTCGAGTTGACTATGTATTACCCACACTACCCCTTTTTTGACTGGTTTTTGGAACTTTTAGACTCATGCTGTATTTTGAATTTGTTGAGGATGCTTGAGGTGAGATGTATTATTTATGTTGATTACACCTTACTGGAAGAATCACTGAAATGTTGCATGTGTGCGGATTTTAGGCATTAACAGGACCTAAAAGATATTTCATTCCACGTATGCTCTTCACCTCCCACTTCTTGTGAGCTTGGTGAATTTGAAAGGAAGGGAAGTGAGAAATACCTCTCTTACACTCATTAAGTGAATCAAGACCCTTAAAATCAAATTTGTAAATTTCCAACCGTCTAAAATCCTCCCCAAGAGGTCACAAAACAATATTTTAGTTAGGTAGGATTGATTGGGGTAGGCATCCATTAATGCCCACCAATCTAGTTTCATTAGGTGTATGAAACATTGCATTGTGGACTTATAGGGTACTATCAAAATCCTACTATCATCAAGTGTTAAAAGAAAACCCACATAATAAGTGTGTTGTGCCCAAGGAGGTCAAAGTCGAGGTATAGTTTCCATACCCTCTCCGAAGAGACACTCAAATTTTTGTGGAGGCGACACTATACCGCCCAAGAAAAACCACTTATCCACACTTGACACAAGGCATCTTAGTGTCCAAACTTAGGACATTGCCAAGGAGCAATTGTAAGTGCAACTGACTCTTGAAGTCATCTATTGCCGTTTGGAAGTGTTTCCAAATCTTCTTTATTGGAGAATTGGTCCCATTGCTGGTAGAAATAGCTATTTATTTCCTTCACTAGTCAATTGGTGTGTGGATCCCATTGTCACCATCAATTGTGCTTTTGAAAGGACCAGTTTGATTTGAGAGGAAGGACACTACATCTTTTAGGGAATTTACACTTATTTTCTTTTAAAAAATACAAGTTCATTAACTTGTAATTAAAAGGAACCTACATGTGGGGACTCTTTCACTAAGCTGACTTTGCACATATCACTCACATGTTGCACCATATTTTCATTTGTTGTGGTTGGCATATTTTTGCATTTGTTCAATTGTTTTTTATTCATTATCACTCTCATTTGGCACTAACCTTTCACCATTGAGGAACAAAAAAACCCCCTAAGGAAGTCCCAAAGGTTGTAAGGCCTATCCCCTCTCTCGAGGGGTGTTTTCCCACTTTCTCCTTGTGGTTCATGCAGAAGATAATCTAGCCCAAACGCTCCCAAGCCACATTGATAGGATCATCGGGGCAAGGCCACTCCTTGCTTGGTTTGTTTTCTCCTCTTGGATAAGGTGTAGATCCTTTTACCTCATCCACTGCAGCAAGGGGTTCTCCTTCATTTTCTCCCCTCGGAGAAAATTTATATCCCTTTGCCTCCCCTCCTCTCGGAAGAGGTCCTCCTTTGTACTATCCCTTTGGATATCCTCTCAACCATTTTGACCTCTCCTCTCTTGTAGGAGGTCATTCATTATTTTCAACACCACCTTAGTCTCTGCCTTGCAGAAACCACACACAAGTTACAATGGAAGGACCAACTCCCACCTTACCTTTCATGGCTAGCCTTGATCTCCTAGCTTTGGCCAAATTAATCAATGACCCTATCACACATGATAAAACATGGCCAGCTATGCGGGATAGACTCCCCTATGATATTCCTAAATTCGAAGGGAAACAAAGAGACGAACCCACCAACCATGTCATGTCCTTTCACTTATGGTGTTCCTCTAACTTCATCGTGGAAGAATCAGTGAGGCTTCATCTATTTTAGTACACCCTCACTGGGATGACAACTAAAAGGTATGTGAATTTACCAGGATCGACACATGCCACCTTTGTGACATTGGCCACGACATTTCTCACATACTTCTAGCTGCCAATTCGCCATGACCCTAGCTTTGAAATTCTCATAGAATTTTGACAAAACATGTCTACACACATCGTAGAACATATACATACGTGGAATAGACACCGAACGTTGTGTAAGATCGCAATACAACTTCCATTCTTGTTGGATTGGTTCATTAAATCACTCCAACCAACCATTTCCAAAGATGTCTCTACATCCATGCCACAAAATGAGGAAGAAGCCATCCTAAAGGACCAACATTTCGATATTATCTATGCCCTATCTGGGTATTTATACACCATCCTTCCTTATGCCCTTAGGCATAGGTCGTTGGATCCTACACCTGCGGGTTCGTCACACTCGGTGGATGGAATTATTGGGTCCATTTCCCACCAAGTAAAGGTTCCTCCCCCTACTCCTGTTCCATTAAATTTGGTCCTGCATTAGCCACCCATTCGTACCGTGTCGGCACCCCATGCACCTGTACCAACTCCTCCACTTGATCACTTACAGTATGGACCCTATAGTCCTACTTATCTGAATGTTAGCCAAGTCGCAGTGGTACCTCCTCCATGAATGGTACAAGTTGATCCTACATCTACATAGTATGGAGTGCAACCCGTATTTATCCCACCACTGGGCTATAACCCCCTACCCTGTTTCTATGTCCTACTAGTTCATCCCCCACACCTCATATGGGGGTAAATCTAGTTCAACCCTATTTCAACCAACAAGCCCAACAATTTGATTAGTTGAATGTAGCCAGTCCCCAGAACCGTCAAAATCAGGGGAAGAAGAAGGGAAAGAACAAGAAAAAACAGTAGCAGGTGCAAGGGGGAAACCTCCCTCCCTAGTAGAAATAGAACCAGGGAAACCAAAATGTAGGGGCTAACAACCCTCCCAAGCAAGGGAAGAACACAAACCTAAGGACCAACTACTCTTGCTCCATCTGTGTGTTGAAATATTGTAACTTCAAAGAATATTCTATTTTTACTTTATTATTATTCATCCGGAGATGTTTTATTCCTCCGTCGGGATGTTATTATTATGTAAAGTCATTGAGGTAAATCCTCCGATGTACGTCGGGGAAATAGATCCACTAAGATTCATTTGTAATGGGGTCTTTAAGTCCCCTAGAGGGGTTAGACCAGTCGGCAAGAGAATAAAATATAGAGGCCGACCTGTCAAGTGTAAAATTCAAGTGAAGTAAAGTATAAATAGAGGAGGTGTGTTCCTCATTTAACACACTCACTCACTTGTAAACTCGCATAGGAGAGAGAGATATCTGCAAAGGAGGAGAATGGGATCTTGTTTGGGGATTTCATATTTGTACTTGTTGATCATATATATTGAGGAAGTTTTGCTGGGTTTTCTACCCCATGACGGTTTCCCAGGATAAATCTGTGTCTCTTGTGTTTGTGCTGTGCTTGTTATTATGTTAGTGATCCTGTATATGATATTGTTGTGAAATTGAATTGAATACTGATGTTATCTATCTTAGAATATTGAATCTTAACATGGTTTCATAGCTAGCCTGAAGGGAGGAAATGTATGGCACTTATGACACTTGTTTCACTTGCGACAATTTGAAAGTTAGGGCTTTGTATAGCAAAACCTAGTCATTGTGGAAATTTCGCTATAAATAAATTTTGGAGAAGGTTCAGGATATGAAACAGGGACAGGACAAAGATGAAAGTTTCCTATATATTGTGTCCGAGTTTCATCCTCAGATTCATTTTACTTTCTAAGATATGATCCGCACAAGTTAGGGTTTCTGCCTCTTCCATAATGAAGCCCTAAACATGTGACCTAGGTAAAAAGGTCATATATCGGGCTAGGAAGCTCCAAATGGAATTTTGTAAAAATTTACAGTTAGGGCACGAAATGTAGTATCATAGGTCCGAGTTTTAGAGGCCTAAGTCGAAACAATGACACGTGGAACTCCGTACAAGTTTGCTATGCTGTTTCATCCCTTAAACAAGTCATGTTGGGAAACTGCGCATATCTCTCTTATGGAGAATAAAATGAAGCTCAAACCTGTGGGGTTGGAAATATGACAGGTCAGGCTACCACACACCGAATTTTGAGACCCTGCAGATCCGAAATTTCAGAGATACACCAGAAAAAATACGGCACATCTGAAATGGGTCAATGGAGGAAATCAAAGAAGAGGAGGAAGAAGCTCTCACTTAGGTTTTTCAGTTTTTAGGTATGGCATGACTTGATACAATGTTGAAGACACCTGATGCAACATTGAAATTTTTTAAAATGGATTTGAAAACCATTCATCATAGATTTAATCCTCCATCAAAATGTTGTGGGAGGAAGGAGATTGCAAATTAGGGTTTCCAAGTAAGAAGAAACCCTAGCAAAGTTGGGAGACTCATAGGGAAGCAATGAAGGAGGTTTAAATGGTGCTGATATTATATCATCCTAGAACCATGAAACTATATAAGATGTTTACAAGTGATCTTCCTTGGATGGTTAGGGTTTTACCCTTATAGAGAAGACTACAAGCAATCTCGATAGGTATGACTTGAGGAGATACAGGTATGTTTTGAAATCTGTTTCATGATTAAGTTCATGATATGTTTGTCTTCATATTATTGAGGTCAGTACAATCATGATTAATTTTAGACTTGTCTAATCACCTTATCAAAAGTATGAATGCATGTTAATGATATAATACATTCATTGATTAGGGTTATGACACTTATGATTGTACTAATGCACTTGTGGTGTTGTATGAGGATGATGTTGTCTGCTAACATGAAAGGTACATCAAGAAAGACAAATCAAGTTCTAGATCAAGAACATATGACCATGATGACATGAAGACAAAGACTCATCCATAGTTTTTGATCACATAGAAGCTCTACTTACGAGGTATGTATGATTTGGTTCTACTATGCTTAACTTATGAGATATGTAGGTTACTAGCACAAGGTCTCTAAATCATTGAAGAGAACAAAGAAGATACTATTTTAGACATAACTACCAAGCATGCTAATCCATGTATGTTTTCGTATATCGAGTTAGAATTCTACTTTGTGTTAGGATCTTAGATAAGTATACTTGTGTATGAAATGATCACGACCATACATGTTTAAGATTATTTAAAATCATAATGTTTTGATAGTATTGAGATTATACTAATGAATGTATGATTATGTATGAGATCTTGAGGATGAAACAATGATGAAACTAGTGCACAATTAAGCATGCATAGTGGTCCAGGATGGATAGAAGTTCAAAGATAGATAATCATGATGCTATCATAAAGGGAAAATAGAGATCAAGAAGGATGCAACCACACAAACATAAATGATAAGTATTTGAGTTGTTATTTGAATTACTTCTTGAATCTCTGAATAGTTAATGATATTGCTCGTAATAGTTGTTTGCATATTTGTATTCCTAGAATCAGGAAATATATCATGCATAGTGTAAGCATTCATATAGCATTGAACAATATACTACTAATATGCATATGATGGGTAAGTTGGACAAACATTCCATTGTTTATTGTCTAGAATGAAACCTCTTTGCTAACATGCTGGGAGCTGTGAACGCTCTTGATAGTATGTTTTGGTAGAGATGGAAGGCATCTAGATAGACACTTTATGCATAAATGATATGGAAAAGTGTTGTGCCAAAGTATTGGTTAAGATAGTTGCATAAATATGTGAATTGTATCCGTATGCATAATAGGTTATCATTGAAATGTCAACATGATTTGATGATTATGAAGTGTTACTAATCATGTAATTAAATTTGATTTGTAGGAAAGATCATGTGCTATGATATTCAAAAGAAGGATGATGAACACCTTCTCCAAAGAACAAGTGATGGATGTTCAACAAGAAGACTTACAAATCAAACGTACTATAGAAGGCTCGTGGCTAGAGGATTCTCTTATAAAGAAAAAGAGGATCATGACGAGATGTTTTCTCTTGGTGACTAGACACACTTCCAGAGATAGATTACACCCATGGATGACAAGACCATTCTATTGAAATTGAATAAGAAGTGCATATCGAGCAAACTCCCAGGATTCGATAGAGAATCACATGATTGAAGAAGGCTTTGAACGGGTTCATCAGGTACCCAGGATCGATAGTCAATTTAGGAGCTTGATGATCACCACGGGTGATTCAGATTTCAACCTTTGCTACAAGGTTGAAGATGGTTTCTATATACAGATGACATGCCTCTCTCAGATGGAAGAAAGAAGGAACTCACCATAGAGTTTGAGTGATCTTGAGGCTCATATCAATAGAACCATCTGACAGGAGATGGAACGGATAGATATGTAAAAGATCACTGAATGCAGAGTGTGAATGATGTTCAGTCATAGAAGGAGGACAATACTCAGATGTAGAAGAATCCACTTCAGAGGGAGTAGAAATAAGAGTTAAAGAATCTTGGCATGATTATTGTGATTAGATATGTGGCTGAGATCAGATGAGATTTTTCCTTAGCCAAGGAAAATGTGAAGTAGAGATCTGGGATGATGGATAGTGGTTTATATAGTTTACATACAGATGACTGGTTCATTGATGTATTTAACAAATACCAGGCCAGATATATGCTTTTCCGTGAACACCCTGAGTCATTATCTAGTTGAGCCTAGATTTGTTCACCTAGTAGCTACAAAGCATGTGATGAGGTACTTGAGAGGTACGATAGACTTTGTTCTATACTATGTTGGAGATCATGACTTCAGACTGTATGGTTATACAGATGTAGATTGGACTGGAAGTGTCTCAGAAAGAAAGAGCACATTGAGTGGATGTTATTGTCTGGGATCTACTATGATCTCATAGTTTAGTAGGAAGCAGTCCAGTGTGGCTCTTAGCACAATTGAAGCGTAATATATAGCAGCTTGCTTTGCTAGTTGTGAAGCCATATGGCTTCGGAAACTGTTGTTAGGACTATTTGAATTAGAGATGGAATCCATTGTGATCCTGTGTGACAACCAGAGTTGTATCAAGATGATGGAGCATCCAGTGTTCCATGATAAGTCAAAGCACATAGAGATCCGATATTTCTATATATGGGATATGGTACAGAAAGGAGCTATAAAGCTCGAGTATGTGAGCACTGATGAGCAAGTTGCTGATGTATTGACCAAACCTCTGTCTCGAGTAAAGTTTGAGTATTTTCGAGACAAGCTTGGTGTAGTTCAAAAGGACCTTCCTCAAAAAGGGGAGTGATATGGTCAATGATGATATTTGGATCGATGATGAGGTCGATGATGAGGATACCTATATCTATGATGAAGGATACCTATATCGATAATGAGGATACTTGTATTGATGATGAGGATACCTGTATCGATAATGAGGATACTTGTATAGATGATGAGGATACCTGTATCGATGATGAGGATACTTGTATTGATGATGAGGATACCTGTATCGATGATGATGATACCTGTATCGATGATGAGGATACGTGTACCAATGATGAGGTTGATGATGAGGATACTTGTACTGACGATGAGGTCGATGTATGGTCCTTAGAATTTGTCTAAGTGGATGAGTGGATTGCATCATCCCTGGACTTTAGTCTTAAATGGATCCGAAGACCCGTGTATTTAAGAAGTGGTCCTTAGACTTTGTCTAAGTGGATGAGTGGATTGTATCATCCCTGGAATTTAGTCCTAAATGGATCCGGAGACCCATGTCTTCGAGAAGTGGTCCTTAGAATTTGTCTAAGTGGACGAGTGGATTGTATCATCCCTAGACTTTATTCCTAAATGGATCCGAAGACCTGTGTCTTCGAGAAGTGGTCCTTAGACGTTGTCTAAGTGGATGAGTGGATTGTATCATCCTTGGACTTTAGTCCTAAATGGATCTGGAGACCTGTGTCTTCGAGAAGTAGTCCTTAGACCTTTTCTAAGTGGACGAGTGGATTGCATCATCCCTGGAATTTAGTCCTAAATGGATCTGGAGACATGTGTCTTCGAGAAGTGGTCCTTAGAATTTGTCTAAGTGGACGAGTTGATTGCATCATCCCTCGACTTTAGTCCTAAATGGATCCAGAGACCCGTGTCTTCGAGAAGTGGTCCTTAGAATTTGTCTAAGTTGACGAGTGGATTGCATCGTCCCTAGACATGATATGGTGTATTAAATTGATAGGGATTGATCATTGCGTAAGTGGATTAGGATTGGATCATCCTTGGACTTATGTCCTAAAGTGAGAGGGATTGATCATCCCGTAATTGGATCATGTGTGTTGCAGATGATGATGCTGTTGATCGCTAGATCCAGATGATGAAGCTATTGATCGAGAGATCTATATGATGATGTTGTTGATCGAGAGATCCAGATGATGATGATGTTGATCAAGAGATCTAGATGATGATGCTGTTGATCGAGAGATCTAGATGATGATGATGATCTGAGATCCAGATGATGATGTTGTTGATCAGGATATCTAGATGATGATGCTTTTGATCGAGAGATACAGATGATGATGCTGTTGATAGGGAGATACATATGATGATACTGTTGATCGGGAGATCTAGATGATGATGCTGTTGATTGGGAGATCCAGATGATGATGCTGTTGATCGGGAGATCCAGATGATGATGCTGTTGATCGGGAGATCCATATGATGATGCTATTGATAAAGATATCCAGATGATGTTGTTGATCAGGATAACCAGATGATGTTGTTGCTGTAGCTGGTCGAGTGATCGAGTGCTGTAGAAGATGAAGACTCAATACTGAAGATATTGATGTTCTAGTATTGAATATATTGAAGATGTTCCGGTAGTTGTTTTGATTTACTGATGATGATTAAAGAAAACTTCCAATTATTTATAGATGTATCATTATGATGTTGTTGATGACCTCTCCTTGCTCCCGCAAATGTTGTTAGAATACCCTTCTCGTTAAGGGGGAATGTTGAAATATTTTAACTTCAAAGAATATTCTATTTGTACTTTATTATTATTCATCCGGAGATGTTTTATTCCTCCGCCAGGATGTTATTATTATGTAAAGTCATTGAGGTAAATCCTCCCATGTAAGTCGAGGCAATAGATCCCCTAAGAGTAATTGTAATAGGGTGCTTAAGTCCCTTAGAGGGGTCGGCCCAATCAATAAGAGAATAAACTATTGAGGCCGACCTGTCAAGTGTAAAATTCAAGTGAATTAAAGTATAAATAGAGGAGGTGTGTTCCTCATTTAACACACTCACTCACTTGTAAACTCGCATATGAGAGAGAGAGATTTGCAAAGGAGGAGAAGGATCTCTTGTTTGGGGATTTCATCTTTGTACTTGTTGATCATCTATATTGAGGAAGGTTTGCTGGGTTTTCTACCCCATGAGTGTTTCCCAAGATAAATCTGTGTCTCTTGTGTTTGTGTTGTGCTTGTTATTCTTTCAGTGATCCTGTATATGCTATTGTTGTGAAATTGAATTGAATACTAATGTTATCTATCTTAGCATATTGAATCTTAAAACTATGGAGACCATGGTCACTATACGCACCATTGTCCTCTTATCCCCGACTGCCCATAGTTGGTGGAGGACAAAAAGAAGAGAACAGTAAATACCCCTTAGGTCACTAACCGTACAAAATCCCAAACCGATGTATGACAACAAATATTTTCCAATCAAGGGGTCATTACTTATCAGGAGGAACCTCTCCCCTTTGACGATGGTTCCTTTGAGAACATCTATACGATGGATGTCAACCTTCAGACTAGAGCCAAATGTTATGATATTCCTGATGTACCTATCCCCTCGGAGGGCCCTTTACAGATTTTGCACCCAAGTAACGAACAGATCACTAAAATCCCCAAAGTCCCTCTTCGGTGCACCCCTAATAACCCTCATATGAAAGACGCCCACAATTATAGTATTGTGGATGAATTAGCTCAGTTTCCCACCATGATGTCCACATTATAAGTATTGCAATCTTGCCTAACTCAATGAAAGGAATTACTAAATGCACTTGGTGACATTGACCCTTTTGAATCGCACCTCATGACTTTTGACCTTGGAAAAGTTGAACCACGACTTCCCTCGTTAGTCGCATTCCAAGTCCATGTTACCATAAAAAATATTATGATTCAGTGGTGTATCATCAATGAAGGTGCATCCACATGCATCATGTCCTCTAATGTTTGGAAACGATTGGGATCACCTCAGCTAGTCCCCTCATCTATCGTTCTTTGCACATATGATGGGAGGCCATCCCAATCGAGAGTATTGTACCAAAATGTCCCTATTGAGATTGGGGGAAAGATGGTTATGATCGATATCGAGGTAATCGACGCCCAACTTTACTACAACATCCTCTTGGAATGTAGTTACATGTATACCATGAAGGAAGTCACCTCCTCGATCTTCCGTATCATGATGTTTTCATTAAATGGGAAGATTTTCACCCTCGACCAAATCAACTACTACAACCCCAATACAAACACCAATCTGGACAATGTCCTACCCACTTTCTTCGGGACAAATCAATCCCCTTATGTTGATATTTACCCAGGCATGTACAAGGACTCTAACTTGTTAGGGGTTTACTCCGATCCGCCACTTGAGATCCCCGCATCCACCGATGGCCTTATGTGTACAATTTTCAAAGATGAAAATATTCCCACCTCTCCCTCAATAGCATCATCATCACCTCTGATGATCCATGGCGTTGAACAAGTGTTGAGTCCATTTGTCCCTCCTATTTTTTAAATATCGTTCTTGTACCCCCCACGGGAGTGCAAGGGACACCTTTGATGGATCAGTTGACTCTACTTGGGTTAACCCTATGTATACCTATGTGGTACCTTACGCCACCATACCTAGATATGGCTTCAAAACCCATATCCCATATCCCATATACCATCTGCACCGCCAGTTGAACCTACAAAATCCGTAACTAAGCCACCTTCGACAATCACTAAAACCACCACTGGGGGCATGAAACAACTTAAGTTGAAAGGCCCCCTCCTCCCAAAAATTACACCCAAATAATTGAGGGTCACTAAGCCTAAAGAAAGGGGCATCAACCAATAATGGTTAAAATCCCTAACAATGACCAATACTCCCACATAAAGGGTCACTCCACCATGTTCTCTCTACGGGAAACAAGTCCATGCAACCAACTTGTGCCCTACCTTGTTGGAGCTTAGTAATTTTCTCAACACCCCTATTAGTGTGACCCATGCTCTACCACCTCATCTTCTCCCACACCTAAGTCCAAATCATTGCGTACCAATCATGCATGTTCAATTTGTTCCCAATTTTGGCATTACACACATCATTGTCTCGATCTTCCCTCGATTTCATGATGCTTTGGTGACCATTCTCCGCACTCAAAATTTGGTCAAGAATCCTTCCCTCCAAACCCAGGAAACAACTTCCATTAATATGGTCACTGCATTGATGACAATAGAAATTGTACCTATATCTGTACTAGCCACTACGACAGTTCCCATTGAGCCTCGGATGCCACAATATCCACGACCCACAGAGCTTACGATGATGGATCACCATGATGGATGTTCATCCTATGGGAATCACACTCACTTGATCCTCTCCAAGGCCATCAAAGCCATTATGGATAAAGCCACCCCTCCTTCGACACATATACCTCTTTATGCCCGGGTACCACACCCATGCCAATCCTGTGGCTACACTTCCCACGTTTTGTTCTAGTGTCCCATTCTACGCACTGAACAAGAAGTATACCTTGAACTAATGAGGATCCAGGATCAAATATCCTACCTTATCACAGTCCCTCATGGCTTACCAGCTGACGAAGTTGTTCCCCTCTATCGGATACCATTGATACCACATCTTCTTTGGTCAGTTTACTCACTAGCGAGGATTCCTCATCTTCCAACGAATACTTGGATGATCCACATCCATTTCTAGGTGTCTAAACAACACTAGGGGATATCCTTTCAAATGTCAGATCCTCACTAGTTCCTAATAAGGCTGATGCCACTTAGACATCACCCTAGACTCAAACATTTGAAACGTCCCCTCAGCTAGAAAGGAGAACCCACATTTTCCCCTTTGCCTCTTTTATACATTTTCTATCTTTATATTTTCGATCCCTTTGATTGAGGATAAGACCATATTTTTTTTATGTAGATGTCCTCGCAAGCAAACATATAGATTGGCTTCGCAGATGGAGCAAGTCGATGGTCCATGAATCTCGCATCTACCACTTGGGCTATTTATACCCCCTCCCGAACTCTCTACCACAATGGTGGAGTTTGTTTGGGGATACTTACCAACAACCAAGTAGAATACGATGCCGCCATTGGTATTTTAAGTGATGCCACCCATATTGGCATCCACCATAAGCACGTATACCAAGATTTCCAACTAGTTGTTTCTCAACTCAACCAGGTCTTTTGGGTCCTCAATCCACCCCTCTTTCATAAATTCTTATGTGTGTTCCTCGTAATGTGACAGTTTGAAAACATCTCCATCACGCATGTCCCTAGGAACATCAACTTGTTCATTTACCACATCGCAAACCAAGTGTTGGATTGGCATATGATACACCACGCATCTCTTTGGCCCCTGCATACACAAACCAAGCATGCACATATATGTGTCGCTCATCATCCAAATCATGTGCAAGTACCTATAACTACACATCGATCATACAAAAAACATACATATAAACATCATCATCACATACACCATCACATCAAATACATCACATACATCCATGAGACAATACATGTGCCGCCAAAATGGTATATATATATATCATCGAAAATAATGTGTGTCATGTACAAAATGTGGCCTCATAGGACATATACAAAATAATCAGCTTCCTTATGGGGGATACATAAAAAATCGTCCTACCATAGGTTACATATCTACAAAATACGTCGGACTCTCATCTCAATAAAAAAGAGTGCCTAACACTCAAGCTGCTCCACCAACCACTGTATCATGAGGACAACCTCACCCCTCGCTCCTCTCAATGCCCTTGGATCTAGTCCCCGAGCTGGTTGTGGCCCCTGTGGTGGCATTCTCCCCATAGGAGGGTCCTTACCTCCCTACACACCTCGTGCTATGTGACATGTCACTACCAACTGCCACATCAATGGATGCCAACTATCACCACATGCTACCGGGAGCTGCAAATTCTAAGCCAACTCCTTGTTATCCAAATCGATGATCCCACGATCATCGATCCCCACAGTTAGCACACCTAACCGCCTCTCTAGCTCGACCAAGGAAACTGTAGCATCATCTCCCCCAACTAATTCCCCGGTGGGATTAGCTGTACCAACAACAACACTAGCACCTCCGATTTCTCCACCTACTGCCGTGAAACCCTTACTGGTCCTTCCCCCCATCATGATGCTGAAAACAGTGGCGCCTATAGGGAAATGGTACTGGCCCAACATCTGCATCACAGATTAGTAACCATAATCAACACCCAACATATGCATATAAAATATGTTCATAACCATAACATGTACAAATAAATATGTAAACACTATGTTGGTGTCCATTTTTGTCACCATTTTGATCAGTAAACATGCTCTGATTGGTGTTATTTTTACTATTTTGATATGATAAGTCATTCTCCTTTCCATTCAGACGATCAATCAGACCCAGGTATGAACGTATTTGCATATCACGTAAATCTTGGTTAAATATCATCATTTTTATGGTGTATTGACAAACATCTCACATTTCTAGACGTGCTTGGCATTTAGTTTTGTTCTACAGGTTGTGGTCATCATTCGGACCTTCATTTAGCCGTGCATTCACGCCGAAGACATTCAGCCGCATTCAAACCGCCGTTCAACCCTCCATTCATACCCGCGGAATCATTGGTTGAGATATTTCGGGGCATTAAAGACAAAAACAATGATGTGGGTTCTGTTAAGGACATGGCCCTTATGGTTCATGAGCCTCCATTCTACAAGATTCACTCTTGTGTTTGCCTAGATCGACACCGCATTGAATTCCCATGTCAAGGATAACTAACGCACAACTGCTTGCGTCAAGGAAGATCAATGCCGTGGACTCAGGAAGATGGCCTGTGTGCTGTCGTAAACCACCCTGCAGCTATTCTACATCCATTAAGACCTCTATTTTTAGAGAGGTCAACTACGTCGACCTTATCTCTTATTGTAAAATTTATATAAAGACGTTTCCTGTGAATAAACGCAGCATACATATATATACTGTAGCATATAGACGACATCAGTAATTTTTATATAGATGCTGTGTAATTTTTATCAGTCAATGGAAGTTCCAGATTCTAGCTGTTGATGTTTTGTTGGTGGTGAATAATTTGAGTTAAGCTTCAATCCTTGATTGCTGAGAAGGGCCCCTCAATAACCAGAGGTTTTACTGTATATATTCTACATTTCTTTTCTGCAATTAAATAGTTTCAAGTATTTAATTTGGTTTCCTGTACATGACAGTTCTTTATTTCCTGTAACTCATATCTTGCTGCTAGTTTAATTTTCTACTTTAATTTACAAGTTAAAATGATCGGTCATGCTTAAGTCTTCTTAGTTTGCTTTCAGTTTTGTCATTTTCAATTAGATAAATCCAACTAGTTAATGTTTCAGTAGTTTAAGTTTAATTCATAGTTAGATACAGTTCTGCTAATTTCTCCTGTAGCTGTATATTAGTTCCATTTACATTTCAGCCTTGTTTTATTATGCCATAAAAATAGTTCATTTCCTTAGATAATGATTAGTATAGATGGCTTCTTGTTATTTCAGCTTTTAGATAGTCTATTTACTGCTTTCCTTGCACTGTAGGTTCATATGCATCAACCAGCTGGTGTTAAGATCATTTAATCTGCTTCTTTCCTTAGTTTCTATCATTTTCTTTCATTTGGACTGTCATCCGGATCGTCATACGGACTTTAATATTTTATGCATTGTTTTTATGCTTATTTAGAATCCAGTTTCTTAGGTTTTTGAACTGTAATATTTCTTCCAATTGATTAGCATTCATATATGTAATTAGGACCTTGTTCAGCACTACATAGAGTTTTAATTAAGTTTCACATACATCCTTAGTTCTGATTCCATTTTCTTAACTTTGCTTAGTTTCTTTTCAGATTATATTTCTCTTATGCCCAATTCATTAATATTTTATTGTTCTAGAATTTATCAGTTTCATTCTTAGTTTAAGTTTACTCCATGTTTTTTAAGATTGATTTTGGATTAGACTTAGTAATTTCATTCTCCAAAGTACATTAGTTTTGATAGTTTCTTCGTTCAAGCATAGGATTTGCCTTCTCCCATTCATATAGTTAATGAAGATGTTCATGAAATAGGATTTTATTCAGAAATAAGATATCTTTATCAAGTTTTCTACTTGCTTCTAAATCAAATGCATTCTCAAATAAATATCTTTATTAAGTTTTCTACTTGCTTCTAGATTTCATTTGTGCCCTGTCATTTGCTTATGGATAAAAGATAGATTACAATGTTTAAAGTTAGTTGTAATGTTTAAAGATATATTACAATGTTTAAATATCTTTAGTCTGCATTTATTTGTAGAAGTTAAATTAGATTTGATTCCATTTTGTTTCCTTGTTACATTTGAAATTCATTTTGATACATTCTCTTCCGTTCCTCTCACATTTGATACATTTCCTTAGAATCCTCAAGGAGAATGGAATTAGGTAGTTTAGTTTGATCTTGAGTTGAATATATGAATAGTTTTTGAATCTATTAAGTAGTTTGTAGTTATTCTTTAAGTTAATATAGTTTCTTGTTTCCATAATTAGTTGTCAATTGAATCATTTCATAGATAGGTTTCTAAACTCATTTACAGTTGTTTTATAATTCCTACACTAGAGTTTGAATTATTAATTAGTAGCTTTTAATTTCATCAAAGTAGTTCTGTTTTTTATCAAGTTTTGTTCCTAGAATAATATTGTTGTTTTTATCTCTTTAGTTATTGTTCATAGAGTAGAGTAGTATAGCTTGATACTATTCTGATCTATTGATTTAGTTAGGTTTAAACAGTTCAGTAGTTGTATTATTTAAGTTTGACTTGATTTTTCATTTTGAAAGATCTTTCGATATTTCATTATTAAACATTTTCAAGGTCTTCCGATTTGAAACCTTAGGTACCGTTATACCTGAGCATATACTGTGCCACAACTCTAAGATTACCAACCCTGGTTGATAATTAAATATTTTAGTGATTCTTTAAGACAGTAAATACACCTCACCACACTAAAAAATATAACATACCTGTGGCATCCCATCCATGGACATGTGGGGGAAACTTTAGATCCCCAGTATAATCCATACCCTCCACGGATACTGCTCCCTTGTCCCTATCCGTTGCCTCCACACCTCCAGATAGTGTGGCGTGAACACATGTCCCACCTCACCACCACAAGACCAAGGCATCACTTGGCCCCAATAAACCATTCGAGGCTCCTGTGTTCCCCTCATTGGTACCACAACTAGAGGTATAAATGATGGAAAAATCTCAAATATATAGGAGCTCAGTACATTCCCAAAATATAAGGTCTTATGACCTCACTCATCCAAAACATCCTTCATCTGCTCCATCATTCAATGGAGCAACATGGGCCCCTAAGCCACCTGGTGACCCGCGATCACCCGCTCCACCAGTAGAAGTTTCCCATTGGTGATCCTATGAGATTATGATACCCCCAACACCACCGTCGCCAGTGCTCGCATTGGTAAACTAACAAGAAATCCCATCAGAATCTTCCCTGAGTTTATCGTACGATCATCACCTCCATAGTACTGGTCCACCAACCCCTCGATCCTATGAAATCTCCCCATCGTGGGTATGGTTGAATCTTGTAATCCATGGCTAGGAAACTCGGTAAAAAAAAAATCCTAAGCAGTGATGCTTATGTCCTCCCCAACAACCTGAAATACCGACCTATCTGGATCCCACATCTAGATGATCTCAGCCAAAAAAATCTCCGTCGATCGAAGGAAAGGGCACCTGAAAAGATTCAGGAGCGCCGCATCACACAAGGTCTACATAGACATGATATCCCCAACTATCTCCCTCACTAGGTCATCATAGTGGCGTTCCCGCCACTTAATATATGCCATCTCGTGCAACCAATATCACCCACAACCACCAAAAGTTCAAACTTTAGGATACATTTTGACACCTGAAAAATGACCCAACCAAATAGACCCATCCCGTGTGCCTTTGTTACCACACAGTTGTGCAGTTGCATAGCCTTACCATCCATACGGTCATGCTAAGCCTAACTGTATTACAAAAACCCACGCACCCCTTTTTGCGTGGGATATGCACACTTTGGCCATGCACCTTGCACGACTGTACCTTTGAATGTTGTGCTATTTCAGCACACGACCAAAGCACGAATATCCATTTCTTCCTGTGGAAAAAGCCATTATCACATGCGAGGGAATTGTATGATAATGGATTTTCCCCCATGCACTTGCGCTAAAACTCCAAATACCCACGCAATTGATTTTATCCTTAAAAACTGACTGTACGGGTAAATGGTGACCCCAACCCTATAAAATCTACCCGAATAAAACTGACAAGGCTAGGGTTTAAGCTTACCTGACTCTTGCCACTCAGATAATGGATACCTGGATCTCTCAGAAGCACAAAAAATTCCCTCTCGAGCTAGAAAGTCAGATGGTCCAAATGATTTCGAAATACAATCCCCACCCCTATTTATAGAATTCAACTTGAACTTCAAACTTGGCACCACAACCAAACAATAACTCCGTTTGACAAACTGTTTGCACCACCGTGATTAGCAAGGCGAGATCTACACAATGCTACTTCTCGCTCTCTGAAGTGGGAAGTTACCTTTGGAACCTACCTTTATAGGCACTCTGTAGGTGAACTATGTTTTGGTTATCAATTTTTCATTGTCAATACCTTTGTCAGGTTCTTTACTACACTTGGGTACTTGCGCCGTATGTTCAGGATAATGAACAAGACTTGATTTCATCTTGTTTTTCCATTATAATAATAAGACTCCACCACTTAGCAATGTTTCCATATTTCTATCATAGGTATCATTTCAAAGCTAGAATATAGGAAACACCTTCCCTTTGTTTGCATTGCTTCAACCAGATATTCCCGCTAATAACCATAGGGTCCCCCTCCCCAGTAATTATATGCCATCCATATCACTACTGTGGATAGAATATTCCCCCCATGGGTGTGTGGATCATTGCATCCCATTCATCATTTGACACCCTTGAAGTTAACCCTCCACAAGCCAGAGGAATTGGATAAACCTTTAAATTTTCAACCCATAGTTCATCATTTTATAGCTTCACATTTACTCCCCCACCTTCAAGAGTTAATTCCTTCAAATTCCTCGTCACATGTTACGATCAAGAAACAAATTTGACCACTCATACCACCGTGAGAACTCCACCATTTTCAATCTTCTTTGTACTACCACCCCAACCAAGACACCAATGGGACCCCCACCATCATAAGTAAGAAATCCTATTCAGTTATTCTCGTAGGAACAATCTGCGTAGCATTGATTCATGGGGCACCCATCTTCGCGTTTGCAAAACAACCCTCACATAATTTTGGAAAAAGGTTCCCTGGCTCACTCAAAACTGAGGGAACTTCACCCACTATTAGCACTCAAATTGACCCTCAAGTTGTGGGAAAGGTCTCTTCGAGGTAACACGCAAAACCAAGCTTTAGGAAAGAGAGCTGGCTTTTTTCTTTCCAGAGAGGGATCTCTCACTAATTGTTTAAAAAGGACAGATACATGAATAAGAATTGAAATCAGATTTGGTGTTTGGTTGAAACAAGGTAAGCATTCATTGGGCAATGGAGTCAAAATATAACACATATGCCAATTAACAATGTTATGCCATGGAATTTTGTAACAAAGGCAAGGTAGCTACTCATTTTACAGTCAAAATGGTGTTGTCTGGTGATAAAGAAGAAATGAAGAACAGTCCATTAACATGGGCATCTAACAAGGATGAATCCAATGCTAACTTTAGTAGAAAGATTTGGTGAATATCTGAAACCAATAGACATAGCATATATGTATGAATTCTATACTATCAAACACTCATTTTAGACATGAAAAAGATAACAAAATAGAATAGATAACAAGGAACACATTCACATAAGGAAAGAAAATACAAACTGTCAACAAAATAACACAAGAATATATGCAAAATGCCAGCCTCGACTCTGTAATTTCTATTAAAGATAGATCTCAATACAAAACTCAAGTCTCACGGGTTTCAACCCCTTCTTCCTTTTATTACATATGAATATATAGGAGATGATATATCATCCCTCCAGCTCGAAATATTCTGACCTAATCTCCAAAACAGAAAGCTGTTACAAGAGAGATGACACCTATACAGACAGGTTTATCATCCTCGAGAATTAGTTACAACAAAAATACAAGTGCTGAAAAAAAATGCTTAACTGCCTTTTACAAGTGTCAATAGACATTTACTAGTTGGTAACAGACCCTAGTAAATAAGTAAAAATCCTAAGTAACTAATTCTTCAGGTTGCAAATTCCCACGATTTTTGACAATCTTCATGCATGCACCATTAGCTTGGCCTTTCCATACTTTTCCACAAGCTTCCACTAGTCAATAGCTGGCAAATCTGATGTGGCCACCTCCTTTAGAAATACCCATAATTCTGTATGATATCTATATGAATAGATCTGAAGGTGTGCACAAGCCTCTTTGAAAACAAGGACCAATTCAAACTCTCTTGTCAGCTTATCACCCACTGTTTTGCCAGACAGTGATTGGGTCATGCCAGCAAAGTATGTATAATCCAACCTGCATCCCATCAACCTATCTTGATACTCTTTCTGTGTCAGCATGGTACCATATTCTTCCCAAAAGAGTGGAAGTCCTTTCTTAAACAATGGATCAAACATATTCTTGAAGAGTTGCAATTGGTGGGCCATAATATCTATTCTGGCCTGGACTGTAGCTAACTACTGATATTTGTTTATCACCTTCCTGGCCCAAACGATGGTGGATAACCTGTCCTTTATGCCTGCTTCTTTCACCTCATCCTCAGTCAAGCCATTCAAAAACTCTATGGCATTTTCAACGCATTCTATAGGTTTCTTATTCAATTTTTCCTTCATTGCTATTACACTTTGCTTGGCCAACTTAATTACATTCTCCTTGTCTAAGACAAAGTCAAGGTAGGTCCTTAATTTGTTTGCCTCAGCTATAACATCATACCAGGTTACTTGCTTTGCTTCCTGCAGTGAAGTATGACCTGTAGCCCATTTTATTAATTTGTCATATTTGGCCTGCAACTCAAGGTACTTAGCTTCCCATGTATTCTTCTCCTGCTCTTCTTCTGAAATTCTGCTTTCGAGATCTGTGTCCTGCTTCGACAATTTCACCATCTCTAAGTCCTTTAGACTTACTTGTGCCATAGCTTGCACAATGGAGAAGTCACTCAATTCAATGGAGGAGGAGGTGACCATGTTCTCCAATTGTTTGCCCTTCTCCTGCAATTTTCCTTCCAAATCCTCAGACTTAGCTTTCCATTTCTTTTCGCTCTCCACCATAAGAGTCATATCCTTTTGCCACTGTTTTTATTTCTCTTCAAACTTTAGTAACCTGGCCTTACAGTCTGTTAGTTCATTTTTCAGCTCTTCTCTTTTCTCCTCCAGCTCTATCAACCCAGAGGCTTCTACCAGCTGGGTGGAAGGAATATTCAATTTCTTTTTCAATGACTAAATAATATTGTCTTTCTCATTTAGCAGATCTTGAATGCTAACCCTTTTGTCTTCCTGGCCCTCAGTAGGCACTAATTCATTCTGCAACTTCTTGATTTGTGCCTCGTGGGATTTGTTCTCCACTCTTTCTTGTCTGAGCTGATTTCCAACCTTATTCTTACTGGTTTGCAGTTTGGACAGTTCTAGTGCAGCCTTTAACAACTTGGGATAAATTATGTCCCCAGTTTCCTTGCGAAGATGGATCATGTTAGGTATGGGAATGTCTTCTAAGTTCATCTTTAATTCAATGGCCTTACTCTTGGTAGCTAGGGCCAAATTCAAGGTGTTTTGAGCATGGCTCCTGACAGTCACCAAGGACACATCCTTGCTAGATATTTGTCTGACCTTTACATATAACTTTTATTCTCCTGAATTTTCGTCTTTGCTTTCTTTATACTCATCCAATAATTCTGCTATACTCTTGCTTTGTGCAGCAGGTTCAACAACTGCCCTATCAAATACATATTCATTGATCTTGAAGGAAGGTATTTTGGCCTTCACTTGCTTCTTTTTAGCTTGACCAGTTGACACCTGCACAATCTACTGCCCTAGTTCTTCTACTTTCGTCTCTTTGAAGATCTCTCTGTGTTGTCATCTTCTACATCCATGGCATCAACGACTTCCAATTTGCTGTATCCTCTAGAGCCACTGGCAAGGGGTATAATTGCTCCAACTGCTAGGACCAAGCTAGAGGAGCTAGGCAGTGGGGATATGGTTGTCTGCACCAGAGAGGTGGAGTCATCCTATACATATACATCCATTTTCCCTTTGCTGGGATATTCCAACCAGTTGGCAGTCTCTGCCATACCTGCAATCTCAAAATGCACAAAGCCCTTTCTGTTACTTTCTTTCCTTCTTTTGTAGATGATGTGGTGGGGATCATAGTTGATGGAAGCCTTTGTTCGGAATCCCATCTCTCTTAACATACATTCAATGGATTAAATGGAAACCTTTCTCTTAACGATGAATGGGCCTACAACCCATGGGAATGCAATATCTAAGGCTTTCTTATGATCCAAAAAATGTTCAGTTTCCACCCTTAGCTTCTACCTGATGAATTCCAGAGCAAACATTCTAGGATTTAAGAATGATGGAAGTACTTAGGGTGAATGAGAAAACCCATAAACTCCGATTGTTGTGCTGTGTTCTGAGAGAAACCAATCACTTATCTTCTTCTCAAGAGAAGGTTGCAACATCTCCTTCATCTCTGCTAACACCCTGGGAAATCTCTTCTGAAAGAAAACATTGTAAACCTCAGACATGAGGTTGTTCATGAATTTGCTGTAGTCTGTGAGCATTTCCTTCGTGAGCATCATCTCAGGAAGCTGCAAGGTTTGTTCATTAACTGACATGAACATCCTCAACAAATATGATTGGAACTTGAAGCTCCTAGTCTTGTGGAAGTCCACTAGCTAAGAATGGATATTCTCAGCTAGGGACACATCAAATTTAATGTAGGCACACTGGATAGATTGGTCAAACTCCTCAGACTCAATGGGAAAGTGGTAAGGACAAATAATAGGTTCATCAGGGGCTCAGTGACATACATGTCTGTGTCTAATCCTAAAAATTGGCTTATCAAGGTTATAACACACTTGGATTCTTCAGTAAAGAGACAGACTTCAATTGGGAAAGCATGGTATTGCAATGGGACACTAGGTTTTAGGAAAATCCTGTAGAAACTTTGCTTAAACTCGGTTATGGACTCTCTAAAATACCGAATTAGGGATTCTTCCTTGTACTCTTTGGACTTTAGGCTGAATTCGTCAGGGATTGATAGGGATTTTCTTATAACGAGAGAATTGACAGGACATAAGATATTTGAGCTGGATGCATCCATAATCACCCTCTTAGAGGAGGACTAATTGGTGGCGCACTAGTCGACGAACTTGGGATAGTTTAGGGTCTGGTCAACTGCAAAAAACTAGAAAAATGACCTGTATACCTTGTGTACATCTATACCCTGGTTCCTAATCAACTTCGGTCTATCCTTTGTTGTTTCAATGGCTCCATTAGTCAACACTGTGTCATAGATCTCAACATATCTATCTTCCAACAATTCCTCTATCTTCTGGTGTTCAAAACTCGAGGGTTCTACTTCTACAATCTCAACCATTTAAATAGTTTTGTAAGAAGACAGGAGGCCTACCTGGTTACTGACAGTTGGTCTAAGATCCTGGATGAGTGGTCTGCGTGCAACACGTTTGTCGTCTTTCGCTTTCCAATGCGACCAGACAAACAATATCCAGATTCTCGTGTAGAAGTATTTTTATATTATTTTCCTCTCTTATCATTCCTGCATCTGTTGCAGTGAAGAAGCTTGTTTAGCCATTCATCTGCACGACCAACCCTGTGTCATTGATATTTTCCCCACTTAACTCTACAATCCTCCACAGTTTTCAATCTTTCAAGTGGTTCCTTCCTTGCACTTCAGATCGGCATAGCCGTTGTCAGCCGTCAATCTAGATCCTATCTGCATCCCAACCGCCCAAAGGTGCGACCCCTACCAAGGTTCGCAGACTTGGAAAGTGTTGATAATCCACGCATGTTCAATCTGCGAACTAAACATCCACCGTCAATGCCTTTCCTCACCAGATCTGCACCGTCGCATGATGTGGAGCCTACCTTCCACTTTGCAATTTTGAAAAGTTTATTTCTCCATGCATGTCAAATAAACGATGTACTTGACGACTGTAGATCTGTCCCCTTGTCCGTTGATCCGACCTCCGATTTTCCTACGGGATAGAAATAATCCGCCCACACTTAAACCACCTCATCTTACTTCTGTGAAGTCACCTGTTGACACTACATTTGAAAATGCTCAAATCTTGAAAAATTTGCCAAAAAAAAAAAAAAAAATCCAAAAGAAGGGAAATTACTACAAATGAGTTGAAGTAAAGGTTCGTAATACAAAAACAACAAGAAAAACCCACATATGCAAAGTCCGAAAGTAATTTTTGAAAAGGTTAAGTCTTGGTCAAGTTTCAACGGAAAAGATGACAATAGTCGAGATCAACGGCTGTTATAGTTTCCCAAACTGCCAAAAGGATCGTTTGCAAATGGTAGTGAGTGGTTGCGGACTCAATACCGCCGGATACGTGTCACAGTTTAATTAGTCCGCATCTACGTGATAGTGGTATCACAAACCACCACAATGCCGTGCGAAACCACCAAAGGATAAGGCACGGCGGGCCATAGCACGTGGCAGAATAATAAGTGGCGGGTCGTAGCACGTGGCAGATGGAGAAGACGTCAGGGAATACACCACAGGTGGATATCAATCGAAGGGACAATATACATTGGGACAAAATCAACGGCCAAGATTCATCCGCATCAGGAAAAGTACACACTCGATAGAAGAAAGAGCGGTTGCGAAAATTAAACCACTCTAACAGGTGTCATAAAATGGTTGATCCGCATAAGGGAAAATACTTATCTTTTGAGACTAGACATTCATGTGTTGATCAGTTTTACAGTCTGTTTTTCCCTTATCTTTATATGTGCATGTCCACTTTCTTTGTTATATCTTCCATTATGTTTTTCTTCTATATTTAAATGAACATTTGAAATAAATCGGGATTCATACTGGCTATGCCTCGTTTTATTGCATTTAAATATCCACTATTTCTCCAAAGTTGACAATAGATTCATCCCAGTTAGATGCCTGTTGTTGATGGATTGTCATTGTTTCTTTCTACACCACCTGAAAAATCTAATTGACTGTGATATGATTGCTATCTTGCCTCTGTGGAAATCTGTTTGGTATAAATTTTATGCTGGCATGTTAAAATATTTGAAACTACATTCAGAAAGCTGCCAGAAAGTTAATAAAAAAGGCTTATATAAAACAAAATGGTTTCAAATAACGACATTTTGTATATGTGTCGCTATCCATGGGAGCTCTGAAGACTGGTGGAGATCAACAATTGCGACAGAAGGATAAAGACATGTCTATACAGGTAGGGTCTGGTGACCTGGCCCACTTTTTAAATGGAATTTTGTATGAAGAAACGTTTTAAAGTGGAAACTGTACATGATGTAGATGTTTTTAAAGAAAATGAAGCCCTAGAAGATAGAGACAGAGACATTCATGATACCCTAACCAGGTTTCTAGTCACTGAAGTTAAACTTAGGTTGTCTAAATTATTAAAAGAAGGTATAGATATACACAGAGTCAACCGGTCGTCCTTGTTGGCCTTTTTCCCTGACCAAATCCCATCTTTTCCAGAATTTGTGTCATGGTGTGCTGAAAATTACTCCAGAGAAGAAAGAACTGTTTTAAATAGTCAAAAAACCAGAGTTGTTTGTAAAATAGAGCCTGCCGTAATAATTAAATCCCTAGAAATAGAATTTTCCCAAACCCTCGAGTCTGAGATTTTTTCTGAAACCTCTGTTATTGAATATTATCAGCGAACCCTTCAAGATGATAGAGAAAAGTTTTTGTCTACATGTCTTAAACCAGAAACCAACATTTCAGATATCCCGTACCCTTTAGATATCAATTTATTTGATGAAAATACCGAATTGGTTCTGACCTTGTTGGCTTTAATCCTAGGGTTTGATACAGACATTTATGTAACTGAGTTTTAGTTGAGCCTTTTGTATAAAATGAGTACAATTCAGTGAGGGATTGATGAAAGTCAAATCCCTCGACTTAATTTTGAAGAATTTTTGACAGAGAAGATTCATGACCAGATGGTCAATTTCCCCACTCTGAGGCATTTCAGATATCAGTCTTTTTTGATGAAAATGATCATGGTAGCCAGTCATGAAGAGTTGCAATTCCCTGAGATCATTTTCACAACTTTGTTAGAAAATAACATGTTCAATTACATAAATTATATGCTCTCTGAGATTTACAGAATGATCTTTGGTGAAAAATTGCCTAGAGTATTACCAGAAATGCAAGCATGCATGCAATTGAGTGCAGAGTACGTTGTAGGAGATTGGTTTTTGTCAAAGGACAGTACGGTGATCAGATTATACGGTTTCAAACATAAACCCTATGTTTTACCAGCATTTATTACCTTAAGGGTTTTTGCTTTAGAGTTCCTGAGACAGAAGTTAATCATTGAGGATAATAATTTCTTGGTTTTCAAACAAGCAACAGATATCAAGTATCCGTTCACACTTGGCCCATTCACAGTGAAGAATAAAAACGCTGCTGTTTATATAGAGAAATTATTGAAAGATACGGGTTTTGAAACAAACATGGCTATTGAGTATGATCCGTTAAACATAATATCAAAACGGAGAACAGATCACCGCATCAAAGCGTTGAATCATCAGACGATTGAGGGAATGTCTGATAGAGCCAATTGGCTTGAGTATAAGGAAGAAATCATTCTTGTTTTACAAGATAAAGAAATGATATTGACAGATGTAACAGCAGAGGAAGAAAGCATGACGAATACTGCCATGGTGGGGTTTAAAAGACCCATACAGGATGTAATGAACATTGAAGGTGAAGGAGCAGAAAAAGGAAAAAAGTTGAAAATGGATGAAAAACAAGAGTTAATGGCAGTTTCAGAAGAGGAAAGAAGAATTCAAGTCAAAATACCAGAGGTCATGGTAAAAGAATACAGTATTGAAGAATCCCCAGTGGAAGGTGATGTAAATAGACCACACAATATGATGGATGTATTTAATGAACACAGTTAGAATAAACAGGAATCCTCTAGGAAAACTAGTCAGTTGTTTCCAAAAGTTAGAAATATATCCAACACTGAAGTAAGTTTATTTACTAGTAGAAATGTCAAAGAAAATTATTTAAAGTTTTTAGTTGTTACTAAAGATAAGATCTCAGGGATGAAAGTAGATTTGACAAAAATAAATGCCCCGGATAAAATTTTATTGCATAGAAAAATAGGAGAGGTTATATATTCAGATTATTTGGGAGCAATATTAAAGGCAGACAAGTTGAAAAGTTCACTAGATAAATTGAATAATCAGTTGAGACAAGAGAAAGCAGAAAATAAGTCTCGACAACAACAGATAAAAAGATTTCAAATAGATTTGATAAACAAAGAGGGAGATGCAGCATCAAAATTGCTCAAAGAAAAGGATGATACGATTCTAATGTTAAGGCGAAAGCTAAAAATTCCAGACACTATGCTTATCCAAGGAGCCAAATTAACAGTACTGGAAAAAGAAAAAGAAGAGCTATCAAATGAAGTAAAGGATGTTACCGCAAAAATGTTGAAGCTCACCTAGGAAAAAGATCATTGGGAAAAAGAGAAAATTGGTTAGAAGAGCAATTGAAGGAAATAAAGAAAAAATTAGCAGAAATTGGTCAGCAACAAGTACAGACAGATACAGATGAAGATAAAACTGGATTAGATGGTCTTTTACAAGCCATGTCCCAAGTGAGTTTGAAAGAAGGTGAAATTAAAGAATTGAAGATGGAAATACAAAAGCTCAAAGAAGAAAATGAAACTAAAGATAAGGAAATAAAAACTTTGCAAATAAGGAATCAGGAATTAAGTGATAATAATAAAGGTTTGGCATCTCATGTGACAGGGCAAGCTGCTATGCAAGGTTGCAAACATATGGTATGGGATCAAATTATAAAAGAAGTTGAAAAATTAAGACCCTATCTGGAATATATAAGAGTCAAAGAAAAAGTAGCCAAAGACGCCTTTGAGAGTTGTAGAGCAGTCGGAGATAATTTAAATAAAAATCCAAAAGAAATAGCACAGAGAGCTATAACTTTCTTAAATAGTTTAACTGAAGCAGACTTGACAACAGTGAATATAATGAACAGAATTTCAATCATTACATGGGCCAGAAGAATCTTGGGAAAGTATTCACATGTTGAAAAAATTGAAGCTAAAGCTGGAGATATACGGGAGGAAGTAGTAAAGTTTAAGAAGCGATTTGAAAAATTAATAAACAAAGGATTCCCTGATTTTTGGAATGAAAATAATGAATTGATTCCTCCTAATGAATATAAGGGATTGCTGTTTGACATAAGAATGGATCATAGAAAGTTTCAGCAATTGGATCATATGCTTGCAGGGAAAATTTTAATGGAGAAAATTGAGGAAGACTTTGAAATTTTAAATATGTTGATCTCAACCTGTGAGAATCTTCCTCCTGTTTCTTATGCAGGTCATGTTGAAATGTGAGTCTTGGTGAAAGAAATGACCAGTTATGATTTATCCACGACCGACCAATGGAACTATGTGGAAAAATATGGAAAGACAAGATATTCTGTCCATTCATAAATACATTCAGAATTTCTGCTAAGTGGCAAAAAAGATACTATTCAGAATTTTTGCCAAGTGGCAAAAAGATACTTTTATTTTTAAATTTGTAATATTATTTGAAGACAGTTATCTATTGTTTAAAGACAGTTATCTTTCGAGCTAAAACATTTTCAGTTATTAGTTAGAAGAAGCAGTTATGTCAAGATTCTTCCAAATTTTGTATAAAAGACAATGAAGGTCATTTTTGAAAGGGTTGGAAACTCTTTGAGAGACAATTATATTTTGAAGTCCATTTTTGATAAATAAAAGGCCGTATAGTGAAAATACCTATCTTTTGAGACCAGAGATTCATGTGTTGATCAGATTTATAGTTTGTTTTTCCCTTATCTTTATATGTGCATGTCCACTTTCTTTGTTATATCTTCCATTATGTTTTTCTTCTATATTTAAATGAACGTTTGAAATAAATCGGGATTCATACTGGTTATGCCTCGTTTTATTGCATTTAAATATCCACTATTTCTTCAAAGTTGACAATAGATTCATCCCAGTTAGATGCCTGTTGTTGATGGATTGTCATTGTTTCTTTCTATACCACCTGAAAAATCTAATTGACTGTGATATGATTTCTATCTTGCCTCTGTGGAAATCTGTTTGGTATAAATTTTTTGCTGGCACGTTAAAATATTTGAAAAGTTGACTCCATGCCCAATGTTTCTTGTTTTCCTTTCCAACCAAGAAAATATTTTTGAGGAATTTTGAATGTACTTCTATATATTTTTAGCCTTTACATATATCTTATGAGAGAGCCCTCTCCGGTGGAAAAAATGGCTAAGTTTTCTGCCTAAAGTTTGGTTTGAAATAGGTTACCTTAGGTGTTATTCTTTTACAACCGAGATAAAATCTAAGTGCTAACATTTCCTTTCAACCGTCGATCTCCATCGCCGTAGATCTGCTCCGTTCATTGGTCCCCTCATGTAAATTTGAGCGGATTTTTACATTTTTTCCTCATTTGCAAAGTCGAAACTCAAGGATTTTAATCCTTTCCATCCCAACCCAAAGCATAGACATGCAGGGATATCACTTAGTGTTCCTCTTGGTCATATGACTCAGAAACGTAGCCCCTTACTCATTATTTTCTGGGATCTAAATGTTAGAAAAACAGGATCATAGAGAAATAACAATAAACATAAATGCAAATATAATCACACATACACATTATAAGAGAGACACAGATATATCGTGGTTCACCCAACTTGGGCTACGTCCACAATGAAGTTGCCAATCCTTATAATTATTCCGTCCAGCAATGTGAAGCGATACAACCTGCAACACAACCACTGCACTTCCTCTTCACTGTCTCACAGTCTCTCTTATGATCTCATAGATATTTACAATGCATAAAACCTAATACATCAACCCTAGCCGTGTTACAATTTCTTTCTTTGATAAGGGAAATACAATGGGAAAATACCATGGGTTACCCAAAACCATGGGCTCGAAAACTGGTGGCGAAAAACAACCCCAAAAAATTTCCTCGGGGGCTATGCCCTCAAACCCCCTTCTCGATGGCTCTGCCCCCAAAATCCCTTTCTCGAGGGAATTTCCCTTGAACCCTTGACGAGGGCCCCCACGCCCCACAGTCGGGGGGGTGCAACCACTTCCCCGGACCCCTTGGGGATCATGTCGAGATAATAACCAAACCTAGGGTACAGACACGGATGAATAATAATATCTTTGAATCTGGAGATCAGGCTCCACAACCAACACTAAATTCTTCCAACCCTTCAAACAAAAATTGGTGCTAACAACTGGCTCCAATTCAGGATGCTATCCTCCCTATGAGGTAGCAAAGAACCCCGCAGACCCAGTTCCTGATCCATTGGTATGCTTCCAAACTTTCAAAAACCCCACATTAATGTTTTTCACTTTTTTCTGTATACAAAATGAAACAAAGAAAAATGGACACCCCACAAGATCTCAGGGCCTTCTCTTTGGGCTTCAAATATTTGGCTCACCATCTGCACTGATTTTAAAAGAAAGGAATATATACACTTATGGTACAATAGTTACCCGTCATCCTCAGGACAAGTAATGCTTCAGAAACCTTCCATTTACTGGGCCACTTCCCAGTTGAGACCCATCCTGATGCTCCAAAATGAATGAATTTGCGCCTCTATATGCTGCAATGATGTATGGACCTACCCACATATGATCAAACTTCCCATTCTTGTCTTCTCTAGGAGCATCCTATTTCAAGACCAAATCATCAATATGGAACTGTTCTTCCTTAACCTTCCTATCGAATGTACTCTTCATTTTCTCTTGATGTACTTGTAATTTGTCATAGGATTTATCTCTCATCTCATTCAGTTCTATTATCTTATTTATCCTTCTATGCATATGATTTGGTTCATATTCGTGTCCCTGCAACAATTTCATGGCTGGCACTCCTAAAGACATTGGAAAAACAACTCCAGTCCCATATACTAACTGGATTGGTGACATTCCAATTTAACTATTTGTGCTAATCCTGTCATCCCACAAAGCATATTTCAGCTTTGTATGCCAAGCTCTTTTGTTCCCTTCTAACAATTTCTTAATTATTCTTACCAGGATTTTGTTGGAAGATTCAACCAATCCATTCCCTTATGGGTAGTAGGCAGTAGAATGGTTCTACTTGATGTGATACTTATGGCAGAAGCTTATCATCTTCTTAGATTTGAAAGCATTTGCGTTATCTGTCACAATCCTCCTGGGACATCTAAACCCAGCCAAAATGTTGTTTTCTAAAAAATCCTTGATCATAACATCAATGGCTCTCCTTGTGGGTATAACTTCAATCCATTTTGTGAAATAATCTGTTGCTGTCAGAATCCATTTGTGTTGACCTAAAGAATTTGGGTTGATTTCCCCAATGAAGTCTACCCCCCACTACTGGAAGGGTGCTTCTACAGAAATTGGGTTAAGAGGATGTGAAACCAATTTCCTTTTATCATAAAAAAATGACACTAATGACATGCAGTAGTCTCTTTATAAACATCAGAAAACATAGTAGGCCAATAAAAACCAGCTCTCAGAATTTTATTTGATGTTACCTTCCATGAGTGGTGTCCTCCACAGTATCCTTTATGGAATTCCTTCATCGTTTGCTGAGCTTCATTTTCCAATAGGAAATTTAACAATATACCACCAGGGTCTTCCTAGTACAAGTACTGATTCATAATGCAGAATTTTGCAGCCTTTAGTTTCATAGATCTAGCTCTTGTTTTACTCAATCATGCATGGGCTTGTAGGTTTTGCAAAACATATATAATATCAGTGTACCATGGTGATGAAGAAAAATATGGCATTACCTACATCCCTATGTCAAGATGGTTTGAATGATGGGTCAGGAAGTTGAGCCATAAAGATTCAAAGTTAGCATCTGTCATCATTTTGGCAATCCCTTTCCCTTTAATCAACTTGGCAGGCTTGATTTCAAGATCATGCTCCAATAATACAACAATCCACTTTGCTCTCTTCCCTTCTCAATCTGGTTGGGTAAGAATGCTCTTCACTGCATTGGTTGGAACATAGGCAATAATGTGTGAATACAGAATGTACATTCTGAAATATTTCAAAGATTTTACCAAGGCGTAGGCCTTCCTTTCCATGATATCATACTTCAACTCTCCATCTCTCAATACCTTACTGAAAAATGCTATAGGTTGCTCAACATTTTGATTTTTCTTCTGGAATAGGACTCCAGCTATAGTATGCTCAGATGCATAAGAGAACACTAGGAAATATTTAGTGAAATATGGACTCGCCAAAACTGGAGCTTCAGTGATGGCCCTTTTAATACCTTTTAAAGACTCTCTAGCACCCTATGCCCATTTTATTTTCCTGTCTTTCTTCAGCATGTCAGCAATATTTTTCAATATTACATCAAAGTTGGGAATGAATCTCCTCAAAAAATCTACCTGTCCAATAAATGATTGCACTTCCTTCTTGTTCCTAATCTCCTCCACCTTTAGAATTGCACTGACCCTTTCTAGATCAATCTTAATACCATCCTTCGAAATAATATGTCCAAGCAATTTCGCTTCTTCTAGTGCAAAATTAGATTTTTTGGGATTTAGTAAAATACCATATTTTATGCACTTAATAAAGACTTCCTCGAAGTGCTTGATATGTTCCTTGTCAGACCTGGAATAAACGATGATATCATCCATGTAAACAACTACAAATTTATCCTTTTCTTCAGCAAAAACGATGTCCATAGCACGCTGGAAGGTATCTCTTGCATTCATCATCCCAAAAGGAATTTTGGCATACATGAATGTAACCCATGGTGTAGTAAAAGCAGTCTTCTCTTGGTATTCTGGGCATACATTAATCTGGTTATAGCCTGAGAAACCATCCATAGTTAAAATCCTTTCAGACCCTACCACCCATTGTAGAATGTGCTCCATCTTTGGTAATGGGTAATTGTCTTTCAAAGAAACTCTATTGAGATTTCTAAAATCGATACAAAGCCTAATCTCACCATTTTTCTTTCTAACAGGCACCAAGTTAGCTACCAATTTTGAAAACCTCAGAGTTACAATAATCTTAGCATTGAATAATATTTTGATCTCCTTTTCTATCACAGGAAACAACTTGGGGTTTACTCTTCTCAACATCTACCTGAAAGGATTTTGTCCAGGTTTTATTGGAATGGTATGCTGTATGATAGAGGTATCATACTCTTTCAGGTCTTCATAGCTCCATGAAAACAGATCTGTGTATTTCTTCATCATCTTGACATATTCTTCTTTCTCCTTTGCAGGCAAATTCTTAGACAGCTTTACGATTCATGGTGCTTCTTCAATACCTATGTTCTGATCTTCAATGGTATCATCAGCAGGCTTGAATTTAGGATTCTTAGCAACGTCATTCTGATCAAACAACTTCCCTAGAGGAATCAATCCTCTTGGAATAAAATTGCTCTTCAACTGAATTATGTCCTTTCCTTCTAACACATTCTGCCATTCTTTGTTTCCATCTTTTTCATCTTCAGTTGAGTCATCATTTTGGAAGCTCTCTAAATTTTGATTCTCTGTATCAATATGAGCATTCACGAATTCATCAGACAGTTCCAAAAACCTCTTTATTTGCATATCATCATCAAAAACTTGCCAATATTTGGAGTTGTCTAGTATTGAGGGTTTGTTTATAATTTCAACTTCATACTTTTTCTGAGAATAAATAGGAGCCTTGAAACCACTAGCAGTTGTGGCCAAAGAATTTGCTACCTAATTGTCCATTCTGGGAACCACCCCGATTTTGTGCTCTGCAAAGTAATTTCCAAACATGTCCCAAACCTCATTCCTGTATGCTCTCATTCTGGGATGTTTGGTTTGGTAACTATCATTTACCTGATTTACCACAAGTTATGAGTCCCCAAATACTTCTATTCTTTTCACCCCCAGATCTTTCAAAGCTTGCAAACCTAGCATCAGAGCCTCATATTCAGCTACATTATTAGTACATTTAAAAGTCAATTTATAAGCTAAATCTTTAAATTCTCCGACTGGAGATATATTCCAAACACCCACCCCAGCCCCATTTTTACTTAAAGACCCATCAAAGTACATAGTCCAAAATCCTTCTTCATTCTGTTTCCTCTCCAAGGCTTCTTGTATTTTTGCAAATTCCTCATCATCCTTAACTTCCATCTGTACAGGAACTTCAGGATTAGAGTGTGGTCCATCATTGAAAAATATAGAGGATCCCAAATCAGTACCAACAGCATAAATGGGATGATTTTCAGGCTTATCTTGATTGCTGACCACATAAGATAACCTTTTCTCTCTATATAACCTCATGTTGCCTCTGAATAAAGGTATAGTGGCATATGAAAAATCCATTTTCATAGTTCCTTTTAATTTTGATTTCCAAGATCTTGATAACAACATACCAAACTTTGCAAGAATATCAGCTACTACAACATCCATCACAATGCTTTTAGCTGGAAGTTGTGTAAGAGTAACCACCATATCTTTTATCAATCCCAGACACTTGACCTTTCTAGAATCAAAAGAATACAGGTCTTTATAGGGCGTAGTAACCTCCAATCCTAGTATTTCCACTATTATTTTTGGCATTAGATTATGAGATGCACCAGAATCTAGCATGGCATTGTGCAAAATCATATCATGGATATTCAGACTTAGATAAAATGGAGGAACTTCTTCGTCATATGTATCTTCAATTTTAGGTCCAAAGACAATAGTGGGAGAGTCATTTGTTACTTCTAAAATATCTGGTTGATGATCACCTTGATTCTTGACCATTGTAGTAATTTCTTCTCTGTATTCATTGTTCCTTAACAACTCATTAAAGGGGATAGAAATTTTGACCTTGGATAAATCTGACTTCAAACTGAAGGATGAAATTGGTCTATCTACATCAATTGGCACTGATTGTTTAGTTTCTTTTGATTGGTGCCCTTTATTTTCTGAATTTTTCTTTATAATAGCATCCTTCTGCTTTTCTTTTTGTTTTTTTGAATTTTGGTGGGTGTTGGAAAGTTGGTTCGGACTGGGCTTTCCTTTATTTGTTATTACATCATGATTTCTCAGTTTTAATTTTCTCTGAAAATCATCAATGGCATTCTGATATCCTCTCTGATATTGTTCTGAATCTAGCTCTGAAATATGATTGTCATCCTCTTGAGTGAAAAAATATGCTCTTCTTTAGTTAAATGTATTTTAGAATCAATATCATCAAAGTGGTGAATCTGGTTATTCATTGAATCTTGTAGTCCTTCCTCATCAACCAAATTTTCTGGGAATGGTGGTCTTATTTGCTGGTCTTCAGGGGTTCTTTGGTTTCTTTGAGGAAAAGTGGGTCTTCTGAAATTTGGATTTCTTAATTGATTTTCAGGTTGCTTTCTGTTAGGTGGTCTATTATCTAAGGCCAAACTGTTCATCAATCTCTCCATGATTTTCATCATCATTTCAAATTTGGCATCATTTTTAGAAGGAGGGGTAGAGGCGGATGGTTGATTTTCTTGTCTTCTCCTATCCGTCTCTACTCTATTTTTCATTTTCCCTGAAGCCATTAAGTTTTCTTACACTTCTAAAGCATATTTAAACATAGCAGGCAAATTGGCAGACTAGTATCTCTCTCAACATACAAGAAATATCTCCATCAAAAGCATCTGCATAATGTAGTTTAGAAGCCCCTACTAATGGTTTGACATCAACATGAATTGAATTGTAAACCTTCATAAATCTGCTAGAAAATTCCTGAACTTATTCAATGTTCCCTTTCTTTAAACCATTGTATTGAGATAATATTTGTACAGGGCTCTTCTTTGCCTCCCATCTATCCAAAAACAGTTTTTGAAAAGCTTCAAAGGTAAGGATAGATACTGCTGGTAAATCTTTAAACCATGTCTTTGCCTCTCCTGACAAACTCTGAGCAAACAATCTCATTTTCACATCATCATGATCTATTTCTTCTAGGTCAATGAAATATTCAAATCTATTCATATGCTTTCTTGCTGTAAAATTTCCATCCCCATCATATAAATTTATTCTTTGTGACTAATTCTTAGGGAGATCATGCAAAGCAGCTAGAAAAGATAAGGGTGCAAACCTAGCTGCCATTGGTCTAGGTGGATTATGTGCTACAGTACAGTCTTGAGGAGGATTATGAGAAAGGTTTATAGTATGAGGCTGAGAGGTTTGAAAATGAGGGTTACTTTCTTCAACTTTTACAATTTTCTGCAAGATATACCACAGGGGATTTAGCAAGTATGACTTAAACCTATATGGATTATTTTCTGTTTGCTTTAGGTCTGACTTTGATTTTGATCTTAACAAAGAATTTCCAACACTTCTAAATCCAAATTTTGAGAACCATAAAACTCTTCTTGAGATAATAACTTTTCAGTATTGGAAGTGCTAGCTTTTTCTTTTCCACTCCGATGTCTAAACAATTTTTCTGGGTTTTCTATACTTTGTAAAATATTAGAATTAGGATTACCTCTTGTATAGATCCTTCTAGAGGCCAGGATGCCTTCTGAAACCTCCTTTGGAAAATCAACGTGGAGTCGCCAGGGAAAATGTACAACCGTCTGGATATGTTAGAATCTTTGTTTGCCCATATAAATCCTTCTCTCCTTGAAATCTGCAACTCTTTTTCGTTTCTCCCAGGGACAATATAACTTTCGTTCCCCAGCAACAACGCCAATGATGTTAGCACTCAAATTGACCCTCAGGTTGTGGGAAAGGTCTCTTCGAGGTAACACGCAAAAACAAGCTTTAGGAAAGAGAGCTGTCTTCTTTCTTTCTAGAGAGGGATCTCTCACTAATTGTTTAACAAGGTTACATACATGAATAAGAATTAAAATCAGATTTGTTGTTTGGTTGAAACAAGGTAAGCATTCATTGGGAAATGGAGTCAAAATATAACACATATGCCAATTAACAGTGTTGTGGCATGGAATTTTATAACAAAGGAAAGGTAGCTACTCATTTTATAGTCAAAATGCCGTTGTTTAGTGATAAAGACGAAATGAAGAACAATCCATTAACATGGGCATCTAGCAAGGATGAATCCAATGCTAACTTTAGTAGAACGATTTGGTGAATATCTGAAATCAAAAGATAGAGCATATATGTATGAATTATGTACTATCAAACACTCATTCCAGACATGAAAAATATAACAAAATGGAATAGATAACAAGGAACACATTCACATAAGGAAAGAAAATACAGATTGTAAAGAAAATGACACAAGAATCTCTGCAAAATGCCAGCCTCGGCTCTCTAATTTCTATTAAAGATAGATCTCAAATACAAAACTCAAGTCTCACAAGTTTCAAATCCTTCTTCCTTCTATTACATATGAATATATAGGAGATGATACATCATCCCTCCAGCTCGAAATATGATGACCTAATCTCCAAAACAGAAAGGTGTTACAAGAGAGATGACAAAGTATACAGACAGGTCTATCATCCTCGAGAATTAGTTACAACAGAAATACAAGTGTTGACAAAATAGGATTAACTGCCTTTTACAAGTGTCAATAGACATTTACTAGTTGGTAACAAACCCTAGTAAATAAGCAAAAATCCTAAGTAACTAATTCTTCAGGCTGCAAATTCCCACGATCTTTGAAAATATTCATGCATGTAGCGTTAGCTTGGCCTTTCCATACTTTTCCACAAGCTTCCACTGGTCGGAAGCTGGAAAATATGATGTGGCCACCTCCTTTAGCAATACCCGTAACTCTGTATGATCTCTATATGAATAGCTCTGAAAGTGTGCACAATCCTTTTTGAAAACCAAGACCAATTCAAACTCTCTTGTCAACTTATCCACCACTATTTTTCTGGACAGTGATTGGGTCATGCCAGCAAAGTTTGTATAATCCAACTTGCATCCCATCAACCTGTCTTGATACTCTTTTTGTGTCAACATGGTGCCATCTTCTTCCCAAAAGAGTGGAAGCCCTTTCTTAAACAGTGGATCAAACACATCTTTGAAGAGTTTCAATTGGTGGGAATCATATCTATTCTGTCCTGGACTGTAGCCTACTGCTGATGTTTCTTTATCACCTTCTTGGCCCAAATGATGGTGGATATCCTATCCTTTATGCCTGCTGATTTCACCTCATCCTTAGTCAATCCATTCAAAAACTCTATGGCATTTTCAACGCATTCTATAGGTTTCTTATTCATTTTTTCCTTCACTGTTGTTACACTTTGCTTGTCCAACTTAATTACATTCTCCTTGTTTAAAACAAAGTCAAGGTAGGGCCTTAATTTGTCTACCTCAGCTATAACATAATCCTAGATAACTTGCTTTGCTTCCTGCAGTGAATTCTGACCTGTAGCCTGTTTTATTAATTCGTCATATTTAACCTGCAACTCCAGGTACTTAGTGTCCCATGTCTCCCTTTCCCTTCTTCTGAAATTCTGCTTTCCAGATCTGTGTTCTGCTTCGGCAATTTCACCATCTCTAAGTCCTTTAGAATTACATGTTCCATAGCCTGCACAATGGAGAAGTCACTCGATTCAATGGAGGAGGAGGTGACCATGTTATCCAATTCTTTGCCCTTCTCTTGCAATTTTCCTTCCAAATCCTCAGACTTAGCTTTACACTTCTTTTCGCTCTCCACCATAAGAGCCATATCCTTCTGCCACTATTTTGGTTTCTCTTCAAACTTTAGTAACTTGGCCTTATAGTCTATTAGTTCATTTTTCATCTCTTCTCTTTTCTCCTCTAGCTCTGTCAACTTGGAGGCCTCTACCAGCTGGGTGGAAGGAATCTTCAATTTCTTTTTCAATGACTGAATATTATTGTCCTTCTCATTTAGCAGATTTTGAATACTAGCCCTTTTGTCTTCCTTTCCCTCAGTATCCACTAATTCATTCTGCAGCTTCTTGACTTGTGCCTTGTGGGCTTTGTTCTCCATTCTTTCATGTCTGAGATGATTTCCAACCTTATTCTTATTGGTTTGCAGTTTGGATAGTTCTAGTGTAGCCTTTAAAAACTTAGAATAAATTATGTTCCCAGTTTCCTTGTGAAGATGGATCATGTCAGGTATGGAAATGTATTATAAGTTCATCTTCAATTCGGTTTCCTTACTCTTGGTAGCTAGGGCCAAATTCAAGGTGTTTTGAGCATGGCTCCTAGCAGTAACCAAGGACAAATCCTTTCTAGAGATTTGTTTTACCTTTGCATATAACTTTGATTCTTCTGAATTTTCCTCTTTTCTTTCTTTATACTCATCCAATAATTCTGCTATACTCTTGCTTTGTGCAGCAGGTTCAACAACTATCATATCAAATACATATTCCTTGATCTCGAAGGCACATATTTTGGCCTTCACCTGCTTATTTTTAGCTTGACCAGTCGACACCTGCACAATCTGCTGCCCTAGTTCTTCTACTTTATGTATCTTTGAAGCTCTCTCTGTGTCGTCATCTTCTACATCCATGGCATCAATGAATTCCAATTTGCTGGATCCTCTAGGGCCACTGGCAAGGGGTATAATTGCTCCAATTGCTGGGACCACGCTAGAGGAGCCAAGCAGTGGGGATATGGTTGTCTGCACTAGAGAGATGGAGTCATCTTGTACATCTACATCCATCTTCCCTTGGTTGGGATATTCCAACCAATTGGCAGTCTCTGCCATACCTGCAATCTCAAAATGCACAAAGCCCTTTCTGTTACTTTCTTTCCTTCTGTTGGAGATGAAGTGGTGGGGATCATAGTTGATGGAATCCTTTGTTCGGAATCCCATCTCGCTTAACATACACTCAATGGATGAAATGGAATCCTTGCTCTTGATGATGAATGGGCCTACAACCCATGGGAATGCAATATCTGATTCTTTCTTATGATCCAAAAAATGTTCAGTTTCCACTCTTATCTTCTACCTGATAAATTCTAGAGAAAACATTCTAGGAGTTAAGAATGCTGGAAGTACATAGGGTGAATGAGAAAACCCATAAAATTTGATTGCTTTGCTGTGTTCTGAGAGAAACCAATCACCTATATTCTTCTCAGGAGAAGGTTGCAACATCTCCTTCATCTCTGCTAACACCCTGGGCAATATTTTCTGAAAGAAAACATTGTAAACCTCAGACATGAGGTTGTTCATGAATTTGTTGTAGTATGTGAGAATTTCCTTTGTGAGCATCATCTCAGGAAGCTACAAGTTTTATTCATTAAATGACAGGAGCATCCTTAGCAAATATGATTGGAACCTGAAGCTCCTGGTCTTGTGGAAGTTCACTAGCTAAGAATGGATATTCTCAGCTAGGGACTCATCAAATTTAATGCAGGCACACTAGAAAGACTGGTCAGAATCCTCAGACTCTAATGGGAAAGTATAAAGGACAAATAATAGAATCATCAGGGGCTCAGTGACATACATGTCTATGTCTAATCCTAAAAATTGTCTTAGCAAGGTTATAACACACTTGGATTCTTCAGTAAAGAGACAGAATTCGACTGGGAAAGCATGGTCTTGCAATGGGACACTAGGTTTTAGGAAAATCCTATAGAAAGTTTGCTTAAACTCGGATGTGGACTGTCTAAAATACTGAATTAGGAATTCTTTCTTGTACCCTTTGGACTTTAGGCAGAATTCGTCAGGGATTGATAGGGATTTTCTTATAACGAGCGAATTGAAAGGACATAAGATCATTGAGCCGGATGCATCCATAATCATCCTCTTAGAGGAGGAGTAATTGGTGGCGCACCAGTCTACGAACTCAGGACAGTTTAGGGTTTGGTCAACTGCAAAAAACTGGAAAAATGACCTGTATACCTTGTGTACATCTATACCCTGGTTCCTAATCAACTTCAGTCTATCCTTTACTATTTCAATGGCTCCATTAGTCAACACTATGTCATATACCTCAACATCTCTATCTTCCAATAGTTCCTCTATCTTCTGGTGTTCAAAACCTGGAGGTTCTACTTCTCTAAGCTCATCCATTTAAATAATTTTGTAAGAAGATAGGAGGCCTACCTGGTTACTGAAAGTTGGTTTGAGATCTTGGATGAGTGGTCTGCATGCAAAACATTCGTCGTCTTTCGCTTTCCAATGCGACCAGACAAACAGTATCCAGAGCCCCTTGCAAAAGTATTTTTATATTATTTTCCTCTCCTATCATTCCTGCATCTGTCGCAGTGAAGAAGCTTGTTTAGCCGTTCATCTGCATGAACAACCCTGCGCTGTTGATATTTTCCACACTTAACTCTATAATCCTCCGCAATTTTCAATATTTCAAGTGCTTCCTTCCTTGCACTTCAGATCTGCGTAGCCCCTGTTAGCCATCGTTCTAGATCCTATCCGCTTCCCGCCCGCCCAAAGGTGCTGTCCCTACCAAGGTTCGCAAACTTGGAATGTGTCGATAATCCGCGCATGTTCAATCTGCGAACTAAACATCCACCATCGATGCCTTTCCTCGCCAGATCTGCACCGTCGCATGATGTGGATCCTACCACCACTTCGTAATTTTGAAAAGTTCCTTTCTCCCTGCATGTCAAATCAATGAAGTACTTGACAACCGTAAATCTATCCCCCCATCGGTTGATCCAGCCTCCAATTTTCCTGCGGGCTAGCAACACTCTGCCCACACTTAAACCACCTCATCTTACTTATGCGGAGTCGCCTTTCAGCCGTCGATCTCCATCGCCGTAGATATGCTCCATTCATTGGTCCCCTCATATAACTTTGAGCGTATTTTTACATTTTTCCTCATTTGCAAAGTCGAAACTCAAGTATTTTAATCTTTTCCATCCCAACCCAAAGCATAAACATGCAGGAGTCTCACTTAGTGTTCCTCTTGGTCATATGACTAAGAAACCTATCCCCTTACTCATTATTTTTAGGGCTCTAAACCCTTCCAACCCTTCAAATCAAAATTGGTGCTAATAACTGGCTCCAATTGGGGATGTTATCCTCCCTATGAGGTAGCAAAGAACCCAAGAGACCCCGTGCTTGATCCATTGGGCTGCTCCAAAACTTTCAAAAACCCTACATTACTGTTTTTCACTTTTTCTATATACAAAATGAAACGAAGAAAAATTGCTACCCCACAAGATCTCAGGGCCTTCTCTTAGGGCTTGAAATCTTTGGCTCAACATCTGCACTGATTTTAAAATAAAGGAATATATACACTTATGGTACAAAAGTTACCCGTCATTCTCAGGACAGGTAATGCTTCAGAAACCTTCCATTTACTGGGCCACTTCCAAGTTGAGACCCATCCTGATGCTCCAAAATGAATGAATTTGCGGCTCTATATGCTACAATGATGTATGGACCTACCCACATATGATCAAACTTCCCATGCTTGTATTCTCTAGGAGCATCCCATTTCAAGACCAAATCATCAATCTGGAACTGTTCTTCCTTAACCTTCCTATCAAAAGTACTCTTCATTTTTGTTGTAGATATTTCTCCCTACGGATAGGCAGAAACTCTCTTAGGATAAAGCAGGATGTATTGACTCTATACTAAGACAAAAAGGAAACAAATGCTACCTTGAGTTCCTAAACTAATCTTCACAACAAGATTGAATGCATTCATAAGAGATGAAAGATGTAACTTACCTTCCAATTCGACGTTTGTCTCGCTTCTAACTCTTGATCCCGAAGCTCCAATGTAGAACCTGTTGAAATCAAACAAAGTACAAGCATGCGATCTTCCAAATACCTTGAAGCAAAGGTTAAGTTCAAATCTAAACTAGATACATTTCATATAAAAGATTTACACAATACACATGACATGGGAAAAACAAGACAAGTTATCTTATTAAGAAGCTTGAAAAGTGCTTAAAAAGGTTGCTTGATGTTCAAGCCAATCCTCTAGCTCCAAGTGATTCCTCTAGCTATCTCTGCAGAAGTCTGAAGATCATAGGTTGGATTCCCCAAAAGTCCTCCCTTTGGCTCATGGAAGGCCTCTCTCTTATAGCATGTGGGAAGGTTAACCAACAAGAGAGAAGTGTGGATCTAAGGAGTGTTTAGTGGAACAGGCCAGCTAAACAGAGAGGGGAGTTGAGATCGAATCAGAGGTGGCAATCCCAATGATATCTCTCGAAAGTAAAGATCCCAAAATCCAAGGCAAAAGGTTAATTTTAGACTACCACGCCCCTAATACTGAGCATAATGTGGTAGTACCGCACCCCATAGGAGGAGGAACACGCGGTAGTGTTGACTACCGCGCCCCTGTAGATGTGTAGGGAGCGGTAGTGCTTGCAAACAGGACCAGGTTGGGTTGACAGAGGCAGAAAAAGTGTTTGCTTTCAGTGGTCAGTCAATGGTTTTCACTCTGGATGTTCAGATGATTTTTAAGGGAAATTGTCGTTTAGGTTTCTAGTGCAAGGATGCGACATTAATATGTAATGTGTAATATTGAGGTATAACAGATGCCCCCTAAAGTGTGAGGTCAGAAGAGACTGATGGCTGAAATACTTTACAAATATGGTGCGGAGATAGCATCGAGGGGAGCAACAAGGAGCTGAAACAGAAACAAAATGTCAGATATACCACCGAGGCAGGCATTCCCATGCTCGAAAACAATTGACTCAAAGCATGGCTGGCGACCAATACATTGCAGATTCATGAGTACTGAGATGTTATAGACTGTAGACAAATCATGTTTACTATGAACAAGCGTAGATCCATGAAACACTGATGACACAGCCATGGCCAATACATAAGTGGATCTGTGTGACAATACAAAAGAAATCTCCATTGCAACCTGGACATAATCAAAATACAAAAGGGTGTCCAGGGTCTTCTACCTGATCACGAACGATACGAATCTAGCCATTTGATTACAAGGTGTTGAAGTTGAACATGGTAGAAACCATTTGATTACCGGTCAATGATGTGAACTGTTAACAAATGCGAGGGAAATCACCAATGATGACAATGATCCCCAAGGTATCTATAGTACATCTCAACGGAATGCGAATAAACGATTTGATGTCGAGCATCCAAGAGATCATTCAATCAGAGGTTAATGATGTAAACCTACTGTCGAATACGAGGAAACCTGCCATTGAGGCATACAGGTACCGAGGTACTAGTGGTTGACTCCTAAGCCTAATTCCTGGATAGTGATTTGGTGTTGACAGGAATAGACTCGTCGAAGGTGGGCCATAATTATTCCCACATCATCGACATGAAATCGGAACGAGAGATAATATGGAACAATGGAACGATCGAATATGTACTTACATAGCAGAGGACTTGACATAATGGATGACTCAAAGCAACACAAAACCTTTGAACATATAACTGCATGGAGCAGAACTTGGCAACAGGGACTAGCGATGGTAGAGGACAGACATACGACAAGTGGGCTCATGGTAAAGAGACAACTCGATATGATGACCATAACTCAGCAGGAGAAGATAAATACCCAAAATTAGAAAAGAGACAGACGCATGCCATGTTCAAAGGTGACGACTGACGAGCTGCCAATAGAACAAACTTGAATCATTTCCCATTTTCCCCCGACATGATGGATGAGTACCTCTTTGTTGTTTTACGAGCTTGAGGAGGATAACAGATGCTCGGTATATCTCATCTCATAGATGAGTCCGATCTCACATGTTTTTCGAACCTGAGAAAGGAGGGGTTTGTCCCAAAGTGGGCCCTTTGATGTTGAATTTTAACAAGTCCAAGGAAGGAAAACTTGGTCATCATTTCATGTTTAGAGAGTCTGAAAAGAACTAAAGAAGACTCTAATGGTCCTTTTTCGTAAAGTTAGCCTCATCGCCCGAAAAAGGGTAAAACAATGCAGGAGAGGACTCTTCCAGTCATGATTGGATGGAGTATTCCTTTTTCATAAGTAGTGCCCCCTGGTCCAAATAAGGGGTAAACTATCACCGGGGAGACGATCATTCAAATCCTTTTACAAGCGTGAACGAATCAATTTCGGTTGGCCATCTTTTCCTATTTAGGGAGTCTGAAAAGAGCTTAAAGAGGACTCCATGTACAACTTTTTCATGGTTGATGACCGAGTACGACAAAGGAAAAGTAAACTTGGCACAGTTCCTTTTTCGTAAATAGTCTAGCGAGGTCGGATAAAGTGATAAACCTATACTCGTTAGACATACCTTTTTACTCAAATTTTTAACGAGCACGACAATGGTATCAAAAGCACTCGGAATATTTTTCATATTTGGATCCAGAGCACGAAAAAGGAAAAAGTAAGCTCAAACCACTTTTCATATTTTTAACCAGAGCACGCAAAAAGTGAAAATTAAGCTCAAATACCATCTTACTGTTTTTAACGAGCTCGAAGATAGGTTGGAAGAATGCTCATGATGTTTGCTTCATTTTTTAACGAGCTTGTAGTAGAAAATGAACTATGCTCAGGATAATTTTCATGGTTTAATGAGATTGAAACCTAAAAAGGAAAGTATGCTCGAAAATGTTCCCAATGGTGAACTTCTTCCCATCATGAAATCCAAAGGTTGGTACATGCCCCCAGCATGATTGCTAGAAGTAAGTGACTTAGCTCCAACGTGGTGTGGAGAGGTGATTGAGTTGAATTCAATGCAACTTACAAATGTTGAAGACATGCTCCCAAGCTTCATTTCATTCGCCTAAGGTATAGGCGAGTGAATAGAAGGTTCAGGTACTAAGTCTACGAGGAGACTCGACTCAAAGGGAAAGGATATGTTTCATTTTTTAACGAGCTTGACATAGGAATAGAACTTTGCTCAATTTACTGGTTTCATTTTTTTAACGAGCTTGAAGCCAAAGGTAAACTCTACTCAAGGTTAAGGCCCATTGACGAGTTCCTTCCCAACATGATGACCAGAGGTTGGTAAATGCCCCCCGCATGATTGCTAACGGCTAAACATACCCCCCAAGCTTCATTTCGTCTAACTACTCTTCTTCTTTACCCAAAAATCCTGGCTACTAATCTGAATGTGTTCACCAGGGGGGGTAGGGAGAACCAGGACTAAGTGACCCAGGAAGATGAAATGAAGGTTCAAATCCTAACTCTAGCGAGAGACTCGAACAAATGGAAGGGAGATCTATTTCATTTTTACACAAGCTTGAAATAGACAATAACAATGCTTAAAAGGGTCCTTTTTATTTTTTAACGAGCTTAAAATAGAAAGAAATTATGCTCGAAGGTAGTTTCGTTTTTACGCAAGCTTGAAACTGAAAGTAAACTATGCTTGGGATTGGTTTCATTTTTACACAAGCTCGAAACCAATGGTAAACTGTGCTTGAGGGTCGGTTTCATTTTTTTAACGAGCTTGAAACAAAGAATACACTATGCTCGTAGGAACCTATTTCATTTTTTAACGAGCTTGACATAGAAAAGGAACTATGCTCAAAATGATGGTTGGTTTCATTTTTACACAAGCTTAAAACCAAAATTAAACTATGCTTGAAAAAATGGTTTCATTTTTTAACGAGCTTGACACCGAAAAAAGAACTTTGCTCCACCCCCCCCCTTAGGGGGAAGAAACCACTAAAACATGTGGAACATTTAGGGAAGTCTGGTGACTAGGAGTCATGTGATGAGTGGGCATCACAAAGGAAAGCTGATCGATGGTCACAACATTCCCATGATGGGGAAAATACATCACTCGAAAGAGTGAGGACACTACAGCCTTTGTTGCATAGACGTAATCACGTCCAAGGAGTATATTAAAATATAAGGGACCTTGGACTACCATAACATCCATGCAGACATTTTTCCCTCCCAAAGTGATAGGTAACTGAGGAAGGATTCCTAAAGGTTGAGTAGGCCTTCGGTTAAAAGCCAATATCTGGTCAGTTACAGGCATAAGATGAGGAGAACCTAAGGCTTGCCATGCAGTTGAGGATAGAATACTAACAAAATCTCCTTCATAATCTATCGTACAAAAAATTTCTTTATCGAAAACTCCTACAGATATTTGAAAAGGAATACTCGAAGGAAGATGAGATTCTGTTAACCCATTCCAATCAAATGAAATGACCTTAGCACTTGGATGGGGTCCCGTGGAAATGGGCTCTTTCCCATCATGATCAGAACTGACTAGAAAAACATCAGTGGTTATCAATCCACTCTCATCGAGGAGAGTAGGATGAAATGAAGACTGTGTCAAGGTGACATTTGCAGTCAGAACACTTTTTGATAGAAGAGCGGGAGTGAGCGGAGATGACAGCGACTCGATCACTTCACTCTCAGAAGGGAGAGTGGGATCAATTGCAGATGAAACTGAATTGATCACTTGGTCAACCAGCGGGGGGTCAAGGGACAACTTACTATCGTTTGTTGGAAGCACCGGTTGAGAACTAGTAATATCTTCCAACCACCGCAAAGCTTCATCCATGCTCGGACAAAGGAAAGTACAGTGCATACCCTTGCATATCAAATAGGGATATAGGACTTTACCCTTCCGACCCTTCACCAAGGGGTTACTGGTTGAGGGAGTGTCATCAACATGATGGTCAGAGGTTGACTATACAAGTGGTTTAGGGTTTTTAGACCACACTTCTGACACATGGGAAAGACCAGGGCAATCCTTGAGAAGGTGATCATCCTTGCAAAGTTTGCAAGGGAACTTGGGTTTACGAGGTGTTTTCATAGGATGAGTACCATTAGAGGCAACTAGTTTACGCTTGGTATCTTTCTTATCCTTCTTCTTCTTAACTTTCCTTTTCTTCTTCTTCTTAACTTTCCTTTTATTCTTCTTCTTATCCTCCCAATTACTAACATTACTGCTTTTATCAGGCGACGAAGAAGGAACGGAAGAAGATTCATTTGACGAAGAAGGGGAAGGATTAGTTTGGGATTGACTCTCTCATGGTGGAGAGTTAACATTTGAAACATTGGGTACAATCGGAATCACTGGATTGAATAACCATACCGGTAATCCTATGGTTAATCCAGGAAGATTTAACGTGGCAATAAAGGGAGGACCAATATCTCCAACTGGAGGAAAGACAAAAGGTACCCCTTGAGAAGGGGCCTCTTGATTGGTAGTCCTAGAAGGAGCTTGGGCGCATGGATATGGATTCGCCATGGAACAAGACTTAGTGATGTGTACGAAGTCTTGCGCGAAAGAACTCAAAAAACCCTGAGCAGCCGAATGTGCAAAAGGGGAGCTAGAAAAAGGCAAGGCTCATAGGCCAAAAAAGAAAGCTCTAAAAACTATACTGAGACCGACGTCACAGTAAGCGAGCTGAAACAAAAATGGCTAGAATTCCAACAAGCAATCACTAAAAAGAAAAATCACCCTCGAAGAAGATGAAATAGCAAGCAAAACCTCCTAACTAAAAGCTGGAGACCTCAACAAGTTTTATCATTCGCAAGGTGATGAAATCCAAGTCGAACAATACAAAATGAGAGACCAATAATGGAAGGATATCCCTCTACCGAAAGGGATCCCGGGTAAAGAGCCCTAGAATAAAAGTCGCTAAGTTACCTCATTCATGACACGTCGGAAAAGGTTTTTGACGCTTTTTCCTTATCACCCTTGTATCACCAGTATGGTGGCCGGAGAATGCAAGGAAGACAATGATTGATGTTGCCTTAGGGCTAAGTGGAGTGCGTCATTCCACAGAGTCCGTCCGGTTCTCGATCTCGCGGGGGTTAAACCCATGAAACAACAGGAGGCCCCTCCACAAATTGGTTGATGACCGTGTCAATAAATACTAGAGGATTTTAGTTCCCTAAAGACAACGACTATGTCTCAGATGAAAAATGACAAGGGGGAATTATTTTGATGCCTATCCTCGGTGTCCTACCTAACTACCAAATTCTTTTGATTTCCTCAAGTGAGGTTAATATTGGTTTAGTTAGGGAGATTAATTTTAGAGGCTACACAATCGGGTTATGGAAGTGCAACTTGATGGTGTTTTGACGACTCAAACCATGCAAATGAAGATGAATCGAAATGAGCCTTTCTCTTCGATGAACACTAGCTAAAGTAAGGAAGAATTCTTTCCGTTCCCAATGTGTACAACCCAACGCAAATGCAATTTTATTTCTTTCAAAATGATAGAAAGAATTAAAAGATGTACCCAAAACTAACCCAAAGCAATAAAAAAGTTCTTTATATGAACACAAAATGTAATAATTATAATCTGTTTCCTACCTTTTTACACATGAAAAAGACACATCCAATCTTTGGAAAGAAGGATTCCACAAACGCTTCCAATCAAATGCAAGACAAAGAGAAGAACCTAATAATATCGTCTAACTCAAATGCACATAAATATGAAGCATGCATTTCTTTTTCTCATGAATGTAAGACCAAGAATGTCAAATGATTGAATTAAAGCAAGAAGAATGCTTATGTTTTCTAATTTCATGAATATAGCAAAAGAGTGACAAAATAAAGCTTTCCTTTAAACAAAAAATGGAAACAAGGGATCAATCTATTCCAATGACCAATAAATAGCTAAAGATGCAAAGGAAACAAAGCACAAAACCCAAGAAAATGACTTCAAAATACAAGGATGTCCCAAGTTTTTCGAAGCCAATCTAAGCAATCAAAATGATGCCAAACCAAACAAACCTTTGGAATATCACACTAAAGAGATCTCTACAAAAAGTTGAATACAATCACAATCCGATGGCGAGAAGAAGTTTAAAAACAAATGCAAGCTATTGGGGCTTGAAAAGAATGACAATTCTACCCAACAAGCAAACAAAGCACTAGTTTGACTCAAGAAACCAATCAAAGGCTTTGAACTTCCAAAAGATGCCAAGAGTTTCCAAAAAAAGCCAAAAATGAATTGTATCAGTTCAAATCAGTCATGTAATGGTCACAAAATCACTGATCAAGAGACTCTAATTAAGAAAAATTGAAAACGTACATAAGGGATCAAGTTAACCCAAGGGGATTTCAACTTTCCAAGGTAGAACCTAGTCTTTCAAACAAAGAAAAAGGGTCACAAATCCTCCAAAATGAGGTTTGGAAGGGTTCAAAGTTATTTTATAGAGATCCTAAAGTGACTGGGAAGGTACACTTGACTCCCAGAACTGAAAAAAGGAAACAAAAGGAAACAAATGCTACCTTGAGTTCCTAAACTAATCTTCACAACAAGATGGAATGCATTCAGAAGAGATGAAAGACGTAACTTACCTTCCAATTCGACGTTTGTCCCGCTTCTAACTCTTGATCCCGAAGTTCCAATGTAGAACCCGTTGAAATCAAACAAAGGACAAGCATGCGATCTTCCAAATACCTTGAAGCAAAGATTAAGTTCAAATCTAAACTAGATACATTTCATATCAATGATTTACACAATACACATGAAATGGGAAAAACAAGACAAGTTATCTTATTAAGAAGCTTGAAAAGTGCTTACAAAGGTTGCTTGATGTTCAAGCCAATCCTCCAGCTCCAAGTGCTTCCTCTAGCTATCTCTGCAGAAGTCTGAAGATCATAGGTTGGATGCCCCAAAAGTCCTCCCTTTGGCTCATGGAAGGCCTCTCTCTTATAGCATGTGGGAAGGTTAACCAACAAGAGAGAAGTGTGGATCTAAGGAGCGTTTAGTGGATCAGGCCAGCTAAACAGAGAGGGGAGTTGAGATCGAATCAGAGGTGGCAATACCAATGATATTTCTTGAAAGTCAAGATCCCAAAATCCAACGCAAAAGGTTAATTTTGGACTACCGTGCCCCTAAGACTGAGCATAACGCAGTAGTACTGCGCCCCAGAGGAGGAGCAACACACGTTAGTGCTGACTACTGTGCCCCTGTAGATGTGCAGGGAGCGGTAGTGCTTGCAAACAGGACCAGGTTGGGTTGACATATGGCAGAAAAAGTGTTTGCTTTCAGTGTTCAGTCAATGGTTTTAACTTTGGATGTTCAGATGATTTTTAAGGGAAACTATCGTTTAGGTTGCTAGTGCAAGGATGCGACATTAATATGTAATGTGTAATATTGAGGTATAACAATTTTGTCTTGATGTACTTGTACTTTATCATAGGCTTTATCTCTCATCTCATTCAGTTCTATTATCTGATTTATCCTTCTCTGCATATGATTTGGTTCATCTTCGTGTCCCTGCAACAATTTCATGACTGGCAATCCTAAAGACGTTGGAAAAACAACTTCAACCCCATATACTAACTGGAATGGTGACATTCCAATTGCCCTTTTTGTGCTAATCCTGTCAGCCCACAAAGCATATTTCAGATTTGTATGCTAAGCTCTTTTGTTCTCTTCTAAAAATTTCTTAATTATTCTTACCAGGATTTTTTTGGAAGATTCATCCAATCCATTCCCTTATGGGTAGTAGGAAGTAGAATGGTTCAAGTTGATGTGATACTTATGGCAGAACCTTATCATGTTCTTAGATTTGAAAGTAGCTGCGTTATCTGTCACAATCCTTCTGGGACATCCAAATCTGGCGAAAATGTTGTTTTTAAAAAAATCCATTATCACAGCATCAATGGCTCTCCTTGTGTGTATAGATTCAATCCATTTTGTGAAATAATCTATTGCTGTAAGAATCCATCTGTGTTGAACTAAATAATTTGGGTTGATTTCCCCAATGAAGTCTAACCCCCACTGCTGGAAGGGTGCTTCTACTGAAATTGGGTGAAGAGGAAGTGAAACCAATTTCCTTTTACCATAAAAAATATGACACTGATGACATGTAGTAGTCTCTTTATAAACATCAGAAAACATAGTAGGCCAATAAAAACCATCTCTTAGAATTTTATTTGCTCTTACCTTCCATGAGTGTTGTCCTCCACAATCTCCTTTATGGAATTCCTTCATCGTTTGCTGAGCTTCATTTTCCAATAGGTAATTTAACAATATACCACTAGGGTATTTCCAGTACAAGTACTGATTCATAATGCAGAATTTTGCAGCCTTTAGTTTCACAGATCTAGCTCTTGTTTTACTCAATCCTGCAGGGGCTTGTAGGTTTTGCGAAACATATATAATATCAGTGTACCATGGTGATAAAGAAAAATATGGCATTACCTGCATCGCTGTGTCAAGCTGGTTTGAATGACTGGTCAGGAAGTTGAGTTGTAAAGATTGTCAGTTAGAATCTGTCATCATTTTGGCAAGCCCTTTCCCTTTAATCAACTTGGCATGCTTGATTTCAAGATCATACTCCAATAATACAACAATCCACTTTGCTCTCTTCCCTTCTGGATCTGGTTGGGTAAGAATTCTCTTCACTGCATTGGTTGGAACATAGGCAATAATGTGCGAATGCAGAATGTACACTCTGACATATTTCAAATATTTTAACAAGGCATAGGCTTGCTTTTCCATGATATCATACTTCAACTCTCCATCTCTCAATACCTTACTGAAAAATGCTATAGGTTGCTCAGCATTTTGACTGTTGTTCTGCAATAGGAATCCAGCTATAGTATGCTCATATGCATAAGAGAACACTAGGAAATATTTCGTGAAATATGGACTCGCCAAAATTGGAGCTTCAGTGATGGCCCTTTTAATACCTTTGAAAGAATCTCTAGCACCCTCTGTCCATTTTATTTGCCTGTCTTTCTTCAGCATGTCAGTAATATTTTTCAATATTTCAGCAAAGCTGGGAATGAATCTCCTAAAAAAACCTACCTGTCCAATAAATGATTGCACTTCCTTCTTGCTCCTAGGATCCTCCACCTTTAGAATTGCACTGACCCTTTCTGGATCAATCTTGATACCATCCTTCGAAATAATATGTCCAAGCAATTTCGCTTCTTCTAGTGCAAAATTAGATTTTTTGGGATTTAGTGAAATACCATATTTTTTGCACTTAATAAAGACTTCCTCGAAGTGCTTGATATGTTCCCTATCAGACCTGGAATAAATAGTGATATCATCCATGTAAACAACTACAAATTTATCCTTTTCTTCTGCAAAAGCGATGTCCATAGCACGCTGGAAGGTAGCTCCTGCATTCATCATCCCAAAAGGAATTTTGGCATACATGAATGTACCCCATGGTGTAGTAAAAGCAATCTTCTCTTGGTCTTCTAGGCATACTTTAATCTGGTTATAGCTTGAGAACCCATCCATAGTTTAAATCCTTTCATACCCTACCACCCTTTGCACAATGTGATCCATCTTTGGTAATGGGTAATTGTCTTTCAAAGAAACTCTATTGAGATTTCCGAAATCAATACAAAGCCTAATCTCACCATTTTTCTTTCTAACAGGCACCAAGTTAGCCACCCATTTTGAAAGCCTCATAGTTACAATAATCTTAGCATTGAATAATTTTTTGATCTCCTTTTCTATCACAAGAAACAACTTGGGGTTTACTCTTCTCAAATTCTTCCTGAAAGGATTTTCTCAAAGTTTTATTGGAATGGTATGCTGTATGATAGAGGTATCATACTCTTCTAGGTATTCATAGCTCCAGGAAAACACATTTGTGTATTTCTTCATCAGCTTGACATATTCTTCTTTCTCCTTTGCAAGAAATTTCTTGGACAGCTTTACGATTCATGCTGCTTCTTCAGTACCTACATTTTGATCTTCAATGCCATCATCAGCAGCATTGAATTTAGGATTCTTAGCAACGTCATTATGATCAAACAACTTCTCTACAGGAATCAATCCTCCTGGAATAAAATTGCTCTTCAACTGAATTATGTCCTTTCCTCCTAACACATTCTTCCATTCTTTGTTTTCAGCTTTTTCATCTTCAGTTGACTCGTCATTTTATAAGCTCTCTAAATTTTCATTCTCTGTAACAATATGAGCATTCACGAATTCATTAAACATTTCCAAAAACCTCCTTATTTGTAGATCATCATCGAAAACTTGCCAATATTTGGAGTTGTCTGGTATTGAGGGTCTGTTTATAATTTCAACTTCGTACTTTTTCTGAGAATAAATAGGAGCCTTGAAACCAATAGCAGTTTCGGCCAAATAATATGCTACCTGATTGTCCATTCTAGGAACCACCATGATTTTGTGCTCTGCAAAGTAATTTCCAAACATGTCCCAAACCTCATTCCTGTATGCTCTCATTTTGGGATGTTTGGTTTGGTAACTATCATTTACCTGATTTACCATAAGTTCTAAGTCCCCAAATACTTCTATGCTTTTTGTCCCCAGATCTTTCAAAGCCTACAAAACCAACAACAAAGCCTCATATTCAGCCACATTATTAGTACATTCAAAAGGTTAATTTATAAGCTAAAGCTTTAAATTATATGGCTGGAGATATAATCCAAACACTCGCCCTAACCCCATTTTTACTTAGAGACCCATCAAAGTACATGATGCACAACCCTTCTTCATTCTGTTTCCTCTCCAAGGCTTCTTGTATTTTTGCAAATTCCTCATTCTCCTTAACTTCCATCTGTACATGAACTTTAGGATCAGTATGTGGTCCATCATTGAAAAATATAGAGGATCCCAAATCAATACCAACAGCATAAATGGGATGATTTTCAGGCTTATCTTGATTGCTGACCACATAAGATAACCTTTTCTCTCTATATAACCTCATGTTGCCTCCGAATAAAGGTATAGTGGCATATAACAAATCCATTTGCATAGTTCCTTTTAATTTTGATTTCCAAGATCTTGATAACAACATACCAAACTTTGTAGGAATATCAACTACTACAACATACATCACAATGCTTTTAGCTGGAAGTTGTGTAAGAGTTACCACCATATATTTTATCAATCCCAGACACCTGACCTTTCTAGAATCAAAAGAATACAGGTCTTTATAGGGCCTAGTAACCTCCAATCCTAGACTTTCCACTACTTTTTTTGGCATTAGATTATGAGATGCACCATAATCTAGCATGGCATTGTGCAAAATCATATCATGGATATTCAAACTTAGATAAAATGGAGGAACTTCTTCATCATCTGTATCTTCAATTTTAGGTCCAAAGACAATAGTGGGAGAGTCATTTGTTACTTCTAAAATATCTGGTTGATGATCACCTTGATTCTTGACCATTGTAGTAATTTATTCTCTGTATTCATTGTTCCTTAACAACTCATTAAAGGGGATAGAAATTTTGACCTTGGATAACTCTAACTTCAAACTGAAGGATGAAATTGGTCTATCTACATTAATTGGCGCTGATTGTTTAGTTTCTTTTGACTGGTGCCCTTTATTTTCTGATTTTTTCTGTATAATAGCATCCTTTTGCTTTTCTTTTTGTTTTTTTCTGAATTCTGCTAGGTGTTGGAAAGTTTGTTCGGATTGGGATTTCCTTTATTTTTTATTACATCACGATTTCTCAGTTTTAACTTTCTCTGAAAATCATCAATGGAATTTTAATATTCTCTCTGGTATTGTTTTGAATCTAGATCTGAAATATGACTGTTATCCTCTTGAGTGAAAAAATTATGCTCTTCTTTAGTTAAATGTATTTCAGAATCAATATCATCAAAGTGGTGAATCTGGTTATTTATTGAATCTTGTAGTCCTTCCTCATCAACCAAATTTTCTGGGAATAGTGGTCTTATTTGCTGGTCTATTATCTAAAGCCAACCTGTCCATCAATCTCTCCATGGTTTTCATCATCGTTTCAAATTTGGCATCATTTGCAGTAGGAGGGGCAAAGGTGGATGGTTGATTTTCTTGTCTTCTCCTATCCGTCTCTACTCTATTTTTCATTTTCCCTGAAGCCATTAAGTTTTCTTCCACTTCTAAAGCATCTTTAAACATAGCCGGCAAAATGTAGTTTAGCAGCCCCTACTAATGGTTTGATATCGGCATGAATTGTATTGTAAACCTTCATAAATCTGCTAGAAAATTCTTGAACTGATTCAAAGTTCCCTTTCTTTAAACCATTGTATTGAGATAATATTTGTACAGGGCTATTCTTTGCCTCCCATCTATCCAAAAACAATGTTTGAAAAGATTCAAAGGTAAGGATAGATGCTGTTGGTAAATGTTTAAACCATCTCTTTGCCTCTCTTGACAAAATTTGAGAAAACAACCTCATTTTCACATCATCATGATCTACTTCTTCCATGTCAATGAAACATTCAAATCTATCCATATGCTGTCTTGCTGTAAAATTTCCATCCCTATCATATAAAGAAATTCTCTGTGAGTAATTTTGAGGGAGATCATGCAAAGTAGCTGGCAAAGCTAAGGGTGCAAACCTAGATTCCATTGGTCTAGGTGGATTCTGTGCTACAGGAGGGTTCTGAGGAGGATTTTGAGGAGGATTATGAGCAAGGTTGTAGTATGAGGCTGAGAGGTTTGAAAATGAGGGTTACTTTCTTCAACTTTTACAATGTTCTGCAAGTTATACCACAAGGGATCTATCAAGTAAGACTCAAACCTATTTGGAATGTTTTCTGTTTGCTTTAGGTCTGACTCTGATTTTGATCTTAACAAATAATTTCCAACACTTACTTCTAAATCCAAATTTTGAGAACCATAAAACTCTTATTGAGATAAAAACGTTTCAGTATTAGAAGTGCTAGCTTTTTCTTTTCCACTTCGATATCTAAACAAATTTTTTGGGTTTTCCACACTTTGTAAAATCTCAAAATTAGGATTACCTCTTATCCTTCTAGAGGCCAGGATTCCTTCTGAAACCTTCTTTGGAAAATCAACGTGGAGTCGCCAGGGAAAATGTACAACCATCTGGATATGTTAGGATATATGTTTCCTCGCATAAATCCTTCTCTCTTTGAAATATGGAACTCTTTGTCGTTTCTCCAAGGGACAATATAACTTTCGTTCCTCGGCAACGACACCAATTATGTTAGCACTCAAATTGACCATCAGTGTTGGATATAACTGACCCAAAGGTTTTCTTTAAGACCCAGGTTCTTCGCGGTTTCCCTTTGACCAACAAAACCCCTTCGCACCTGCCCTTTCGGCAATAGCCTGCGAGCAGGCTGAGGTCTCACCCGAGGTGTATCTATGGGGTACTGCGGAATCATATTTCCACAGTAAGTGATAAGTTGCTTGGACGGATGTATTGCACAACACTACATGGGGGTAGGCGTTGCGAGGTGAGACTGCGCAACGATGGAAAATGCTGCGGTCCACACCACTGTGTTCTCCTGTCGCGAGACTTCTCCTGAAGCTGCGAACAAGGCAGCTTCCTTCTATACTTAGATTATCTTGAAAACACTTATGGTACTGAACTGAATATCACTCATCCATTCGTTCAGGCACTTAATTGACTATTCTTTTAACATTCATTCATCAAGCCGAGGTGCTGCGAATTGAACATACATGACTATACAATCCAACTATTAAGCATTCTTTTATGGTGTGTAGGAAAGTATTTAACTAACTGATTAATTCACTGTCTTCAGACACAACACTAAACATTCACCATTCATCTGTTTAGACAGAACTTAGCATATCATTTCCATGTTTCTTTGAAGGAAAATGCATATCAAAGTTCATTAATAACAACATGTAAGGAAACATCTAGATGTTCAGTTACAGAAAATACAGATAAACATTCATTCATAAATCACAATCACACAACACGAGATTTAACATGGTTCACTCTCCCGGGTGGGAAGCTACATCCACAAGAACAATTGGTAATATATTTCTTTAAAAGGGACGGGGACAACCATTCTCAGTCTGCGCACTCAGCTGCAGACTCTCCTTCTTCTTAGATAGGTCTCTGCGTACACAGCTACAGAACCTTTACAATCTTCTTATCTCAAAAGAGATTTTACACTACAATAACAAAAGTAACCCCCAAAATGTAACAACCCCATCCCATACAAAATTGTCTTCTTTTATAGATCATGCCCGAAGGTCATGTCTTTACAATGCCGAAGACCTAAACCCAAAAATCCTTAGGGTTTACAAAACTGTGTCGGTTTCCCTAAACCAGCTTGCTGGCATCTGGTAGCATCTGCTTCATCGTGGCGGTTCTCCACGTCTTCCTTCTGTCGCTATCGGACTTCCTGTCGCATGCGTGCCAACAGGTCACTTTCTCTAAACCGTTCATCTCTAACGGTTTCGCACACCAGGCGCGCCAATCCATCGCTTTCCCCAAGCTGTCCTTTCCTTAACAAACTTATGCATTGGCCGCATGCCTGATTTGCTTGTGCCCACCGCTCGGCACTCTTGGAGCATCTTTCCAAAATTAGACCAATACTGGTCCATCTGATACTTGCTCCTGATCCTTGTCCAGCACTCCGCTTTCTTGGAGCCAAATGGATTGACTACTTCGCAACACTGCTTCCTCACAGTGCTGGTCTTCGCGGTGCTTCCAAAACTCGAATGCTGCGCACAGCTTCGCAGCACCCTCAACACTTAGAAAAAATTGCATCTTTGCCTGAGCTGTGCCTAGCTCAGCTTTTCTTGATTATCAAAAATGTTATCAAAAATTTGTCCCAACCTGGGCCCAACATGCCCCTAACACTTACATGTGGCTCGTCCTCGAGCCACTTGCTGCTTCAGCCGTCTCACTTAGCTCTGCCACCGGTGGAACTAATTTGGCCGCGAACTCATTATATGTACCGAACAATTGTTCTACTACTTCTCTGGTATCTTGTTTAACTTGTTTTACTGTCTCAAGCAGTGCTGGAGTTATCTCTTCTCCAATCTGTCCCTGTACCTACTCCTGGTTGTCGCGTAGTTCCTTCAGCTTGTCTTCTATCTGCTGCGACACTGCTGTAGCATCCTCCAGGAGTTGCTGTGACTGATTATCCATCTCAGTCTCTTTCTCTCTTAATGCCTAGACTTCCTTTTTCAAGCCTGATATTTCCTTATACCTGGATAGCCTCTCTCTGGGTGGTAGAGCCTTGAGCTCTGCGCCCAACTTTTCTACTGTGGTCTGCTTTTCTTTTACTGTGGACTTCACTTGCAGTAGCCCTTGATCCTCTTCAAGGGCAGTGAATGCCTTCAATACTTTTTCCAAGAGATCTTGGCACTTAGCCATATCACTCGTTATGCTCTGCGCCGAAACACTCACTGCTTGCTCTCTTAACTGCTGCTCAGCTAATGGCGTCTGCTTATTCAGTTTATCCTTCAACATGGCAATATCAACCTTATAAAAAATCTCTTTATCCTACATCTCCGACTTCAAGGATCTCACCTTTTCTCCGATCCTCAGAACTGTGTCCGCAGGATTATCCTGGAGTTCCATGCCTTCAATATCCATGGCAACATTAGATATGGTCGTCTCCAATTATTTCCGGCGGTCCTGTTCATCACATAGCTGCATGTCTGTGCGCTACTCAAGCTGTCTATTCGCTGCGGTGAGCTCCGCTTGTGCCTTCATCGACTATACTATTCGTTCATGCATCTCTTCGATGATCTGCATGTGGATGAAGTGCAAGCCTGGTAAGGGGATTGTGTCCAGGATGATCTGTTCTGCCATTGGTAGTGCAATAGCCAATGGGTCTGCATGGACAATTCTGGTGTTTGACAACAACATTATAGCTAGCTGCGGCGGCGTCTGCTGCGAGGTTCCAATCGACCTCCCTTCAACTCTTGTGTCACATGACAGGGTTAGGCTCTTTTGGACATCGTCCATTTTCTTCATGAGACCTTGTAGTGCGAGCCTAGTCTTTTGCAGGTCATCCTGGATGACCTTATTCTTTTTGTCTTTGTCAATCATGAGCTCCTGCATATGGTCTGAGACCCTTTCTGCAATCATGTCGAAGTCATCTTCTTCTGCTCCTTCGGCTTCTGCGCCTTCGGCTTCTGCGAGGTCTCACGTTCTTTCCGCTTCCTTGTTTCTTCAATAATCGGGCATGCCAGTGGGATTGGCTCGTCTTCGTCAGAATTTGTCTCAACATCCATGACTTCAACACGGAAGTCAGCGGGCCAATCCTTCATGAGAATTTCAATGTCATCCTCATACATATGGTAGTTACCCGGGAACCATTCTGGTTTCTTCACCTTGGTCTTGGGTGAAATAAAAATAGATCACATGTCAGCCTGAAAACCAAGAATGCGAATGTATTTCGACGTTACCTGCTTTGTGATGCGAGCCGTAGTGGTGATCACATCGCGCAGCTGGATGTAGTACTGATAGAAAACTTCAGCTGTTGCGTGCTGACGTTTCGCGTTGATGTTTGCCCAGAGGTTGACATAACGGAACCCTCTAGGATCGTTGGTTTCTGTAATGACATCGAAATAGTCCTTTGGATCCTTCCATCTGGACAAGGCGATGAGGATGATTAGCCATGTAAAGTGGAACTGTCCACCATTCTCTTGGGTATCATTGAGCTCATCCAAGAACTCATTAAGAAGATACTGACACCAATTGAATTCGGTGCCTTCAACAGCTGCGGCACCGAGTAATACTACGCCCGCAGGCACCTCCATAGGTCTAGCTATTCTGATGATTTTTCCTGCGAGCAGCTAGGTAACAAATCTTGTTGCTCTGTCTTCAATGTCTTTCGTGGGAAAACCTATTTTCCCTTTCACCAATGGATGAGTTTTATTCATCTTTTCTACCGCCTCTTTCTCCTTATTCTTCCCTTGGAAGAATGACTTGGGATCCTTACCGTGCTTGCTTAACCCCGTAATACAGTGGATCAAATCAATGTTTATATCAAAATTTCTATCGAGCCACAGGTATCCCTGGTGGATTCACGCCATCAGCGTGCGAACCACCACATTCAGTTCTGGTGATCGGTCAAAATGTGGCAACCTCAACAAGTTCAGCAGCCCTGACTGAACGATTGGTGTCGGCCAGCTTTCGGTCACCAGGTTATAAGTTCCATTGGAATCCTTCTTCCAGCACATATACTGGTCAGGTTGGAACTGTGGGTACTTAGGCACATGGGGCTCTTCCTTTTGCATGCCTAGGAGGTCAAAATCTTCCCACTTAGAGTCTGCGATCTTTTCGAGTAGGTTCTTGGAAACCTCTACATGTTTTGAAATCGATGACAATGGGATTTCATATCTAACATTCTTGGTTAATTTAAAGACTAGGGCATCCAACGCCTGTGGTGATATATACTCGGGTGTCAACTTCAGGGGTTCCTTCTGAATGACCGACGATCTTTGCGCCGCCTGAACTGCCTTTAGAATCTTTCTTCGTGGTGCAGTTACGTCTTTCCCTTTATCTTTCCCTTTGTCCTGCATGATTGGGTTATGGCGAGGTGATCTTTTGGATGGTTGACTAGGTTCGAGTGCAACCTTCTTGGCAAGGGTTTTCATTACCTCTGCAATTCCCCCGTGCTGAAAGACTCGGATTGCTACTTGCAGTGTAAGCTCTTCTTCTCTATCTGGTGATTTGGACATTCACTGGCTAGAGTAGGCAACTGACTCTGAGATATGACTAAGGATTGCTAACATAGGAGCGAACGCATGAAAATTCTAAGTGTTTGGTAACGCCCGTGAGTCCTTATGCAGCGTTATTTATAGGCGCAACTGAGTCCTCCCCGTGCCTTCCAATGGCTAGATGAGCATTTAATGAGGTGTCCGCTGGACAATTTGAATGAATCCTTCGGTCCCTTCCATCATCAGTGTGTTCAGAACGGCTATCTTTTCGTTAAATGTTGAAGCGAGTGCTTGCAACGGTCACCTAACGGCTATTTTTTTGAGTGCTGCGCCGAGCTACGCTGCAAGCCATTTGTGATCCTGCATAGTTACTTCGCAGTGCCAAAATTTTTCAACTGCGTGTTTCATTTTTCTTTTCTTACTTCTTCTCTTTTTTTTTTCCTTCCGCGCAGCTTCAACAGTGCTGCACGGTACACACATTATTCTACTTATCATACATTTACAGATTCCTTTATATTTCCAGTGTCCAGTTTCAACTGTACCTGACACCTGGAAATCTCTTCCTCTACTTATCATTCTGGATTCTGTGAAGCAAGGCTGTCATGATACAGCTTTAGCCTACTTCCGTTTATCAAAGTTGGTAGGATCTCGCTAGCTAAATTGGCTAACTGGACTGCACCAGTGTTAGTAACATGTATCACAGTATATGGGACAAGCCAATGCATTTTAAATTTACCAGGAAACTTCATGAATTTGCTATCATACAGGAGGACTAGGTCACCTACTTGAAAGCACTTGTTCTTTATATGGCAATCATGCCAAGCTTTCTCGCGGTCTTTTTGAACTTGCTGGTGGAAGCCGACAATGAAGCGATCTTCCTCCAACCCAACAAGGTGTAGAAACGATCTTCTTCTAATGCTGCGCAGTTTGCTATTCCCGTGAACGCAATGATCCTTAAACTAGGGACAATGTACTCCATTGGAATTATAGCTTCCTACCCATAAGCCAACTGAAAAGGTGTATGTCCTGTCAATTTCTTGCATGTGGTCCTATATGCCCATAACACAGAGGAGACGCGCAGATCCCAATCATCTCTATTTACATTGCAGACTTTAGTCAGTGCGTTCTCCAGAATTTTATTGAAAGCCTCAACAGTGCCATTTGCCTGTGGATGATATGGAGTACTGCGCTGATGACGAATGTGAAATTCCTCTGTAAGTGCCTCAATAGTCTTGTTCAAAAAGTGAGTACCTTGGTCACTCATCAAAATCTTCGGACAACCAAATATTGACAATATTTCTTTAAAAATGAACTGCCCAGCAGTACTAGCACTGCAGTCCTTAACTGGCTTTGCTTTTGCCCATCTGGTGAGGTAATTAGTAGCAGTAATAATGTACCTCACACCAGTTCTTTTTCCTGGTGGGTTTATAGGACCCACAAAATCAATTGCCCATTTCTCAAACGCCTGCAAGGTCAACTGTGGGTTCAATGGCATCTCATCTCTTCATGAAGGTTTCCTTATCCTCTGAAAGACATCATAGTTCCTGCAGTGTTCTTTGGAATCTTTGTGGATCGTGGGCCACCATAGTCCTGCACGCAATATCTTCTGCATAGTGTCCCTTCCTGCATAGTGACCTCCCGGGATCCTTGAATGCGCGTCTGCTAAAATAAACAGTTTCTCATGATCTAGTATGCATTAGCGCATGACTTCATCTGGTCCGAGTTTGTATAACTGACCTGCATTTATAGTGAAGTTTGCGGTGCGCACCACTAGTTGCTTCTTTTGCTGGATAGATAATTCTTGCGGTGCCAGCCCTGTTGTCAGAAAATTAATGGTATCCTTATAATAATCATTGGTAACCTGTATATCAAATAACTGCACATTAGGTAGATTATCTTCAATGTTTGTCGGCTCTTCTCCTGACTCGATCCTTGACAGATGATCAGGTCCCAAGTTCAGTCTACTTGGATTAACAACAATCTCAAAATCATACTCCTGGAATAGAAACAACCATCTGCATATGCGCCCCCCTAACACTGGCTTATTGACCAAGTATTTCAATGCAGAATGGTCAGTGAACATAAGGAAGTGCGCCCGAAGCAAGTAATGCCTGAGTTTCTGTAGGGCATATACCATTGCAAGGCCTTCCCTCTCAGTAGTAGTATAGTTCTTTTCTGCTGTTGAGAGCTTTCTGCTAAAAAATGCAATAGGGTGGTCAATACCTCCTTCCCCTGGATGAGCTAATATGATTCCCAAGGCAATGCATGATGCGTCAACATGGACATGAAATGGCTTCGTCCAATTTGGAAAGACTAGAATCGACGCAGTCACCATCTTTTCTTTTAGTGTATCAAAACCTTGTTCGCATTCCGCGTTCCAGATGAACGGTGCATCTTTCTTTAGCAGCTTTTCCATTGTTGCGGTTATCTGCGAATAACCCTTTATAAATTTCTTGTAGTATCCAGTATGGCCTAAGGTAGAGTGCAACATCTTGACTGAAGTTGGTGTTGGCAAGTTCACAATAATACCAATCTTCGCAGGGTCAACCATCAATCCTTGCTTACAAACAATGTGCCCGAGTAGAATCCCATACGGAACACAAAAAATACACTTCTTTAGATTTAAAGAGATCTGATGCTGTCGACACTTCTCAAGCATCACTCCGAGGTTCGCACAATGGTTCTTCAATAGACCGAACACAGTCCAATCATCAAAATAGGCTTCGAGAAACTTATTCATAAACTCTTTGAATGTTGCGACGACCACTCTGGAGAATATGGCAGGTGCATTCTTCAGGCCAAAAGGCATTACTGTGTACTGAAATGACCCCCATTCTATAGCAAAAGTTGTCTTATGCCTATCGATAGGATAAATCCTTATTTGATGATACCCCGAAAAACCATTAGTGAAAGAATAGGCCTCATTCCCTCCAACATTATCAAGCACTTCATCTGTGAAAGGAGTAGGGAATGGGTCATGCATGGAAGCATCATTCAGTTTTCTGAGATCAACACAAATCCTGATCTCACCCTTCGCTTTCTTGTCTTGAACGACCATGGGACTAATCCACTCTAATTCCTCAACAAGTTCAATGATTCCTGCTTCAAGCATCTTATCTAGCTCTGCGCGTACTCTTTCTTTGTAACGTGGATTTAGTTTGTATGGTCTCTGCTTTACAGGTTTTGCACCTGGCTTCAAAGGTATTTTCATGACCCTTAGGTCTCCCAGAATTCCTTTCATTTCTGTAAATTTTGTCGGAAACAGCTCCTGATACTCACGCAAGGTGTCTACGATCTCTGCAACAGTCTGATCATCCCAATAGTCTCCGATTGCTGCAAACTTCGGCTCTTCTTTTGTGCCAATGTTCACCTTCTATGTCTTTACTAGTCCGCTCATATCTGGGATTTCTAATGGAGGTCCTTCTACGTTGCGCGCACCCTCAGACTCTGGTATGTTTATGTTGCGCAGATCATCGTCTTCATTTCTATCATCGATGTCTTCAGCTAGGTTGTAACACTCGATAAAGTGTTCTTCATGTTCCTTCCATTCTGACTGTAGGTTCACAGGAGCGTGATCTGCCCCGAAGAATTCCTGCAATTTCATATTTCTGTGAGGAGAGTCTTCCCTGAATATGCGTTCCTTAATTATTCGCAATGCCTCATGGATCAGGGGGTTCTCATCCTCAAAGCTGAAGTCCTTCTGGAAGTTGGCAGTCAACATTTCCCAATCAGTGGTTTCTCCGCGCAACTCCAGGTCTAGGTACCATTTCTCTGGAATGTCATCCTCCACCGTATGTACAAATAGATGCACCCATTCTATGTGTGGCCTTTTCGCCCATGCCTGTGAACAAACTTCAATGTGTTGACAAGGATCTGTCTATCCATTATACTTCCCAAAGGGTAAGGTAACCTTTTCAGCAAATCGGATCTGCATCTTAATTCTACATTGATCCCAAGTGGTCAATGTCTGCTTGTGCGCATTCCACCATCTAGTGGGTGTGTCGCGCAGTGCCATATCTAATGCTGGTAATCTGTGCTCATCTGCAATAGCTGCAGTGTATTCTTGGATGAAAGTATGAACATTAGCAGAACCATCATATGTGGGGATAGGACTTACCTCCTTCCTGATCCAGCGCAGTGATTTCGTAACCTGCACACACCTTTTTGCTGATACTTCATGCATCTAGCTTTGCCAATTTTCCAGCCCTACCTCTGAATCAGAGACGCAGGAGTTGTCACATCTCCAGCTAAGTGTGCCATCTGCGGGAGGATTAATGTAATCTTCCTAGTTCACTGTGAGTTGGTATAGTCTGTCCAAGTCTTGAGCCTTGGATTCCTCTTGAATCGGCTCGCTATATCTGTCACCATCTGCAGGATCCAACGGTGCGATGAACCTAAGATTCTTTCCTTCAAATATCATCTTCTTTGGTTTTAAATTGATAATAGCCAAGTTATCTATAGCCCAGTCAATTCCTAGCAGTGCAGGAAAAAGGTTTACTATCATCCACAATCTCGATAACTTCAAAGTCTGTATGACTTTGGACTCCATCAATGTCGACTATTATGTCAGCTAACCGGCCAAACGGTATGACTTTTACTTGGTTAGCCATTCTCAACTGGATAGATGAACATGACAACTTTGGTTGACCCATCTGCTGCCATGTCTACTTAGTTAAGAAATTTACTTCAGAGCCCAGATCAAGGATGACTTCATCCATTTCAAAATCTCCAATTTGCGCGGTAAGCCTCATTTCTCGGCCCATTCTTTTATGCTTCCTTATGTGGTGTACTGCGCTATCAGAAGTATCTGTTTCGGTCTGTGGTTCATACTGGTTTATGAGCTTCTACAGCTCTACTATGGCATTTTCACTTTTGAGTAGCTTCATGCATCTTCGCAGGAACTGCGCAACGGTGGTGCTGACATCCGTCACAGTGCTTGTTTTGTCATGCACTGCTGGCATGTCTTCAACATGCGGTGGTTGACTGTGCAACGTGATCCTATTTGTTTCTATTGCTAGCTCTCTGAATGTATCCCGCGCGTTGATAAAGACTTCCTTGTGTAGGTCGAGAGCAGGTATTTTTCCTAGAGCTTTCCTTATCCATTTTGTCTCAAGAGGAGACTGCTTTGTGTGAGCCTCCCTTGACGTGGACACTTCTGCTCCCCTATCGCGGCCTGTCTCAGTGCCACTATGCATGACCACATTGACGCTCAGGTCTACTTGTCTTTTCTCTACTGCGATCCACTGGATGTTCGTGTTTGGTGCATCTGTCCGTCTTCTTTTCTGCATTTCCACCTCTAGTACTGGGAAATCTTCAATAACTTGCTCAAATGATTTACAATAATTGCACGTAGTGCATGGGTTAACACAATCTCTAGATATGTGACCTGGCTGGCCACAATTATAACAAATGACTTGACCGCGGCCTCTTCCCTGCGCCGGGCCATCATTTCTTCTTTTGCCGTGGTATCCAGCACCACGACCTCTGTATCCTCCTTGGTCATATTGTGCATTCTCTTGTTTCGGCTAGTTATCTTCTTGTACGCGGTACAAGCCAACGCCTCTCATTGAGTCCATATCTCATTTTCTTTCATTCATCAGCTCATATGCGCAGCAGTTGGATTCATCATGTCCAACTGATTTACAGAAATTGCAGTATAAAGTTTTAGGTGTTTTCACATATTTCTGTATAAGATAGCAGTCTTCAGGTCTGTGTCCTGTAGTTCTACAAATTTCACACCATGGGGCCTGATTCTGATTTAGTGGGTTGGGCGCACCACTATTAAGATAGTCGCAGAATAAAGGGCAATGCTCTTGGTCATGGCCTTCTCCTTTACAACCTATACACCAGACCTCATGTCTAGGTTCATACCTTTGTTCTTTACCATTCTTCATACTTTGCAACTCTAGTGTCAGGGTGGTTAGTTGGTTCTGGATCTGAGACATCCCAGAACTCATCTCACCAATCGGTGAAGCCTCTAGCTTCATTGCGATCTCCAAGGCCTTTGCCTATGACGTAACCTTCTGTTGCATCAATGGTAATCTAATATGGGGCAACAAGGAAACAATGAACCATTCCTTGTGTTGTTCCGGGGCTATAACAAAGCTTACTTGGTCTAATAGGGTCTTGAACTTCTAATCAAATTCCCAAATCGTTTCAGTCGGTTTCTGCTTTATTTCTTTCAACTCGGTTATACACTGAGATTCAGATTTAGGTTTCTTAAACTCAACCACGAGCGCAACTTTAATTTCTGCGAGGGTTCTCGGCTGTGTGGTAGAGTATTTCATGAACCAATGTAAAGCTCTATCTCTGAAAGTGGTGATGAGCTGTGCTCTCTTCACTGCATCATCTTGGATTTGTCTTACACTCCATATGGCTTCACAAAGAAACCAATGCTGATCAGGGTCTTCTAGGCCAGTTCCTTTGAATATTGGGAGCTTCATATCTGTGTTTTCCATTGTGCTACTAGATGGTGGAGCACCCGAATTAGTGCGCGGCTGCTATAAAGGGCTCTGTGCAGTGAATACAAATGGTCTTACTATGATAGATGTACTGGGATGAGTATTCTGCGGAGTGGGCTGCGTAGTAGGTGGTTTTCGAGATAAAGGTGGTGCGGTTTCTGTAGTCGGTGGGTTCTCAGGGGTAAATGGTGGTGCGGCTTCATTGTCAAGGTTACAAGGAATCTCGGTGTCTATGTGGAGTCCAGGGCCTCCACAGGTCTTATTGAATTTATATCTCTTACCACTTCTAAGATTATGGGTCTCTTCATCATAATCACTAAATATACTGTTTACCATGGCAAACTTCAAAATATTATTGCATTCTTAAAACACCTTTCTCAGCTAACAACATCTTAATGTATAGACTGAGATTGTTCAACAACTTACCTTGGAATCCTCTGAAAAAGTATGCTTCTGCTTGGCTATAGGATTTGAGTGTGTCTACAACAAATTTTGTTATGAATCCTTCTAGCATATGATCGACCCAAAAATCAACTGCGCATGTCAACGGGCTGTCTATTGCTTTGAGCTGCGCTGTGAGCTCAGGAGTCCACTCTGTAGGAACTCCTCCTTGAAAACAGGTTTTCTTTTCTGCGAGCCGCGAGATCCACGCATGCAACTCGTTTGGAAATAATGCCCAGAAAATCTTGTGGATATCTTCCCGCAGATATCTATCCGACCACTGTGCATCAGATAGACGTGGATGTCTATTCTCTTTCCTTGCAAAGTCTTTTATGGTCTTGTCCCACCAAGCTTGGATTTCTGTCTTTTCAGGATGCCAGTTGTCAGATCCTTCCGGGAACTGGTATTCTTCGTCACTCATCACTGTTGCAACTCATCACAGATTGTAGCGTGGCAATGGAACCATTTGTTGTCTATAACTGACCCATAGGTTTTCTTCAAGACTCGGGTTCTTCGTGGTTTCCCTTTGACCAAAAAAATCCCTTCACACCGGCCCTTTCGGCAACAGCCTGCGAGCAGGATGAGGTCTCACCCGAGTTGTATCTATGGGGTACTGTGGAATCAGATTTCCACAGTAAGTGATAAGTTGCTTGGATGGACGTACTACGCAGCACTACGGGGGGGTAGGCACTGCGAGGTGAGACTACACAGCCATGGAAAACGTTGCGGTCCACACCACTATGTTCTCCTGCTGCGGGACTTCTCCTGAAGCTGCGAACAAGGCAACTTCCTTCTATACTTAGATTATCTTGAAAACACTTATGGTACTAAACTGAATATCACTCATCCATTCGTTCAGGCACTTAATTGACTATTCTTTTAACATTCATTCATCAAGCCGAGATGCTGTAAATTGAACATAGATGACTATACAATCCAACTGTTAAGCATTCTTTTATGGTGTGTAGGAAAGTATTTAACTAACTGATTAATTCATTGTCTTCAGACACAACACTAAACGTTCACCATTCATCTGTTCAGACAGACCTTAGCATATCATTTTTTTGGCTGCTTTTTGGACAGACCCGGGTTTTAATGAGGCACAGCAACAAAACCCCTTGGCGCACTGGCCCTCTCGGCAACGAGCTGCACCACAGCTCGAGGTCTCACCCGAAGCGGCTATGGGGGGGGATAAGGAATCAAGCTTCCTTAACCTAGGCAACGCGGAGATTGCAATCTTCTCCCTTTCTTCCTCAAGGATTCCTCAAAGCGGAACGTCTTACTCTTTCGCCGACCTCTCAGTGCAATAGCGCTGAAGCTCTCACTTACTAGCCTAGCTGCGCGGTATCTCCGCTCCTGCGCAGGAGGCAATTACCCTCTGCGTCGATACTCTAGGTATCGTTTCTGCTTTCGCGCCCAGCGCAGTAATGCATTCCCTAAGTGCTACGGCGATAGTGCTCTTATCGACCCCTTCGATAGTGCGCGAGAATAACTTCTAAGGGAGCTTCCAGGACTTGCTTTATATACTCATTCATAAAGACAATGAAACATTCATGTAAACACATATAGTAAAATAAAACATGCATTCACGCAACACAACATCATAACAACGAGAACTATGTAGTTCACCTCCACGGGGAAACCACGTCCACGGGAAGTGTATCTTATATTAATCTTAAAGATAGAAATTACAGTCCTGTTGCGCACACAGCTGCAGCCTTAGATCTTTCCAGGAAACTCCACGCACACAGCTGGGAGCCCTTCTCTTAGATCTAGTCTCTTCCTCTACAGAGATTACAATGGTTCAGACATCGACTCAGACTGTCTGCAACTCAGGGATTAGCTTCACAGCTATCCAGTTCTAACTCTTGTCTTCTAACAACACAATAGGAAACAATCAACAACCAACCCTTCTTGTGTCTAAAACATCTAATGGCTAGCTAACTAACTAGCTAGATAACATCTAACCTTTACAATTACACATATATATAGGTGGCCCTGAGGGTCACACCTTTACAAAACTATGGGCCTTTCCCAGCAGTAATCCCCAAAAACCCTAACCACGAACATGGCTAGGTGTACTGTAGGAACTGCTTGCAGTCACGTCGCCACTTCCTGCAGGTTTCGTGACTTTCGGCGCAGATTGCGGGTATGGGCGCTGCTTCATCATTCACTGCTCCTTGTCCTTCGCCTTCAATACTTTGGTCCGTTGCTCTTCCTTGATCAGAGCAACCATAACTTCTGTACTTAGCCTTAATGAGGGTAGCTGAGCCCTCTATTCTGTTGCTTCATTTATTGTGGTAGCTGAGCTTTCTACTCGGCCACGTTCATTCTCCTTTGACGTGTGCGCGCGAGATCCATGATTTTCGGTCCGTAATCTGCGCTGAGCTCATCCATCTGGTGCCGTACTGCGCACCGTTTACTTCTGCCCAAAAATTGGTGCTTATTCAAAATTAGCACTTTCCCTTCAATACTTGTGCTTTTTCCTCAAAATTCGCAGCTTTACCATAGCTGCGGCCTAGGCTCCAACACATTTCCATACTTCTCTGTAGGAAAATGCATATCAAAGTTCATTCATAATAGCATGCAAGGAAACATCTAGATGTTCAGTTACAGAAAATACAAATAAATATTCATTCATAAATCATAATCACACAAGATGAGATTTAACATGGTTCACTCCCCCGGGTGGGAAGCTACGTCCACAAGAACGATTGGTAATATATTTCTTTAAAAGGGATGGGGAAAACCGTTCTTAGTCTACGCACTCAGCTGCAGAATCTCCTTCCTCTCAGATAGGTCTCTGTGCACACAGCTGCAGAACCTTTACAATCTTCTTATCTCAAAAGAGATTTTACACTACAACAACAAAAGTAACCCCCAAAACATAACAATCCCATCCCATACAAAATTGCCTTCTTTTATAGATCATGCCCGAAGGTGATGTCTTTACAATGCCGAAGACCTAAACCCAAAAACCCTTAGGGTTTACAAAACTGTGCCGGTTTCCCTAAACCGGCTTGCTGGCATCTGGTAGCATTTGCTTCATCGTGGCATTTCTCAAAATCTTCCTTTTATTGCTACCGGCCTTCCTGTCGCACGCGTGCCAACATGACGCTTTCTCTAAACCATTCATCTCTAACGGTTTCTCCCACCAGGCGCGCCAAGCCATCGCTTTCCCCGAGCTGTCCTTTCCTTTCAAAACTCATGCATTGGCCGCCTGCCTTATTTGCCCGTGCCCGCCGCTCGACACTCCTGGAGCATCTTTCCAAAATTAGACCACTACTCGTCCATCCGATACCTGCACCTGATTCTTGTCCAGCACTCTGCTTTGTTGGCTCCACGTGGCCTGACTACTTCATAGCACTACTTCCTCGTAGCGCTGGTCTTTGCGATGCTTCCAAAACTCGGATGCTGCACACAGCTTCGCAACACCCTCAACACTTAGACAAAATTGCATCTTTGCCTGAGCTGCGCCTAGCTCAGCTTTTCCTGCTTATAAAAAATGTTATCAAAACTTTGTCCCAACCTGGGCCCAACAATCAGGTTGTGGGAAAGGTCTCTGCGAGGTAACACGCAAAACCAAGCTTTAGGAAAGAGAGATGGCTTCTTTCTTTCCAGAGAGGGATCTCTCATTGATTGTTTAACAAGGCCAGATACATGAATAAGAATTAAAATCAGATTTGTTTTTTGGTTGAAACAAGGTAAACATTCATTGAGAAATGGAATCAAAATATAACACATATGCCAATTAACAGTGTTGTGGCATGAAATTTTATAACAAAGTCAAGGTAGCTACTCATTTTATAGTCAAAATGTTGTTGTATGGCGATAAAGAAGAAATGAAGAACAATCCATTAACATGGGAATCTAACAAGGATGAATCCAATGCTAACTTTAGTAGAAAGATTTGGTGAATATCTGAAATCAATAGACAGAGCATGTATGTATGAATTTTGTACTATCAAACACTCAATTCAGACATGAAAAATATAACAAAATTGAATAGATAACAAGGAACACATTCACATAAGGAAAGAAAATACAGAGTGTAAAGAAAATAACACAAGAATCTCTGCAAAATGCCAGCCTCGGCTCTGTAATTTCTATTAAAGATAGATCTCAAATACAAAACTCAAGTCTCATGGATTTCAACCCCTTCTTCCTTTTATTACATATGAATACATAGGAGATGATACATCATCCCTCCAATTTGAAATATTCTGACCTAATCTCCAGAACAGAAATTTGTTACAAGAGAGATGACACCTATACAGACAAGTCTATCATCCTCGAGAATTAGTTACAACAGAAATACAAGTGCTGACAAAATAGGCTTAACTTCCTTTTACAAGTGTTAATAGACATTTACTAGTTGGTAATAGACCCCAGTAAATAAGCAAAAATCCTAAGTAACTAATTCTTCAAGCTGAAAATTCCCTCGATATTTGACAATCTTCATGCATGCAGCATTAGCTTGGCCTTTCCATACTTTTCCATAAGCTTCCACTGGTCGGCAGCTGGAAAATATGATGTGGCCACCTCCTTTATCAATATCCGTAATTATGTATGATGTCTATATGAATAGCTCTAAAGGTGTGCACAAGCCTCTTTGAAAACCAAGACCAATTCAAACTCTCTTGTCAACTTATCCACCACTATTTTTCCAGACAGTGATTGGGTCATGCCAGCAAAGTCTGTATAATCCAACCTGCATCCCATCAACCTGTCTTGATACTCTTTCTATGTCAGCATGGTGCCATCTTCTTCCCAAAAGAGTGGAATCCCTTTCTTAAACAATGGATCAAACATATCTTTGAAGAGTTTCAATTGGTGGGCCATAATATCTATTCTCGCCTGGATTGTAGATAACTGCTGATATTTGTTTATCACCTTCCTAGCCCAAATGATGGTGGATAACATGTCCTTTATTCCTTCTGCTTTCACCTCATCCTCAGTGAAGCCATTCAAAAACTCTATGGTTTTTTCAGCGCATTTTATAGGTTTCTTATTCAATTTTTCCTTCAATGTTGTTACACTTTGCTTGGCCAACTTAATTACATTATCCTTGTCTAAAACAAAGTCAAGGTAGGGCCTTAATTTTTTTGCCTCAGCTATAACATCATCCCAGATTACTTGCTTTGCTTCCTGCAGTGAAGTCTGACCTGTAGCCCGTTTTATTAATTCGTCATATTTGACCTGCAACTCCAGGTACTTAGCTTCCCATGTTTTCCTCTCTTGCTCTTCTTATGAAATTCTACTTTCTAGATCTGTGTTCTACTTCGGCAATTTCACCAGCTCTAAGTCCTTTATACTTACCTATGCCATAGACTGCACAATGTTGAAGTCATCGGATTAAACAGAGGAGGAGGTGACCATGTTATCCAATTCTTTGCCCTTCTCCTGCAATTTTCCTTCCAAATCCTTAGACTTAGCTTTCCACTTCTTTTCTCTCTCCACCATAAGAGCCATATCCTTCTACCACTGTTTTTCTTTCTCTTCAAACTTTAGCAACCTGGCCTTACAGTCTGTTAGTTCATTTTTCATGTCTTCTCTTTTCTCCTCTAGCTCTGTCAACTCAGAGGCTTCTACCAGCTGGGTGGAAGGAATCTTCAATTTCTTTTTCAATGACTGAATAGTATTGTCTTTCTCATTTAGCAGATTTTGAATACTATCCCTTTTGTCTTCCTGGCCCTCAGTAGCCACTAATTCATTCTGCAACTTCTTGATTTGTTCCTTGTGGGATTTGTTCTCCACTCTTTCCTGTCTGAGCTGATTTCCAACCTTATTCTTACTGGTTTGCAGTTTGGACAGTTCTAGTGCAGCCTTTAACAACTTGGCATAAATTATGTCCCCAGTTTCTTTGTGAATATGGATCATTTCAGGTATGGGAATGTCTTCTAATTTCATCTTCAATTCGGTGGCCTTACTCTTGGTAGCTAGGGCCAAATTCAAGGTGTTTTGAGCATGGCTCCTAACACTAACCAAGGAAACATCCTTGCTAGAGATCTGTCTGACCTCTGCATATAAATTTGGTTCTTATGAATTTTCCTCTTTGATTTCTTTATACTCATCCAATAATTCTTCTATACTTTTGCTTTGTGCAATAGGTTCTTCTACTTTCCGTGTCTTTGAAGCTCTCTCTGTGTCGTCATATTCTACATCCATGGAATCAATGAATTCCAATTTGTTGGATCCTCCAGAGCCACTGGAAATGGGTTTAATTGCTCCAACTGCTGGGACCAAGCTAGAGGATCCAGGCAGTGGGGATATGGTTGTCTGCACCAGAGTGGTGGATTCATCCCATACATCTACATCCATCTACCCTTTGCTGGGATATTCCAACTAGTTGGCAGTCTCTGCCATACCTGCAATATCAAAATGCACAAAGCCCTTTCTGTTAATTTCTTTCCTTCTGTTTGAGATGATGTGGTGGGGATCATAGTTGATGGCAGCCTTTATTCCGAATCCCATCTCTCTTAAAATACATTCAATGGATGAAATGGAATATTTTCTCTTGACGATGAATGGGCCTACAACCCATGGGAATGCAATATCCGACGCTTTCTTATGATCCAAAAAATGTTTAGTTTCCACTCTTAGCTTCTACCTGATAAATTCCAGAGCAAACATTCTAGGATTTAAGAATGCTGGCAGTACATAGGGTCAATTAGCAAACCCATAAACTATGATTGTTGTGCTATGTTCCGAGAGAAACTAGTCACCTATCTTCTTCTCAGGAGAAGGTTGCAACATCTCCTTCATCTCTGCTAACACCCTGGGCAATCTCTTTTGAAAGAAAACATTGTAAACCTAAGACATGAGGTTGTTCATGAATTTGTTGTAGTCTGTGAGCATTTCCTTTGTGAGCATCATCTCAGGAAGATGCAATTTTTGTTTATTAAATGACAGGAACATCCTCAACAAATATGATTCGAACCTGAAGCTCTTAGTCTTGTGGAAGTCCACTAGCTGAGAATGGATATTCTCAGCTAGGGAATCATCAAATTTAATGCAGGTGCATTGGACATATTGGTTAGACTCCTCAGACTCTAATGGGAAAGTGCTAAGGACAAATAATAGGACCATCAGGGGCTTAGTGACATACATGTCTGTGTCTAATACTAAAAATTGGCTTAGCAAGGTTATAACACACTTGGATTCTTCAGTAAAGAAACATAATTCGACTAGGAAAGCATGGTATTGCAATGGGACACTAGGTTTGAGGAAAATAATGTAGAAACTTTGCTTAAACTCGGCGGCGGACTGTCTAAAATAATGAATTAGGGATTCTTCCTTGTACTTTTTGGAATTTAGGGTGAATTCTTCAGGGATTGATAGGGATTTTCTTATACTGAGAGAATTGACAGGACATAAGATCTTTGAGCTCGATGCATCCATAATCACCTTCTCAAAGGAGGAGTAATTGGTGGCGCACCAGTTGACGAACTCAGGACAGTTTAGGGTCTGGTCAACTGCAAAAAACTGGAAAAATGACCTGTATACCTTGTGTACATATATACCCTGGTTCCTAATCAGATTCAGTCTATCCTTAACTATTTCAATGGCTCCATTAGTTAACACTATGTCATAGATCTCAGCATCTCTGTCTTCCAACAGTTCCTCTATCTTCTGGTGTTCAAAACCTGGGGGTTCTACTTCTCCAAGCTCATCCATTTAAATAGTTTTGTAAGAAGATAGTAGGCCTACCTGGTTACTGACAGCTGGTTTGAGATCCCGGCTGAGTGGTCTGCGTGCAACATGTTCATCGTCTTTCGATTTTCAATGCAACCGAACAAACAGTATCCAGATCCTCGGGCATAATTATTTTTATGTTATTTTCCTCTCCTATCATTCCTGCATTTGTCGCAGTGAAGAATCTTGTTTAGCCGTTCATCTGCACGACCAACCTTGTGCCTTTGATCTTTTCCCCGCTTAACTCTACAATCCTCCGCAGTTTTCAATCTTTCAAGTGCTGCCTTCCATGCACTTGAGATCCGCGTAGCCGCTATCAGCCGTCGATCTAGATCCTATCCGCATCCCGACCTCCCAAAGGTGTAGCCACTACCAAGGTTCACAGACTTGGAAAGTGTCGATAATCCACGCATGTTCAATCTACGAACTAAACATCCACCGTCGATGGCTTTGCCTGCCAGATTTGCACCATTGCATGATGTTGAGCCTACCACCACTTTGCAATTTTGAAAAGTTCATTTCTCCCCACATGTCAAATCAATGAAGTACTTGACGATTGTAGATTTGTCCTCCCGTCCGTTGATCCGACCTCCGATTTTCCTACGGGATAGAAACAGTCCACCCACACTTAAACCACCTCATCTTACTTCTACGAAGTCACTTTTCAGCTGTCGATCTCTATCGTCAAAGATCTGCTCCGTTCATTGTTCCCCTCATATAAATTTGAGTGGACTTTTACATTTTTTCCTCATTTGCAAAGTTGAAACTCAAGGATTTTAATCCTTTCCATCCCAACCCAAAGCATAAAAATGCAGGGGTCTCACTTAGTGTTCCTCTTGGTCATATGACTAAGAAACCTAGACCCTTACTCATTATTTTCAGGGCTCTAAACTCTTCCAACCCTTAAAACCAAAACTGGTGCTAACACCCATCATCAAATTGATTTCCCGATTCACCCAAAACTGCGGGAATACCACCCATCATCAAATTGGCCCCCCAAAACCCCAAAATGATGGGGACCCCACCAATTATTATTTATGTACAAACTGTTCCCTGATCAACTCAAAATAGAGGTAAAATCACTATTCTTTTGGAAGCAACCCCTTGTCGCTTTTGGTCGATGTCGTTGAGTCTTCCCATCCCCATAATTATGAGTTTTGTCAGTCACTTTCACCCTGAGTGTCGTGTACCCCGCAAGGCCCTTCATTAGTAGTTTGTCTCCCTTTGTTACACTCTATACCTTTATTTGAAGAATGCTGCTATCCATTACTCCTCGAGTTGACATTTATCAAAGGAAGTCATGAGTTTCACACTTACCATCCAGTCTTGTTTCGGGTCTATCGATCCAATAGTTGGTTACAAAATGATCTTGGTTCTCAAGATAAGATCCTTGTCTTATCATGTACTTCAACTCTTGTTGATCTGGGTCGTGTATAGGAAGCACGAGGGGGACAAAAATTTGACTGAATGAGTCAGCTCTGTTATGGTGGAAGCTTAATAAACAGAATGAGCAAAAGCAGGATTATGCAACACAGATGAACACAGATATGCACAGACAATATACAACAACGCGAACTGTTCTTCTATTACTTGCAAACAGAGCAAAACTGATATATGTTACAATGTTATACATGCTTATATAGAATTATGAGATGCTTGGGTTCCTTCTCGTTACATTCAGTTACAAAGAATAAGTTATAACAGTTCCAACGGTTTAATCGTTATAGTCGACTGGAAGACAGAGTTACAATTTGTCGAACTTCGACAGTCGCTGGTCGCATGTTGACGTTGCATGTCGATGTCGCGAACTATGAGGTTGCTGAACATGTCGAAGGTGCAGAATGTGTCACAGTATGTCGAAGTCGATACTCATCGGAGTTGTGTCGAACTCGAACCTGTCGAAGTCATGTCGAGTCGAAACTTGTCGAAGTTGTATCGACATCGATGGCTTGCCAACTATGATGCAGATCAGACCTCCTTCCTTAAGAAACAATGGACCCCATTGTTTGCTTGTGAAGGTGAGGAAACTTGTCGGTTGCTTCAGTAGCAAAGTACCACATTCCTTGAGATGGGATCTGACCAACTTTAGCAACCTGAAACAAGGGAATTGTGTTTGTCCTTGTAAGGTTTACACGTTGTCCCACAATGGTGTCACAAGAGGTTCTTGAAAATATGGATGGATTTCTTCGGGTGCTGTTGTTGAGAAGTTGTTCTGTTCCAACAAGGGTGCATGGTATGGTCAAAGTAGATCGACATTGAAGATTGGATGAAGACCCAAGCAAGCAGGAATGTTGAGTTGGAAAGCATTTTCGCCAATCTATTGAAGAATACTATATGGACCATATCGCAAAGGCTTGAGCTTCTTGAAAGGACCAGTGAAGCACTCCTTCTTAAGATGTAGCCAGAACTTATCCCCAATTTGGAATGTACGAGGAATGCGATGCTTGTCGTGTCAGGCCTTAGCTTTCTCGTTTTCTCTGTGCAACATATATTGTGCTTGTCCCTGGATGTCGCAAATCTGTTCTCTGAACTTGATTGCTTTATCAACTTCTCGCTGGTTGTGGTCTGTGTTGGAGTTTGGCTGTGTCGAGGAGATGATCAAGTCGATAGGCGTTGAGGGTTGAAATCTGTAACAGACTTCAAATGGACTCTTTCCTATAGAGCTGTGCTGGATGTATGGAATACTTTCATCCCATGTGCGTCGATGCTGGTGGTTGTACATGCGAAGTAGTTGTACTACCAAGCGATTCACAACTTCCATTTTTTCGTCAGTCTGAGGATGGAAAGCTGTCGACAATGAGAGTCGTGTGTCCAGCTGTTGCCAGAGGGTCTTCCAAAAGATGTTGACGAATCTGGCATCTCGGTCGGAAATAATGGTTGTGGGTAAACCAAAGTGTTTCGAAACATGTGTAAAGAAGAGCTGAGCAGTCTGCTGCGCTGTCATGGTCTTCTTACATGGTATGAGAATGGACATCTTGGAAAATCGGTCGACTACTACTAATATCACATCATGCTGATGTCTGGTAGTAGGATAACCTGTCAAGTAGTCCATAGAAATAGATTCCCATGGTCGACTAGGAACTGGTAGAGGTGTGTACAATCCCCGTCGTCGATTAGGTGGCTTAGCAATGGCGCAGATCACGCATGATCGAATGTACTTGTTGATGTCGGATTTAAGTGTAGGCCAGATGAAATAATTTTGGTAGATTCTTGCTGTAGTGCACGTCCCAAATGAGTTGCCATCGATGCTCACCGGTCGGTACACAAAGCTGTCCAAGCTTGCATAGCAAGGTGTCTTTCAGGAAGTAGTCAGAGTCTGAGGTCGACGACTTGTTAGTTTGTAACTTTTAGTAGATTGCTGAGAAGTCACCATCCTCATACAACTGTGGCCAAGTGGTCGTGTCGTATCCTTGCATACTCATCACTGTCAACAGGAGAGTAATGGGTGGTCAATTGAGGCAGAATTAGCTTTTCCTTTCTGATACTTAATCACCAAATGGAATTGTTGTAGGTAATTAATCCACTTGAGTTGTCAGTTTGTCTACAACTTTGGTTGTGTTGGAGTGAACTGTAGAGGCTCGTGATCAGTGAGAATGACCATTTCCTTGCCAAGGATGTAATTCCTCCATTGCTTGAGAGCTTGCAAAATGGCGTACAGTTCTTTTTCGTACGTCGAGTATATTCTAACTGAGTCGTTAAAAGTCTCGGAATGAAAAACGACTGGGTGACCAAACTGAGTGATCATTGTGCCCAACGCATAGTCCGATTGTTACAACGTAATCTTCCACCTTGTGAGAATCAACACTCTTTGGCCTATAGGATTCATTTCACTGACTCAGATCCACTTTATATCCTTCAGACATACTATTTCCTCATCTTTTCCCTTATACGCTTACTGCATCACTATAGCCTGAGTACCCGTGAGTTGCATCACTATAGCCCGTGGGTATAAAGTAAAATGGTAAAAACAACTAGTTTATTACTTTTTACTCCCAAAAAGCGGTCATTGGGTGACCTTTGGCTCTCCATTTTCCCAAGAAACGCCTCGATGTGTCCTTTCACTTACCTTTGGGAGGACTATATATTGAGCACATATGGCTTATGGACGGGAGGAGAAAGAAGAGCAAGAGAACTCTAGTGGATTTTTGCCCTATCTTGAGTCTACACTCATTGATCCTTGTAGTTGTGAACCCTTTATGTTCACCTTCCAAACTCTTATCTAGTTTGAGTTTGCCATTCATGGAGGATTGAAGTGGTGGAGGCACAAGTGGATTGATCCAGATCTTGGTTCAGATTGGTTGCTGGCAAGAGGTCGTATCACATTGTACTTCTTCTTGTTTATTAATAGAAATACTCATATTCTCGTCCATTAATGTTGTAAATGTTGTTTATCTTACATTGGGTTGCATTTACTTGTTATATCATGGGCCATTGCTATTGATGATGTTAATGCCGTTTATATATTACATGTACTTGTTGTATATTGGCTGTCAAGACTAATTTGTAGATTCAAGTGCACGGATTGGAAAGCTCCAACGGGGATCTACATCAAACGTTTGGATTGAGGTTGGTTATCTTCTTCATTATCTTAGCATTGTCATTTATATAGCATAGTTCTGAGAATTGGGTTGATTTCTGGTAGTCATCTGTCTGTTGTGGTCTACTCCAAGCCATAGTGAGTTTTCTCCAACACAGAAATGGCAACTCCGCTGGGGAAAACATCCATTTTGGGGAGTTTTTGAGCATTAGTCCATAATTAGAGTTGATGTTTGTCGAAGCTCTGTGTCACTTATCTTCCGTTGAGATACACTATAGAAAAATTGCTTTTTCTAAGCCATTGGACTCTCTGTTTTCCAATTTTCCTTTCCTCACCCGCGGGCTAGCTTAGCTTTGCCCACGTATACCTGCCTCTGTTTACTCTACTGCTCGCAGGTACCCGCAGGTATTCCTTCGATAGTAGCGTACAACTCCGGCTTTTGTTGGTTTATGACCTTTGGTTGTTGATGGGTTGGTTTTGGTTGATCTTGAGTCTTTGTTGGCCTGTTTCTTGACTGTTCCATGCCTTGGTTGTGACCAGAACTCTTCATTTCTCTTTGTTGAGCCTTGTTGGTTTTTTACCCATATTTGGATTTCACCTTGTTGGTTTTTTCCTTTTGAGCTCATTCCTTTGGCTGAGTCTTACTGTTTGGTATCTGCCTGGTTGTCTTAGTGATCTCCTTGGCATATCAGTGACTCGATAGTAGGATTTTGCTTGCATTTTTCATTTCCATATATTGAAAAATACAAAAAAAATATACACATAGTTTTGCATTTTCCTTTTTGTTTATAAGCGAAAATACAATTTTTTCTTTTTTTTCAGAGGCTTCTAGTGCACGTGCAGTGCAGAGCCTGTGTTTGAGCTGTTCAAAAGCTGCTTGTTGTGTTGCTGTCCATTGGAAGACAGTTTTCCCATTTCCATTCGTCAACTGATTCAAGGGCCAGGCTATGTGGATGAAGCCGATTATAAACTATCGATAGAAATTCGCCAAACCAAGAAAACTTCTTAGTTCTTGAATGCTTCTAGGAATGGGCCAATCTTTGAGGATCTGTACTTTGTCTGGATCGACATGAATGCCTGCAGAGTCAATTACATACCCCAAATATTTGATGCTGGTAATCGCAAAAGAGCACTTGTCCATGTTCAGGTAGAGCTGATCTTGCTGTAGAGTGTCGAGGACTTGTCGAAGATGTCCAACATGTTCTTCCCATGATTGACTGAAAAACAATATGTTGTCGAGATAGACAATAACCCATTTGCCAATGAAAGGTCAAAGAAGGTTATCCATATGTCACATGAAGGTCGCAGGTGTGTTGGTTAAGCCGTAAGGCATGACTAACCATTCAAACAATCCTTCCTTGGTCTTGAAAGAAGTTTTCCACACATCTGAGGGCTTGATTATAATCTCATAATATCCCAACTTGAGGTCGAGCTTAGTAAAGAATTTAGCACCTTTCATACAGTCGATGAGCTCGTCTATCCGCGACAGAGGGTACCGATTCTTCACCGATATTTTGTTGAGAGATTTGTATTCAATGCACATGTTCCAAGTCTCATCTTTATTTGGAACTAGGACGACTGAAATTCCACAAGGAGAGGAGCTGGGTCGGATGTGACCTTTGTCGATTAATTCTTGGATTTGTCTGTGAATATCTTCATTTTTGAGAATGGATATTCTGTAAACAGATGCGTTAGGTAAAGAAGAACCAGGAACAAGTTCAATGGAGTGTTTTACCTGACAATGTTGAGGTACTCCGTCTGGAGCTTGAAAGAGGTTCTAGTACTCATCAAGAATATGATTGACTTGCTGCTTCTGTCAAGAACTGCATTGGTCGGTGACTCGACTCATTGCTGTAGTCTTCTTAGAATGTTGCAGCTTGATCATGATTAATGTGAACTTTTGAGCATGATTGATGAGCTTCTTTGTTTTTTTGGCAGATATCAGTGCAACCGTCGGTGTAGGCTGACGCTCTGGTATGCTGAACTATCGATTTTGGATTCTGATAATCACCTTCTGAGGGCATGACTGATAACTTCCATGTCTATCCCAGAGGTAAGGTTTCTAAAACAGGGTGTCGGCTACGAAGAGTGGTGCCACATCATAGAGTACTTCATTTTCAAAAGGATTTATGAAGTAGGCAAGTTTGCACTATGAAGTGATCCGTAGTTCTTGTCCATCCTTCATCCAACTGATGTTGTAAGGTTGAGGATGTGGAGTGGTAACAAGACCTAGTTTCTTCACGATATCTTCTGAAACAAAGTTCTTTTGGCTGCCATTGTCCACAATCAGATGCAATGGGTCGCTCTAGACCCATATCCGTGTATGGAACAGGCGCTCCCGTTCCTCCTCGTCGATAATAGTCGAGGCTGCTGTAGTGGTTGAGGTCAAAAGGGTTGTTGCGTCTGGATTAAATTCTTCCACTGTCTTGTCGAACGCATCGGAGGTCGACACTTTCATTAGAAATGTCTTCCTAGCTTTTCATTCGGACGTATCATGCCAAGATGAGTGGTGGTAATCACACCATTTTTCGGTCGACGGTTGTTTGCTATGTTCCCTCTTATGAAAAGGCTTCTTTCTATGGTCTGGCTTTGGCGGTGTCGGCTGAGAATATTTTGACTTGTCGAAGTCGGATGGTGCCTTCTTGTCGGGTGGTCATCTTGATGTTGACATTGTCACGAAACATGCTTTCCCTTTTTGCTTAGTCTCTAGTTTGCTGGCGTAGTGGAATGCATCTGCAAGCGTATTGACAGTCAGAAATTCCATCTCCTGCTAAATGTACTGGGACAATCCGCTAACATACTTCAGAACAAGAAATTTCTCTTCTTCTTGGACGCCAAGTCTAGCCATTGGTCGGTAGAACTCGTTGGTGTAACTCAGTATTGATTGGTCTTTCCACTGCCTTAGTTGCTACCACTTCTTATATTGCTGCTCGAGGTATTTCAAGGGGTAAAATTCCTTTCGGATGTGTTCGACAAATTTATCCCATGTGTCGATGGGTTCTCCAAATTTCTCCATCTTTGTCGAGAGGTTCTCCCACCAGCAGTGCACGGAGGTTGACATCTTTAAGGATGCAATGGTGGATTTTTCAGCTTTCGAGAGTTGATTTACAGCGTCATAGGATTCCAGTTGTTGCACCCAATTGTTTACGGATTCCGCGTCAATCTTACCTTAAAGATTCAGTATGTCCATATTCCTTTGCACTTTGAAGGGGCTGATTTTATCAGAGTGAGTTCTTGTAGAGGATCCTCCAGATGTCGAAGCAAATTGCAAGAGAATCTCGTTGAACTGGGCGAACATTTCAATCCATTGTCGAGCCAAAGCTTTCCCAATAAACGGTGTTGTCTCATCGGCTGCATGTCTATCGTCTGTTTCTTCTGTCATTTCTGGAGATTGCGTTTGCTTGGATTGATGAGATTGCGAGTGAGTTTGAACCGACATAAGTCAGGTAACTTCGAGAGAAGTGTATATGCAGAACTTAAGCATGAACAAAACTGAGTGCTCTGATACCAATGATCCGGGTCATGTCCAGGAAGCATGAGGGGGACAACAGTTCGACTGAATGAGTCGGCTCTGTTATGGTGGAAGCTTAATAAACAGAATGAACAAAAGTAGGATTACACAACACAGATGAACACAGATACGCACAAACAATATGCAGGAATGCGAACTATTCTTCTATTACTTGCAAACAGATCAAAACTAATATATGTTACAATGCTGTACATTCTTATATAGAATTATGAGACACTTGGGTGCCTGCCCGTTATGTTCAGTTACAAAGAAGAAATTAGAATGGTTCCAACAGTTCAACCGTTACAGTCGATTGGAAGACAGAGAGAGAGTCTGTCGAAGTTCAACAGTTGCTGGTCGCATGTCGACATTGCATGTCGATGTCACGAACTGTGAGGTTGCTGAACATGTTGAAGGTGTGGAACGTGTTGCAGTATTTCAAAGTCGAGACTCTTCGGAGTTGTGTTGAAATCGAACCTGTCGAAGTTGTCGAAGTCATGTCGAGTCAAAACTTGTCGAGGTTGTATCGACATCGATGACTTGCCAACTATGATGCAGATCACTCGACGAAATCAAATCCATAGATTTTGAGAGTTACAATAGTTGTAGATTCACCTTGGGGTCCCTTTAAATCACTATAAGGGATCACCTCGAAGTAAGTAGGGAGATCCCTTAGTGCTTACTAACTTAGTTGTCTATCCTATACTCGATGTCAGCACATCTATTGCATCAGTGAGAGTCATACATTTTGAAGGTACTAGTGTTCACATTTACAAATCAGGATTGTAGTAGTTTAATAAGGTTCCACATCCAACACCCTTACTCATACTCTACCCCCCCATCCGCATGGGATTATCATGGTTATCAACAATATCGCTTCTTAAACACCTGTAACAACATTTCCAGGTTCAGTTACTTTTGAATGGATTGAAGCTTCCTTCATCCATGGGCCAACAATATATTGAGTAATCCCCTTAGTCTCCTCTTTTTGTAGCCACTTCGATAGATTTTCACTAGCATGGGTATGCCCGCCTCGTTTGTATAAAAATCTATTCTTTGTTATATATTCACCAACAATCTTCCCCCATTGAAGGACCCTATTCATTCACACATGCTTCATAGATTCTAAGAACACAAAAGAGCACAAAAGAAATGATGATGCATTATTGTCCCTACAGTACCCTCTATACCTCATACATCAGGGGGCATCTCTTAACGCATAAATCTATCACACATGCGACATTTTTGCAATTCACACAGTAAGGCGTCATCAACATACAACATGCATCTCAATAAAGACATCCTCATAAGATCCAAGAAGTAATATGACTCCAGAAATGCCGAAGGAAATTCAAAAGACAGGATTGCATTGTCTAATATTTGTTTAGGTGTGTTGGCTTGGTTTTGCAACCAAGCTTAGTGCTATGGGCACCTGCTAACTAGTAGCAGCAGTTTCAATATTAAGCAAAAACAATAAACTAAATCTAAACAAAAACTAAACTAGCATGTGTATTTTTGAATTAAAAAACAAGAACAAGAAACATAAGAAATAATTTTGTATTGAAAATGGGGGGCAAGCAAGTGCTTGCAATAAGAATACCTTCGATTGATGAAGATAGTTGAGAAGCTCCAAGGGTGAGCAGCTCCAAACTCCAATGGGTCCTTTCTCCAAGGTTGCTACAATGGCCAAAAACTCAAGGGATATTTTGGCAGCATGAGGATAGGAATATGGATGGATGTGAAATGAGGAGCCCCTACCACCTTTTTATAGGTTTTGGTGGTGGGGAATACCATTGTGGTTTTGTGGAAACCAATGGTATTGACCAACATGGTTTAGGTACTTTTCCCTCCTTTTTCCTTTTTTGAATAAAATTAATATTTTTATTCCCTTTTTAATATTTTTGGGAATTTTGGACCCTTTTTGAGGGTTTTTTATGCTTTTTTAGGAAAAATAATATTTTTGAGTGGGAAAAGGGGTGTATTAAGGTCTTTTGGTGACCTTTTGTTGGCTTTAGAGGCTCAGATGGTGGAAAAAGTGGACAAATGGGTCATGTGAATAAGGAAATGAGCTAGTGAGCACTTTTTAGGTGTTAACAGATTGCCCCCTGATGTGTGAGGGGGCAGGAGCTCATCGTATGGCCGATAGACATCATAGTTTTTTTTTTTTTTTTTTTTGGTTTTGGGGAGGAGAAGAGACCGATTGGAGACTGGATCCGCGGCCCTTGGAAGCTGCAAAAAATAAACAATATTACATGGCCTCAATATGAATGAGGAATAATCCTGATAATGGACGAGGCGGGCATACCCATGCTCGTATCAAGACATATATAAAAAATTAGTCCCAAGAAGGGGGACGTGAGAAGATACATAAAAAATCTGCTGGTACATCATAAGGGTGCAGAGGGGACATCATTTTGGGATGTACTCATGATCATATCATGACTGATCTCAATAACTAATACATAGGAATAGAGCAACAACCGTTTTGATGAAGGTCTCAGAAGGGTTGATGAACTGCTGAAACTGAAGGCGTCCAACATCTGTAGGGACTCAATGACTGAGAGTCATCTCTGAGAAGTACATGTACATGTAACTATATACTCGAGGGAGTATAAAAACTAGGGTACATCTGAATACTGTCGCCATGCGCAACTCGGATATCTATAGGAAAAGTATAACTGGTTGTATCCATAGGTAGACTCTCAAATGTGGAGGAGTCAGATGGTATCTGGGGTCTTCGACTAATAACTGAACGGACCGATGCCCTGTGCGAGTCTCAATGATGCGATCAAGGTGTTTAAGTCGAGCATGTGAGAAACAACCATTTGGAGAGGCACTGAGGACTCTTCTCGAAATGATTCGTAGGCACTCATCATAAATGGTGATGAGTCCAAGACACAGGGACCTCTAGGTCTATCCTTTGGAATAAATTTGGTTGTCGTCGACAGAGGGAGACCAACAACTAACAAGGCAATGATGTTTCCTTGATAGGAGCACGAGGTGTAGAACCTAAGTGGTGTAGTACTAATGGTAGGACTGACATACTTGTGGGGATGGGAAGTAACTGGGGTCATATAGTGGGTAGACTCAAACTTCCTTTGTTCAGAGCATGATGACATGGTTGACCTAGCAGCGTAGGGAACTGACTTATAGGTGTGGGGATCATATCTTTTAGGGACTGAAGGGTATGTATTGACTCTAGGGGGGGTCAAGTTGATGGGTGCTGTCGAGGGGTTCTCAGGGTGACATACTGTAGAATACTCTGAACAAAGGCGACCAAAATGGGGAAGCTGCTATATGAGTAGACGTGATCAGTTGTGGTGCCGAGAAGCACCATTGGGTCTTCTTCGTAGTTTTAATGAGCTCCAAGAAGGGATAAAAGTGTGCTCTGAAATGGTATTGTCCTGTGGATTTTGTGAGCCCAGAACTGTTCGTGCTCATTGGTGCTTTCATTTTTAAGGAGTCTGAAAACATTAAGAAGACTCTGCAGTGGTTATGATTACCATCCTGTTGGTTTTACGAGCCTAGGATGGTGATTGCTCGTGGTCGCTTTCATGTTTAGAGAGTCTGAAATCGATAAGTGGACTCCATTGGTGTTCTTTTTCGTAAGTTAGTCTCCAAGGCCCGAAAAAGCATAAAATGATGCAAAATGGAGAACTCTTCTAGCCGATGTGACTAGAGTATACCTTTTTCGTAATTAGTCGACAAGGTCCGGAAAAGGGGTAAACTTATACCAGGTAGACACCCTTTCAGATACGTTTAGCGAGAATGAAAGGAAGCAAGGTTGCTCGGCGATCTTTTCATTGTTTTAGGAGTCAGAAAAGAGCTTAACAGAAACTCCCTAAGTGCCTTTTTCGTAAAAGGGATTGCTCGACCCAAAAAAAGGGGTAAAATTATACCGAACAAAGAGGGGCTGATGAGAGCGAGGAAAGGTCTCAAGCGTCATCATGAGTGCGGAAAACTGAATCCGGTGACATAAAGATTGTCAAAAAGGGGCAACGACCAATGTGGCACACAAACCGAGGTGACGAGGGGTCATGGGAAAAATGCCCAAAAAATATGGAGGTGAGAGCAAGAAATGATCTCAAGCATCATCACGAGCGCGGAAAACTGGATCCGGCGATATAAGGTTCGTCAAAAATGGACAACGGTCGATGTGGCACGCAAACCGAGGCGACGAGGGGGCATGGGAAAAAATGGCCAAAAAATATGGAGGTGAGAGTGAGAAATGATCTCAAGCATCATCACGAACGTGGAAAACTGAATCCGGCGATATAAGACTCGCTAAAAATGATCGACGATCGATGTGGCTCGCAAACCGAGGCAACAAGGGGGCATGGAAAAATGCCCTAAAAATCTGGGCGTGAGAGCGAGAAATGATCTCAAGCATCATCACGAGCGCGGAAAACTGAATCCGGCTATATAAGACTTGTCAAAAATGAACAACGACCGATGTGGCACGCAAACTGAGGCGACGAGGGGGCATGGAAAAAATGCCTGAAAAATCAGAGCGTGAGAGCGAGAAATGATCTCAAGCATCATCACGAGCGCGGAAATATGAATCCGACGGTGCAAATGGTGCGAAAAACGGAGGTCATAAGGACTCCGGAATGGTCAAAGCAAATAACTAGGTTAAAAAATGGTTACAAATAAAGGTGAGCCCACCAAGCCAAGGATGTAGTGGTGGGGAGAAATGATGACCCGCGGGGGGAGAATACTAGGTGTATCAAATCAAATCGAATATACAAGTGATATAAGACCTCAAAAAATGGTTGAGATCACGCATGTGAAGAAGTCAGCAGGGTTAATGACCTGCCCCCATGCTATGTGCATGGGGTTTGTGATTGTGGATCACATATGTGTTGGTTTGAATGATGGGCTCATTGAGGTGTTGAGATAGAGATGATGGGGAAGGTTCAAAATGATTGATCATGCCCCCTATCCCGGGGTCGAGGTAATCTATTATGCCCCCTAATTAGAGGTGTCAATGTGGTGCAGATGTTGTCTCAAAGAGAGATCAATAGGGCATTGAGCAACTGCTGGCGGGGTGTTATACCATGAGGCTGTGGGCTGTGGTGGCATACTGAAGTGATGATATGATGATGGGGGATTCCCTTTGTGGGGTGGATGCCCCCAGTATCTCCGACGAGAATCACGATGATGATGAGTAAGCAAGGTTTTGGGCTTGCCCCCATGTTGTGGACATGTGGTTTCCTCGTCGATTTGAAAGGGTTGAACATGTGTGTCAAAGGGATCAACGGAAGGGGCCGACCAGACAGAGGGGTATCCAGTGGAAACCGTGTAAATGGTGTTAATTTCTTCCAAGGAGGAAGATGGTGGGGGATGAATTTCCTCAATTGTGGGGGGCGTCGTCTCAAGGTCCAAATTATTCATCTCGTAGAGAGCTGCTCTGTAATCTGGGATATCAGGACAATGATGTGAGTAATGGCCGTAAATACCGCATATCGCACAAGGGTGGTTGGTATGCAGTGATTTATAATGAGGCTTGGTGTTTGGGTCGATTTTGACAACCGGGATGTTGGGGTCGTCGTCCAGCATTTGCATGTGTTCCTGTAATGCGGGTAATTGTGGACATTGATGAGTTGGATCGCCTAACTCATCACACAACGAGCATTTAGGAGGAGCACGAAACACGGGGGGAGGTTTAACTGCTTTGGGAGGAGGTACCGCAGTGTATGGTTGTGGGCCTCTGCCCCCAGTGGGCTTGATAAGAGGAGGGGGATTCATAGAAGATGAAGGGGTAGTGGCACCAGGAGGTGGTTGATTCTGGATGTTTGCTACACCAGGGGGTGGACGGTTAGAAGTATTGATGGGTTGCACCGGTTGTAAAATGACATTCGGTGTCGGAGGACAGGTTGGGGCAGGTAGTTACCACACAGGTAGTCCTAATGTTAATCCTGGGAGATTAAGTGTAGCCATGACTGGTGTGCTGATGGTGCCTGAAAGGGGAAATAAAAATGGGATAGTATGAATTGGTGTGGCTCCTACGTGAGTTGGCACTGAGGGTGGTTGCGGGAGTAAAGGGGGTTGTTGGTTTGGTACCTGTGTGTTATGCGAGAGGATGCACAAATTAGATATCTCGGTTATCTTCAAAGGGGGTTGGATGGATTGGAATGTGGAAGTCATAGGTGATTCCGAGTATAATTCGGGTCTGACTATGGAGACGAACGATGTAGGTGCATTCTGAACTGGTTGTTCAATCATAGGGAGAACATTTGTAGGTGCAATGGGAGCGTATGGGTTTCGACGCGTTTGGAGATTCATGTCAGACGATGACATCATAAGGAGGTGATGAGTATTTGAATCCATTGGTTGGTTTGTGTGTGCAGCATATGTGATTTGCTGTTGTGGTGCTGTGGTTCCTTGAGGAGGATCCAACAGACGAGTGTTCACCACTCCTTGTGTGGACAAAGGATTCTGCAGCACCATGGGTTGTAGTTGAGGAGGTGGCGTTGGTTGTGCTGCGTGCCCTTGGCGTTGGGCGTCATCAAACCACAGTTGGCGTGCTCGCCCCAAATGTGGGCAAGTGTGTGTATAATGGCCGTATACCCCGCATATGGAACATGGGTGGTTTGTTCGTAAATTGGGGTTCTTACCCTGTTTCGGTGGTCGATCAGGGTTTTGGTTGGAGGGGGTAGCATTGTTTTTGTTTGGAGGATAAGTCTGAGCGATTGGAGGTTGTGGTGCAGCAAGGACTACCTGTGGTGGGAAATAAGCCGTTGGGGCTTGTGAGTGAACAGGAGCATGTGTGGCCTGCTGATGGTAATACGTAGGGGGTGCAACCAGAGGTGGATAGGCTGAAGGTGCATGACCATAACACTGTGGTGGACATGGGGGTCCATGAGTGTGGTGGTGGTGGGCCATGGGAGCATACGAAGTTGTAGTTCCAGAGTGAGATGTATCCCGCAAACAATCGGGGTCGTTATTATTGTGCATAATGGAAAATGGTTGGGGATGCGAGGCCATACGACCAATGATGCCATCTGCGACATGGGATGTTCCCGACGCATCGTGTTGGGATGAATATACCCAAGGGGAATATGGTATAATGGTATATAGATAACCCGACTGGGTGTAAATGAGGTCAAACTGTTGGGTTTTGAGGATGGCCTCTTCTTCAGACTGGAGTCGTTCGGATGCCACATCCTTGGCAATGAGAGGGAGGAGGGATTTTAGAAACCAATCTAAGAAGATACGGTCATCTAACTTGATTTTGAAGAGGCTTCCGCGTCGACGCCACTCATGAATGTGGTTAGTGATGTGGGTGGCCGTGTTCTATCTGCAAGACAGTAGGATCTTGACTCCCGCATCATAGCGGATAGGTAACTGAAAGAACTGCAGGAAGGTCGAGGCAAGGGAGGTAAAGGTGGCATGGGTCCCATGGGGCTGCTCGATATACCACTTAGCTGCAAAGCCAGTGAAGTTGCGCTGTAACAGACAGAGGCGGATAGAGTCGTCCACTATGGAGTTGGAGGAACACCATAGATGGAAGGACATAATATGGTTCTGGGGGTCCTCACCTGCCTTTCCTTCAAACTTAGGGATGTCGGAGGGGAGTTTGGTGCGCATGTGAGACCACGCAGGTTCGTGTCTGATCGGATTGTTGGTTAGCCTAGCTAAGTCTGGTAAGTTCAGACTCGCCAGGTAAGGTAAACTAGCAGATGGATGTGGCGTAATGACTGGGACATGACTAGTCATGGTGGTATGATGTAGGGGTCCAGTAGCGCCTAAGGGTAAGCTAGGTATTGAAGGTATGTGTCCTCCAATAGCTATGGTCTGGTATGGGCCAGCATTTCCAAGTGCAACATGGGTTACACCGGGGTTAGGAATAGTAGTGGTGATTCCTGGAATCTGGTTTGTGGAACTGAGAGGGGGTGTGACCCCTATATTCGACATACCCATAATAGGTGGTGGCCTTGTGTTAGGGATTCCTATAACAGGAGGTGGCCCTGTGTTGGGCATTCCTAAATGTGGAGTGTCCGCCATATTAGGCATACCTAGGGGGGTGGTGGTTGCCATGGATAGCACCGCAGCAGAAGGGTCTGTGGATGTATCACCTATGGTGCTGGTAAAAAGTGGGTCGAATTGTGTCCCAACCATGAGGTTGGTTGGTAATAACTCGGTAGGGTTTTCGGATTCTGCCTCTAAATCAAATGTGAAGTGAGGCGTGTCAGAATCGGATGACTGTCTGTTTGACCGACGATGTGTCGAGTCAAGGGATAAGGCTCGGCATCGGTGACGTGGCGAGCCAAGTAGACTGAACTCTGGGGGTTCACCCTGAAGACGACGAGAAAAAATCTCAATGGTGAGAAATAAGTTTTTTGTGGAAAAATCTTATGTGTAAAATGGTAATATATAAAAAACTCAAAACCCTAATGCAACCAAGGGTGCAAGAAGGGGAGTGAAAATGAAGGCTCTCAGGCCAAAAAATCAACCTCAAAAAGGCACTTATTATAGCAGCTGTGCTATAATAAGTGGAGGGATGCAAAAAATGGTCAGAGTACCAACATGCAAACAACTTCTAGAAAAAATAGGTGCAACTAGACCAAAGGTGGATTGTATCATGCAAACACCTAACTAAAAGTATTGTGAATCAACAAACTATATTCTCTGCAAGGTGATGAAATCCAAGTCAGACAATATTGAGTGTTGAGTCAACGGCTAGATATCCCCCTACCGGGAGGGACACTGGGTAATCAATCCTAAAGAATGGCTACTAGGATACTCCGTTCATGACACGTCGAGAAAAGGTAAATCTGTCGTTTGGTCCTTTTACCGCAATACCCCCATACAGGGATATCCCGAGAACTGCGAATGGTAGCCCTTCAGTTACTGAATGGATTTCGGTATTCCACTCAGACTTCCGGAACCATCCTCGCGACTTCAACCCTCCTAGGGGAGAGGCCTTCCCATAAACCAGTTGTGACCGTGCCAAAAAATACTAGAAGATTTTGGTTCCCTAATGGACAACTTCTATGTCTCAAATGTAATAACTTAGGGGTGTTATTGGAACACCTATCCCCTCAATACTACCTAGCTACAAAGTTCTTTTAAGTGTTCCCCAAGTGGGGTTAAAAGTGGGTTGAAGTTAGGGTAAATTTTAAGGCTCAGTTTTAAATTATGTGTTTGAGTGGGTGCACGTGTGGTATTTTAAACTGAAATTGAAAAAAGTAAATGCTTTGAAGAAAATATTCAAAAAACAAAGGATCTTTTGAAATAAAAAAGCAAATATTATGACTTTTTCAATGAATGGAAATTAAATGCTTTGCAAAGAATATTCAAAAAACAAAGGATCTTTTGAAATAGGAAAGCAAATAATATGACTTGTTTAAGAAGTAAATGGATTTCTTTTTCAAAAATTGCTATTGGCAAAATATGAAGGAAGTAAACAGTAAATTTTTTTAATCTAGGTAAAATGCAAATAAATCCTTCTTTCAATTTCTGAAAATTTTTAAAAATACTTTTTCAAATGTGCATTCTGAATAGTAAAATTTTCCTATGGCTGTAAACAATGCTAGAATCTTAGTACTGTAAAATGTGCTATGTGGGCAGAAAAAACAGTAAAAAATTAATTTTTTAAATAGATCGTCCAAATGAAAAAATTGGCATCACGGGTTTTGACAGAACAGCCGCGATGGACCGCGCGGGTTTCTGTCGTACAGTCGCGATGGAAAGCGCGGGTGTTGGCCTCGAAGCCGCGATGGACCGCGCGGGATTTCGTCACACAGTCGCGATGTACAATGCGGAAAATGTCCGCGAAGCCACGATGTGCAGCGCGCTAATTGGCCGCGAAGCTGCGGTGAACCGCGCGGAAAAAGGCCGCGCAGTCGCGATGAACCGTGTGACTGTTGGGCAAAAAGACGCGAGGCGAAAGCCGTACGCGGATGCCGAAAAATGAACCCGAAAATTGAAAATTTCGGGTTGTTAATGGCTAAAAAATGGCCCAAGGTCTAGAACAGCAATGGATTTGCTGTCTAGGGTGGCAGATCTATGAATTAAACTAACTAATACTATCAAAAAGTAAGATTTAAAGCAAAAGTGAGATCTAAAGATTCGAAAAGCAGCGGAGTCGCCAAAAACTGTTGGCTTGGTTTTGCAACCAAGCTTAGTGCTATGGGCACCTGCTAACTAGTAGCAACAGTTTCAATATTAAGCAAAAACAATAAACTAAATCTAAACAAAAACTAAACTAGCATGTGTATTTTTGAATTAAAAAACAAGAACAAGAAACATAAGAAATAATTTTGTATTGAAAATGGGGGGCAAGCAAGTGCTTGCAATAAGAATACCTTCGATTGATGAAGATAGTTGAGAAGCTCCAAGGGTGAGCAGCTCCAAACTCCAATGGGTCCTTTCTCCAAGGTTGCTACAATGGCCAAAAACTCAAGGGAGATTTTGGCAGCATGAGGATAGGAATATGGATGGATGTGAAATGAGGAGCCCCTACCACCTTTTTATAGGTTTTGGTGGTGGGGAATACCATTGTGGTTTTGTGGAAACCAATGGTATTGACCAACATGGTTTAGGTACTTTTCCCTCCTTTTTCCTTTTTTGAATAAAATTAATATTTTTATTCCCTTTTTAATATTTTTGGGAATTTTGGACCCTTTTTGAGGGTTTTTTTTTATGTTTTTTTAGGAAAAATAATATTTTTGAGTGGGAAAAGGGGTGTATTAAGGTCTTTTGGTGACCTTTTGTTGGCTTTAGAGGCTCAGATGGTGGAAAAAGTGGACAAATGGGTCATGTGAATAAGGAAATGAGCTAGTGAGCACTTTTTAGGTGTTAACAAGGTGCGCGACTGCGCATGTTACTAGTTATGTGTGTGCATGACTCTTGCACAAGTTTTCCTTTGATATCCGCATGACTTCCAAAATGTCGGGACCACAACCACCCAAAGTGCTTTCAAGGCTCATAAAATCCCCATCACCTCCAAAAATTTGAATTTGGTCTCCTTATGTACTTGGGTTCATTAAATGGCCCCCTTTGTGTACTTTGGAGCCAAATCATGGAGTTAATGGGTTCACAATTGGATCTAGTTGTTTCTTGGCCACCTATTGGCCTATAAAAGGAATCCATGGGCACACATCTTAGAAGAGAAACCGAGAGCAAGGTTATGTTGCAAAAATTGTATTGGAGCTTCCTCATAGCCCATCTTTTTCATAGTTTCGCATTCCCCATTGTTCCATTTCCTCCTTCCTCTAAGGGGCAAGTGCTTCTCTCCATTGGTTCTTCTAGCTATCTAGCATCTAGTGTTAACAAAATAGGCCTCCCTAAGGGATATTTTTGGTTTCCCTTTGAAGCCTTCACCTCCTAGGTGTCACTACATGCATTTGCTTGAACATTGGGAAATCTAAAGTGGTTCATGCATTGGATATTTGTTGCGGTTTGAATCCTCTTTTCCCCTTTTATCATTTTTAGTCATTTTTGCTTTTATTTCATTCTATTTACACTAACAAAGAATCGCATGATCTACTTTGGGGTTATCAAATTTGCTTTATGTTTCTAAATACTGGGACTAGTCAACAACCTCAAGGGCTTTCACCCAAAGTGGGATAATTTCCCACAACATTTATGATGAGGATGTCTATATGGATCATACTTATGTTTGAGTTGAACAGGGGATGTAGGCTTAGGTTTTGGTTCACTGTCAGGAGTGGGACAACCCTGCATATCAACAACAATTCCATCTGCAACAACATTCTCAATTTCTAGCATGTGAGAAACAACCATATCATCAATCTTTTCAACATAATCATGAGTAGGTTTTGTTTCAAGAAACGTAAAATGAACTCCACCTGTAACAAATACAAATTTCTTGATTGAAGTAGGGATAGATGTATGCATGGAAGCAACATCATCATATCCAAGACCTGTTCTAGGTGACTTCATCTTAGGGGAAATATGAACAATAGTACCTTGTCCATTCTTTCAAAGTCCTCCTCTGGTGTATCCCATCTTTCTCAACAGTTAGGACCCAATACCTGTAGCGTGTATCTCAATACTAGGAGAAATAACATCGTTAGTAGCCAATAAAACATGAGATGAAACAAAGCATCATCAACATCCTTCTTATAATCGGCTTGTTTACAAACAATTGGGCTACAAACAATAATGCCAAGGTAGAAGAAGTAATACTTGAGCTTGGAATCTCAACATCAATAGTCTTCTTGGCTTCCTCCAGTTAAAGATTATGATGGAAATCCTGCAAATATAGAATAATATCATCTTTCTTAGTCAACTGCAACAACAAGGAATTATAAGCTTTTGTTAAATCTTGATATTCATCAAACAATCTATTATTATCAGCTTGAAGCAGAGCAACTTCTTTATGAATCTCATTAACATAGCCCTACAAATGGGTAGCCTCATTAGCTAACAGGGTATTAGTCTCTTCCAATCGACAAATATTCTCCTTCATGGAAACATTTTTGGCATGAGAAGGAGATTTCAATTCTTCTTCTAATTCATTAACTAAATTTGAATTATCCCCAAATTCATCGACAAAGTTTTAGGAAATAGTTTCCATAGTGTTTTCAAGACAACAATCTTCCAGGATTTCTCATCCATTCACCACATGATAATAGTTTGGAATTGGGAAGTCTCATCCTCCAGTTGAGTATGAGCTACCTCCAACTGTTTCTATAAACCTTCATTCTGTGTTTGAATAAAGAAACATTGATCTGCAAGTTTTTTATTTTTATCTCTGCATGAAGTTGATTATGAGATTTATGCAAGGCCACCGCCTTCTTCTCTCAAATCTCCAACAATTTTTGAAAGGACAAATCTTCATATTCGTCGAGAGCACCCATATTCTTGATATGCATAATTCACAACAATGCCATTTGAAATGCCTTATAATCAAATGGAGATAAAAAAGGAATTTGGCTCATTCATCGTAAACCTAAAGTTAAACTTACTAGTTGAACTTAATTGATCTAGCGAGAACAAGGCTTGAAATTACATTCTTGGTTAGGAAACAATGTTGGGCACTTTGTCCTATGAAATTTTAGTGGAATTATTCGATCCCACTCTCAACAACAATATCCAAACATGAATGCAGATCGAGTTGATTATCTAGGAAGAAGTCAAAAAGCAAGGAAATTTCAGTCGAAGTGTAGGCTAATTGGGATTTCCAAAATATATATTGACAATAGGCGTTGAGTACAACACATCTAGTCCTAGTTGAATCTCGATTCCATTCACAATTTAAGGCATAAAAAAATATGAATCACATACTTTAATATAACCACAACATTGACAAAACAATATTGATGGCCACATACATATTCACACAGGGCCACCAGAATCGATCCTTGTAATCTTCCCTCTTCTAGTTGAATTGGTTTGAATTCTTCTCCGATCTATATAAATTCGAAGACTCCCAGCTACAATTCACCCATATTAAATGCAAGTGGTGCCTCACCAATTTGCAACAATGGGGATGGCTCTTCAAAAAATGAGACAAGTAGAAAACAAGATCCGTCGGCATGTCAATGTGGTAGAGGCTACATAGAAATCCAATATCTACACGTTGTATAGTTCACTTGGTAGAACTCAATCTAGGTTTTGTTTCGTTATGAAAATTACGGAGGTAGAATTTGTAAGGTAGGAGTCCGATCTAGAGGTAGGCATGGATGGAGGTTGTGTGATAGGTCTTCTACTAAAATTGTCTCTTTATTTTCTAAAGTGCCGACACTGAGAGAAGAGAAGACATATCTACCATGTGGCAATAGTCCAGGGTATTTTTTACGGATTGTAAAAGTATACTTAAGTATAGTATTCTAGGCGATTATTTTGGATTGAAAGAAAAGATATATATAGATTGGTAGGCAAATATTAAATATGAAACATACAATTTACTATTGAAACATGTAAATTTTGATGAATATTATGATAAAAAATCATATTTTATGTAAATATAGGTGATACTAGAGACTAAAAATGACCAAATCGCGAATTTATTTTTTGAAAAAAGCCCCCAAAATAGCCATTTGGCGAAATTTCGCCCCTAGATATTTCCTTGGGCAATACTCCCAACCAAAGGAAAGGGTGACTATGTGAGGCATCAAAGAATTCTATCCTTGAATATACAATTTAATGAGGAATAACAAGAAACATATTACCCTGAACAGAGCATGTATACCTCCATTTTAAATATTTGTGTGCCACAGTATTCAAGTGAATCATTGCAAGCAAATGCGATCAAAGGCAAGTCGATACTACACCAACGTTTTTCTTTGGTAGGTCGAGTTCATCCATGAGGTGAGTCAATAATTTAGGTTACTTGTTGACATACACACTGCAAATCATATCATGAAGCCAGTTGGAAGTCTTGAAAGCTTCCATGTTGAAATATTGTAACTTTGAAGAATATTCTATTCTATTTTATTATTTCAATTTATTCGGAGATGTTTTATTCCTCCGTCGGGATGTTATTATTGTATTTGGTCATCATAGAGTCATGAGGTAAAACCTCCTTTGTAAGTAGGGTCGATAGAACTCTCCAGAAAGTAATATTATATTGTTTTGAGCCTTCCTAGTTAAGTCAACCCAGTTAAGTTTGTTGGGGTTGACCTAGTTAGTGAAAAAGTCAAGTGGAAGATAAAGTATAAATAGGAGTGATGTGCTCCTCATTTGGAAACACACACTCACTTGCGTAATTCACATAGGAGAGATAGAGAGAGATATGCAAGGATTAGGAGCACTTGTTTGGGGTTTTGTCTTTGTACTTTTGATCATCTATATTGAGGAAGTTTTGCTGGGTTTTCTTCCCCTAGAGGGTTTCCCAGGATAAATATGTGTCTATCTTGTGATTGTGTTTCTTTTAGTGATCCTGTATATGCTATTGTTGTGAAATTGAATTGAATACTAATGTTATCTATCTTAGCATATTGAATCTTAACATGGAATTAGATCTAGCTTGAATAGGACAACTTTCACAAGGCGAAACTCTCTCTCTTCTCCCTCTGGCAAGAAATTAGGGTTTCTGTCAAAGTTGGAATTTTAGAAATATGATTGCATAGAAAGTTGTGCCTCCCTAGTGCGCATCTATTAAGCCCTAGATTGAAATTTTTGAGTGGGTATATCTCCGGGAAAGTCAAACCCTAGCTTGAATTTGGACCAGAAAACTGCAGAAAACCAAAAAACCAGAAAACTGCAGAAACTACAGATCATAATTTTGCAAGTCAATTTTAAGAGGTGAAAATTTGGAATCTCCAGAAACCAAGTGTACCAGTCATTTCTCCTCAGTCAAGCGCATATCCTGGTAAGGTCAGTTTTTCATTTTGAGAAATTTCATTTTTTGCTGACCTCCTGGATAAGATGGCCCCAAGCACTAATCTTGAGGATAAGCTAGAAGGCCTCATTCTTGAAGAGAATGATCTTTCCAAATACATCAAGGAATAAATTGCAGAACCTGAAGAGGATGATGCTAAGGAGAAGCACAAGAAGGGCCTGATTAGGGAAAAGAGGATCATTGATGCTTTTATTAAAGACCACTTAATTCCTCAAGTGTCATCCAATAAGACCTTGAAGGAGATGTATGATGACCTAGACATAATGTATGAAGGAAGGAACATCAATAGGATGATGAATTTGAGATCTCAATTAAAGAGTACCAAGATGTGCCAAGGAGAATCCATCCAATACTACTTCACAAGGGTCTCCCAGTTCAAGGAGAAATTAGAAGCCATTAGAGACTCCCTTGATGAAGATGAGCTAGTTATAACTGCTCTCAATGGTCTCACTAGACCTTGGGATTCATTCATCCAGACCATGTGTGCCAGAAAGGAAAGCATGAAATTCAACATTGTATGGGAAGATTGCATCCAAGAGGAGGCTAGAGTATCCAATAGAGAATCTCTACTTAAATAAGATGATCAAGCCCTAGCCACCCATGCCAAGAGAGGAAGAAGTCAATCTAACTTCAAGAAGGAAATCCACAAGGAGTCTCAATCTCCCAAGAAGTTCCAAATGACAAGAGGAAACAATCCAGGAAGAAACTACTCCAACTTTCAATGTTTCAATTATGACAAGCTAGGACACATTGCCAGAAATTGTCCATTGAAGAAAGAAGAATACAAGAAGAGGAACAACAACAAAATAAATCATGCACACCTAGTTGAAGATGAATATGAAGAATAAGAGTAAGAAGGACCTTGAAGAAAACAAGCAAACGAAGAAGATGCAGAAGAGTATGTATTATTCTCTGCACTCTCTGGGTCTATGACACCTGTAGGAGATACATGGCTTATTGATAGTGGTGCTTCAGAGCACATGATGAGACAAAAGAAAAATCTGTCAAAACTTGAAGAGAAGAACTCTCCTCAGAAGGTATCATTAGGAGATGACTATCAATATCCTATTAAAGGAATTGGTGAAGCAAGCTACAAGCTCGATTCTGGAACCCCTGTGAAGATGAAGGAAGTCTTATATGTACCAGGTTTGAAGACTAATTTACTTTCTATATCATCATTAGATAAGAAAGGATATAGGGTTGCATTCATATATGGAAAAGTACTTATGTGTCCCAAAGGAAAATCAATTGAAGATGCAGTTGTCATTGGTGAAGAAGAAGGAGGCTTATATAAACTCAAGGGATATTTAGAAACCGCCCTTGTTCATGAGACCACTAGCCCAAGTGAATTATGGCATAGGAGGATTTATCACATCAACTGCAAAGAATTACCCCATGTGATCAAAGTAGTGACAAGATTACCATATTTGAAGAACGTTCATGAAGGAATTTGAAAAGGATGTGCAAAAGGAAAGAATATCAAGAATCCATTTCCGAAGAGTGAGAAAAAGACTAAAGGTACGTTGGAATTAATCCATTCAGATGTATGTGGTCCAATTCCCTCCACATATTTGAGTGGTTATGAATATTATGTTACATTTGATGATGACTATTCAAGAAAGACATGGATATATTTCTTGAAATCAAAGGATGAAGTATTTGGAAAATTCAAGGAATTCAAAGCCTTGATAGAGAATAATTCATAAAGAAGAATCAAGACACTCAAAATAGAAAATGGTGGAGAATATACTTCAAAATATTTTGAATCCTTTTGTAAAGATGCTAGAATCAAGAGGGAACTAGCTACTCCCTACAATCCTCAACATAATGGTGTTGCAGAAAGAAAGAATATGACCATTATGGAAGCAGTGAAGACAATGATACATGATCAAGATCTTCCAATGCATCTATGGGATGAAGCAGCAAGGACAACAATTTATGTACATAATAGATTATCCCATAGTGGCCTTGGATTCAAGACTCCAGAATAATTTTTCACAGGAAAGAAGCCTGAAGTGAGCCACCTCAAGATATTTGGTTGCCCAGTATATGTTCACATACCAAAAGAAAAGAGAACCAAGTTGGACCCTTCCGAAAAGAAGGGAATATTTGTTGGATACTGTGAAGTCTCCAAAGTATTCAGAATATACATTCCAGGATTCCATCACATGGAGATTAGTAGAGATGTAACATTTGACGAAGAAGCAACTCTCAAGAGATCCAGAAAGTGCTAGCATGAAGACGTATATGAAGAAGGTGTACCTCCCAGAAATGTAGAAACTGCACCCTCTCCCGAAGATGAAACACCAGAAGACCATGATATGCTAGAACCTCAAGAACCTACCACTATGAATATGTCACGAAAGAGAAATCCTGCTTAGGAAAGAGAAATTATACAAGAAATAGAGAAGTATGGAGCTCCAGAAGGCTCCACAAGAGTAAGAAAGAAGCCAAATCCATTTTCCAGTTATGTGGCCTTGATGTGTGATCTTGTAGATCAAGAACCTATCAGTTATGAAGAAGCTATACAGAAGAATGAATGGGTAGAAGCAATGATGGAAGAGGACCAATCAATAATGCAAAATGATGTTTGGGATATAGTTCCCAAACTAGAAGGAAAAAGTGTGGTATATTCCAAGTGGATCTACAAGATAAAGCATGCAACTGATGGAAGTATTGAGAAATACAAGGAAAGGTTTGTGGCTAGAGGATTCTCTGAGAAAGAGGGAATTGTTTATGAAGAGAAATTTGCGCCAGTAGTAAGGTACAATTCCATTAGAACCATCATGGCACTTGCATCCATGATGAAGTGGAGTTTACACCAGATGGATGTGAATCCAACTTTCCTGAATGGTGTGATTGAGGAAGAAGTGTACATAGAACAACCAGATGGATTTGAAGGTGAAGACAAACAGACTCACGTATGCAAGTTGAAGAAAGATCTGTATGGATTGAAGCAAGATCCTAGAGATTGGTATGGAAGGATAGATAACTTTTTGAAAAGCTTGGGATTTACCAAAATTAAAGATGACCCTAACCTATACTTTAAGGTTAAGGATGATGAACCTGCCATATTATTGTTGTATGTGGATGATTTATTTCTAACAAGAAATGAGAAACAGATTGTAGAGTGCAAGAAGAAGCTCGCTGAAGAATTTGAGATGAAAGACCTTGGATTGATGCACTATTTTCTAGGTCCGGAAGTATGACAGAACCAAGAAGGAATCTTTCTTAACCAAGGAAAGTATGTTGTGGAAATCATAAAAAGATTTGATATGTTGGAATGTAAATCCATGGCCACACCCATGGATACCAACCTGAAGTTGTTAGCTGATGAATCCTCAGAGTTAGTGGACATGACTTATAAGTACATAAATATTATTGGGTCGTTGATGTATCTGACGAATACCAGGCCAGATATATGCTTTGTTGTGAACATCCTGAGTTAGTATCTAGTTGAGCCTAGACATGCTCACCTAGTAGCTGCAAAGCATGTGATGAGGTACCTAGAAGGTACGATAGACTTTGGTCTATACTATGTTGGAGATCATGACGACATATTGTATGGTTATACAGATGCAAATTGGGTTGGAAGTGTCTCAGATAGGAAGAGCACCTCAGGTGGATGTTATTGTCTGGTATCCTCCATGATCTCATGGTTTAGCAGGAAGCAGTCCAGTGTTGCTCCCAGCACAGCTAAAGCAGAGTATATAGCAGCTTGTTCTGCTAGTTGTGAAGCCATATGGATTCAAAAATTGATGTCAAGTCTATTTGACTTAGATTTGGATACCACGGTGATTCTATGTGACGACCATAGTTGTATAAAGATGACGGATAACCCGGTGTTCCATGAAAACTCAAAGCACATAGAAATATAGTATTTTTACATATGAGATATGGTACAAAAGGGAGCTATAAAACTTCAGTATGTGAGCACTTGTGAGAAAGTTGCTGATGTGTTGAATAAGCCTATGTCTCGAGTGATGTTTGAGTACTTCTGTGACAATATTGGTGTGGTTTGAAAGGACCTTCCTCGAAAGGGGGAGCAATGATGATGATGTTGCAGTGGGATTGTATCATCCCTGGACTTCATGTCCTAAAGTGATCCATAGAATTTTGTCTCCGTGATGTGGTTGGGATTGTATCATCCCTAGACATTAGTCCTAATGTGATCTACATACTTTTGTCTCCGTGATGTGGTTGGGATTGTATCATCCCTGGACATTAGTCCTAAAGTGATCCGCAGAATTTTGTCTCTGTGATGTGGTTGGGATTATATCATCCCTGGACATTATTCCTAAAGTGATCCGCATACTTTTGGCTCCGTGATGTGGTTGGGATTGTATAATCCCTGGACATTAGTCCTAAAAGTGATCTGTAGACTTTTGTCTCTGTGATGTGGTTAGGAGTGTATCATCCATAGACATTAGTCCTAAAGTGATCCTCAGACTTTTGTCTCAGTGATGTGGTTAGGATTGCATCATCCTTGGACTTATGTACTAAAGTGAGAGGGATTGATCATCCCGCAATTGGATCATGTGTATTGCAGGTTATGTTGCTGCAGATGGTGTTCAAAATATCAAGTGTTGTTGTAGATGATCGAGTGATCGAGTGCTGCAGAAGATGAAGATCAAAGATGAAGAATCAATGCTGTAGAAGAGGATGCTCCAGTACTGAAGATGTTGAATATGTTCCAGTAACTGTTCCAGTTGCTGATGTTGTTGAATAAAACTTTCGATGATTTATAGATGTATCACCTTGATGTTGTTGATTATGCTCTCTCTCCTTTCTCCTACAGTTTATGTTGCTGTTATCAGTAGAATAACCTTCTCATTAAGGGGGACTGTTGAAATATTGTAACTTCAAAGAATATTCAATTTTATTTTATTATTGTAATTTATTCGAAGATGTTTTATTCCTCCATCGGGATGTTATTATTGTATTTGGTCATCATAGAGTCATGAGGTAAAACCTCCTTTGTAAGTCAGGTCGATAGAACCCTCCAGAAAGTAATATTATATTGTTTTGAGTCTTCCTAGGTAATTCAGACCAGTTAAGTTTGTTGGGGCCGACCTAGTTAGTGAAAAAGTAAAGTGGAAGATAAAGTATAAATATGAGTGATGTACTCCTCATTTGGACACACACACTCACTTGTGTAATTCACATAAGAGAGAGAGAGAGAGAGAGAGAGAGAGACATCTTCAAGGATAAGGAGCACTTGTTTGGGGTTTTGTATTTGTACTTTTGATCATCTATATTGAGGAATTTTTGCTAGGTTTTCTTCCCCTAGAGGGTTTCCCAGGATAAATCTGTGTCTATCTTGTGATTGTGTTTCTTTTAGTGATCTTGTATATGCTATTGTTGTGAAATTGAATTAAATACTGATGTTATCTATCTTAGCATATTGAATCTTAACAAACTTTGAAAAGATACGTATACACTCTATTCAATTGCATCAGAATGTAAGGTTAACGATGTAGTCTAAATATTCTACGGTTTCCAACCTTTTCCGAGCATATTTTATGTCCTATTTTTTCCAAAGTTCAGTTAGAAATCTTTAAAAAAATATTAGAATCACATAGATTAGCTATGAAAATTGCATAATTTGGGTTCCATGGGGTATTCGAGGGTGCTGAATCTATTTATGGAGTAAAAAACACAATTTAAACACTTTACCAAATAAAATTTTACCGGATTCCAACCAAAACCCACCGTAAAACATAGAGTAAATAGACTACTCCAAGGTTAACCACATCGAGTCCATTTCAAGGGTTTTTTAGATGGATTATGCCTTAGTTGATGATATATTTGCACCAACAGGTCAACTCTAGTGATTAGTCAATCCTACCATTGAAAACCCAATCATCTCATGAGGCACATAACCATAATATTCATTGATAATTCAGTAGATCGAAGGTCTTCTAATCTAGGTTCTAAAGTGTGAAACTCTTTTGATGCACCGGTAACAAATATTCAACATAATAATCTACCTCATGATAGAGACTAGGGTTCAATTAGACAGTCGATTTAGTCACCTCATGCATTCCCGGTGACACCTTTAGAAAATGCGCCATAATGAGAAAAATACAAACAATAATATTAATGAGGTTACAAAAGGACACATGATGGTTGAATTCATCAACTTTCAAACCCAGATCACAACATAAAAAATTGGCACATGAATTGGAACAAAAAAAAAACCTTCTTATATTTCTATAGAACCCCGATCATAAAACTCGCGTGCTAGATAAAACCAGGTTCACGCATGAACTAAGCTCATTAAATCATTGATGAAATTCTCTCATGTTGCATAACCTAGATCAAAGAACCCTACATCTATGATACCATGGTTGAACATGTGAATAACAACATAAGAGATCACAAAGAATCCCAGATCAATGGTGGTTTCTAAAGACACCATTACAATGAAGCACAATGAGTCATGATCCAATTAGATGATCCCACATAATTATAGGCCATCCATCAATAGGTTTAATTATGGGGAAAACCAATAAATGCTGAGCCATGCTAGTTATAACCATCCGTAAAAAGTAGATCTGAGATCCCAAAGTGGACATGGTTTAATGCTTGCTGACAAGGTGAGGTTTAATAAGAACCCATGGTTCCAATAGATTGGTGATGGAGCCACTGTGCTAAAGGCTCAAATGATATTTTCCTTTGTAGTTCTCTCCAAATTTCAATATATGATCACTCTTCTTTCCCTCCGCCAAAATATTTCTATTTATCGTTTGATTTGTTTACATGTAATTTTTTGGGAATGCATTGATGTTTAACCTAAGAAAATAAATTTACTTTGTCAAATCAAGAATTTAATGGTAATTTTTGTTATTTCTTTTCAATAGACAAAAATATTTGAGAAGGGTATTTGGTTGTGTTGTTTGTAGGTGCAAAAGAGTTATAGTCTGAATAGAAGACAAGACTTGGAGCAATACACTTGTGAAGTATTCAATTTCCAAGGTTTGGGTAAGTCCACTTTTATTTCTCATTGGATTCAAAATTGATTGACTAAGTAGGTATTAAGAGTATATATATTCCCTTGATCTATTAGTATCCCAAACCCTAGTTATTAGGTGGGTTTTTCCTCCAACAATGGGAAGTGTTAATATAATTCAATGTGGATATGCATACCTTCATATCACAAAGCTTAATCTAGATGAAGATGAAGAAAAAATAGAAGAATGTGATAATGTTGCAAGTTTCATGGAAACCCAATATTGGATAGCTTCATTGTCTTCGTTTGTCTCTAGATTTGGTCATGTTTGATTCTGGTAAAGTCCAATGGCTCATGAATTTGTAGGAATCGTAGAATGAACTAGTGGACTATCCAACTCCATCTCATCTTTAGGGGAATCGATTAATCTAGTTGAGTTCCTGGCTACATGGGCCTTTAAGTCACCGTTGGAGGAACACAATGAAATATCAGTCTATTTATGATCCTTATGATTGTGGCCATTGAAGGGATTTCTTGGATATTTTTTTTTCTAGGAAGTGCATGCTACCAAAATCTCTAGTGGGTATTTTAATTGAATTAGGGAAGGTTTGTATGCTACTAAAGACTTATGTCCTCTGTGTTTGATAGACATATCTGAAACTCCCTGCAATTTTTTTTATTTCTTTATTTTTGTCACGGATACCCTTGACAATTAAATTCCGAAGAGTACTATGATATATGTCTTTGAAAATGGAATAGTTAATGGGTGACTTGGTGGGATTCAAACTTAAGAACAAAGATTCAAAATAAGTATTGCAAATCCAGTGATAGAATAGCTATGAGACTATAGTGGGCATTGCAATGGAGGCCCACATTCTTCAAATGCTGAATAACAAAACTTCTACTTAATAGTTTTAATTTGCAACAAGGAAATCATAATACATTTTCCAAAAAAAACTTTGATGGTTTAGTTAGTATTTTCTACACCTTTGACATCTTTTTCATAATAATTAATTCTATAATTTCTAAGCTATTATAATTTAGTTGTTTATGAGGTTAAATAATTAACATCACAAATTTAGCAAGACGACTGTATGCACCATTCACTCACTTTAACATTTATTTAAATATTTTCTAATCATTTATCTAATTAATAGAATAGATCTTTGTAACTAACATAATGACCAAAGGTTTTGTAAACATTTTACCTTATAGTGTTTTCTCTCAATTTTTACTACCATTCTAGCATTATTCTTCTCCTAAGAAATAGACCTCTCTAATAAAGTTCCTATACAATTGTGTTGATATCACACTCGATGATTCAATTTTTCTTCCTTCTACAATCAATTAGTCTAGCTGTAAATTGATTTATTCACTAGTTAATAACGCCTCTATTGGGTAATTCACTTAACTGAAAAATCAATGCTTCTAGTCAATTTACCCTTTCTGAGTCAACTCCAATTTTACTTCTGGTAAATTTATTTCAACAATCAATCTCCTTTCTATTACAAGGAAATTTCAATTGAGTGAACAAATTCCTCTTGGGAAAATCAATTTTTACCTATAATTGAGTCCATTTCATATTGGTAATGTGTAGTATGTATCCATGGAGATCCTTTAACACGAACCAATTTATTTACTTAATGACCATTTTCCCATCCATAGGATATAAAATTGATTCTTATTGTTATCCAAGTCCACCTTCAGTCGATTGTACTCAATTGAATTTTTTCCACTATTGGTCACCTTCCTTTTGGGTGTTATAAATTCATTAATCTTCTCTATCAATATTATTAGAATCCTTGCAAACAAAAGGGAGAGATTCTCTCTTCTCCTAACTGAATGGTATCTGCCCTAGTAGTGCACCATTCACCTTCTCCCACATCCATATTTGAACCTTCAAAACATTTCATTCAAATCTTGAACATTGGATGCACAAGAATGTTTTTTCTCCTTTATCTAGAAGATGGTTTTGTTTTCTTTGTCAAGAATTTTCTAGTTTGTCCCTGTCAGTTAGTTTATATATTCTTATAAACATTCAAACTCCATTACATTTAACTATCAATCTATGAATGTAAACTTATGAAATGTATACACATTTTGTGTAGGTTATTGATCAATTCATAGAAAGGACTATCAATCTAACAAACACACACCATACTGGAAATTTAAAGAACCGTAAGATAAAGGAATCATGAGCAAATTTACTCAATGCTTCACTAAGAATTTACTAGAAATGAAATTGTAAACCTTGTAGGTTACAATAACATTCAAATATTTAAAAATACAATGCTCATTATAGCAGTACTCCTACACACTTGTTTTCAATTATCAGTTACTAGAGGATATTCCCATAAATTGCAACCTGAATTCAACTATCCATGATAGAATCCACACAAAAAGTATTCAAGCAAGATAAAGTGCAAGCATAACATAATTTAAATAGAACATAGTTGAAACAAAACATATTTCAAGAAAAACATAACATAATCTAAATAATATAGAGTACTCTGTAAAACATTCTTAGAATCTATCTAATCACTTTTCAATTACATAAGGAACAAAAGAAAAATTACTAAAGAATAAAAGTACTCAATATGTGCCAGAGACAGGGGGCCCTCCTAACCCGAGACACGCTAAGGAAAAATGATGCAATACTGAGAAATGTTTACACCAGGATTCAAAACATCAGTTTCCTTTTCATTATCAGAATAGAGTTCACAAGTATACAATTCTCATAAGTATGATTATCTCTCTGTATCTATATCCCTTTTTTATATGACCCATAGGCCTCACACATATTACATATTTAAAGCAAGGAAACATATTTCAATTGTTCCCCTATTTTGTGATCTACTGAATTGATATAACAATTTGACTCTAAATACGATCATAAGATAGGTACCATGGTCTAAGTTTGGTTCTTCATTAATGAAGGGTGGAGTATTTATCGTTATCATTTTACGTTTTCATGACATGTGTTATCACTCAATATTTTCTTGGGTTGTGGCAGGAAAGACCATGAGGTAACTGTTGCAAACCAATATTTAGTGGATGGAAACTAGCCTTTCCAACCACAGAGAGGGATCTCTCTTTAGTGCTTCCAGCAACGGGATATAGCTTGAATGGGCTGGGATATTAGTAAAAGTGGTGGCTAAAACTTCAAAAAATGAATTAAAAGAATGTTTTTGTTTGGTTGGGGTTAATAACAGGAGGACAGTTGGGCATGAAGTCAACTTCGGTGGGTTTACTGTCACTAATGACAAATTCAGACCACAAATGTAGAGGAAAGAGGCAAGGTAGATGGGGTTCTTTCAAGTAAAAATGATTAGCATGTGAAGGCAGAAAAAAGGGGGCAAGTTCCATTACAAGGTCAGAGCATTTACAAATGAATTCTAACCTGCAACTTCAAGAGGAAAGGGGTGGAATACCTAGTCATATGCATTTGGAGCATGTGGGAATGAATTCCAGACCATGTAATCTTGATCTTTAGGTACTCCAGAAGTAAACAATCAGTGGAAATACAAAGAAAGAACACATACACAGGAAATAACAGACATCAAAACACACATCACAGAAATCTCAATCTCCAGAATTGAGTCTTCTCATTGAATTAAGAGACCGAGTTCAAATACAGGCATAGAGCAGTAATCTCTCTGAAACAAAAACCTCCAACCCTTTGGTACTCTTTGGAACCTACCTTTATAGGCTTATAAAATATCAAAATATACTAGCTGATTTAGAACCAACTCGGATTGGTAATGATGAGGCCATTCTAGCTGGGCCGCCCCAAATCAACAACCTCTGATTCTGTCATGCGTGGAGGAAGGGAATCACTTGTGATGGAAGTGCACCATTGGGACATGGAAGCCACTTGCTCTTCCTTCGGACCAGGTCGTTTTATGTTAATTAGGATAGGTAACCAAAACAAATCCCTTCGTCGTTCTCAAACATGCCATTTTTATGTGAAAATATTCATTCCTTGCGACTGCGATTTGTTCTGCAAAACTTCTTTTGATCTGCAATTATCTTTCTGCAATCCGCAATGTGGATTGCGGGATTCAAAATATCCATCTTGTGCCTTATGAAAAATGACCTTTCCGCAATCTGGGATGCGGGATGCGGAAACTCGTTTTATGCCGGTTGGAAAATTGCCTTTCCGCAATAGACAATCCGCAATGCGGGATGTGGGATGCAGAAAATTGCTTTTTGCATTTTTGGAAAATGACCTTTCCGCAATTCGTAATATGGAATGCATAATTCATAAAATAACTTTTTTGCCCCCTTGGAAAATGGCCTTTCCGCAATCCACAATGCGGAATGTGGGATTCAAAAACTTACTTTTCGCCCCCTTGGAAAATGGTATTTCCGTAATCCGCAATTCGCAATGCGGAATGCGGGATTCAAAAACTTACTTTTTTGCCCCCTTGGAAAATGGCCTTTCTGCAATGCGGATTGTGGGAATCAGAAACTCTTCTTTTTATATCCTCGGAAAATTGATTTTCCGCAATCTGCAATACAGGATGCAGAACTCAGAAACCGACTTGCGGAACGCATTTTCGACCGCAGATCTGATCCCTCCATTCATTCCTGGCCTCTGAATCTCCTTTGGTTGCAGAAGAATCTCTTATGGCTAGTTTTTCCCATGGAAGAGCCCTATTGCCTTCTTTTTTCTCATTTTCTTACAGTGGCTTGGTCATTTAGCTTGGATTTGCTTGACACTTAGCTATTTTTTTGGTTTCCTGACTCTTTATTTGGTGCAACCGGTCAATGGATGACCTTGGGGATTTGGTGGGTGCTTTCCTTTACCTTCCCTAGTGGAAACCATAATAGGTGTTAACAACATGAAATGCATGAAAATATTCTTTCACCCAAGCATCGAACTCGACCATCGTTAGAATGTTGTGTATTTGAAGACAATTGACTAGAGGCATGAACAAGGGATATCATCGCCTTTACTTATCCCAGAGTCGATCTAAACAACAAAAAACCATCTTAAAGAAACTAGGAACAAAATCCATGTGGCAGATTTCCTCTTGGAGAAGTGCTACCATCTAAACCTTAGATAGATTATAGGAACTAGTTCTGGTAATTAACCCTAAAATTCTAGTAATCACATTAGTAAATGACCATTAATAACATTTTACCTATCGAAACTAAGAAATTGAAAATAAAGGTAACTTATTACCTTGGATATGCTCTTTATGCCATTAACCTTATAGAAATTAACAAAAAGGGGCATTTTGGACAAAAAGGGAGGGAAATAGGATTAATTGGAAGTGTTTGATAATTTCAAAACTAAGTCCAAACATATCCCCCATACCATGGGTATTGCATGTCCTCATCCAATTGTGTCTTCAAGAAACCACATATATATTGCTTTCAAAATATATCAAAATTGCTCAAAATTGTTGTCTTATATGCTCATTGTTGCTTCTATCAAAATATTTAGGTTGGCTATTGATGTTGAAGTAACCTATCCCCTTGTCTTCTATGTCATTATATTTACTTCCAGTCTCCTAGTTTGATTCTTCAATTCTTGGATTTGCTAATACCACTTCTTAGCACATTTCCTGAGTAGCTTATGCTTTCGTTTTAGTTGTTCATACTCCTCCCTTATTTTAGTACTTTACTTTTTGAGTAATTCATTTTCTATTTGAAACTTATTTCTAAAACCTCTAATTCCTTAACTTCTCTCTTCAATTTATAAATTTTATTTTTCTTTCTCTTAATTTGGAAGCTAAGGAATAAATGGCTAACAACTTACATTTAAAACATCTAATTCCTTAACTGCTCTCTTCATTTTATAAAGTTTATTTTTCTTTCTCTTAATTTGGAAGCTAAGGAAGAAATGGTTGACTCTATAGGATTTACCTATTCTTCATTTCTCTAGTGTTATGGAAAAGTTGGTTTCTTATTGTCCACTTATTTGCTTAATGGAGGGCCATCAGTAGAGTTTCTAGTTTGAGGCTTCCTTGGTACACTATGGAAATATGAAAATTTATCCATATATTCTTCAGAGTTGGTTTCCAAAACTACATATGTTTCATTAAATTTTATTTTCATCCCTTTGGTAAGTCTTCATTGTACTCGCAGAATTTTCTTAGAGGTTGACCCACTCTATTTATTTGATGGATTAGTATGATATTTCCACTTGTGAGTTTGAACCTTCATTTTGTTGGAAACCCTCATATTTGTGGGAACCCTACTAATTTTCGGTAATGAGATCTTCATCTCCTTGATTTTTGGTAGTGGGTTCTTCATCCCGAAACCCATTCTGTACTAAAACATTCTCCCATGTTTCATTTAATTTCCCTGAGGCCTCCAAAACAATTAATTTAGATAAAGCATGATGATATAGGTTTCTTTCTATATTCGCAGGGTTTTTCTGAATGCCTGATTCCATATTGGCAAGAATTTCCAATAGATAAAAAGGAATATTAATTTTCTTGTCACCTCTCAGATGCATAAGCAGTCAAATATGGTATTGAAAGATAACATTGTACCTACCTTCACATGCCAGAAATTTCCGTATGAAGAAGGAAATATCCATCCAAGGGTTGAGTAGTCATGCATGAGGTACTCCCTTGCCCAATTAGCATTTCTCCTTGCTATGTACAGGAACGATGTCCATTCCCATTTCTTCATTTTCTTATATTTAAACCAATTTTCACCTTCTTGAGGTAATCCTGTGATTGCTACTAATGAATTATTAGAGACAAATACTAAAATTCCTCCTACTACCCTAGTGCTATCACCATTGAAAGTTTCTACAAATTCCCTTGTCACTTTAACATATGTCCTTGGAATTTGTTGAAAAACTGCAACCATCCTACTCTAAGTAAGAATATTCATCTCTTTGGACACAATTCTATCATTTCGATACCCACTAGCTCAGATTGAATCACACCTTGAGTCATCATTATGCTATACCTCTCTATGCAGGAGAGATACTTGGAACATATAATTTTGACACTTGATTGAGACGTTTGTATTGAATTTAAGGGTAAATCTTAATGTTTAAATGAGATAATGGTGTTTTGGAATTGTGTCAACTAGGTTAAACAAATGATGGCAAAGTTCAATGTCATGTATAACTATGGTTTTCCTCAGCAAATCATTGCATCCAGTGACAATATCTTATTGTATAAGTATATCAAGAAAAATCATAATGGAAACAAAATAGGTTATGTATGGGGCCGAATGGATGTAGTAAATTTTAAAATCATGGAGGTGGAATTATTCATAACATAAGATATGAATCATTCTAAGTTTTATTTTGAAAAGGATATCGTGATCGACCTTGGGTTAAAGACAAAGAGCTTATACAAGTTATCTTATATAATTTCCCAAATTTTTGATAAATAAAATGTATCAATAAATCAAATACCTTAATTATACCAAACCTTAAATTCCTATAATGTCTTGCTAAGTCTTGAGGAATGGTGTCTTCAACACCTCATTTCTGAACTAGAGTGTACTTTATGACCTGGTTCTTTGAAAATCAACCTTTCTAAACTTTCTTTGTTATCAGAGAAAGTCTTTTATTACTAGAACATGTCAACTGTGTTGGAGTATGAAGAAATGTAAAATTAGGTATTGAATAATGCTAAAGGAGAGCTAATGCTGAAAATGTATTATGTTGATGGTGATTGCTAGAATTGAGCCAAGAAACTTGAATGATATCATATAGCCTGCTACATAATTTTCGATAATCACTAAATGAAACCAGTAATTGATAAAAAGTAGTGGTTATAGGACAATTGATAATTATTGGAATAGTGGCACTTTAATAATGATGAGAATAATGAGTGTTGGAGTTGTTGCTAAGTCAAATAGAGGTTTTGATTTTCTGGAAGACACATTACTTGAATATTGAGCATACTAAATGGAGCGTTGATATTCTCTTGACTGCAAGAACATAGGGAAATTGTATGGTTTACTTTAGTTATGGAAACATTAAGGTCTCCATATTGAAAAACTAGATTTGAATGCCTCTGAACTACCAAAATTGGACTTCTAACTACTGCTAATACTCAAAGTCTGTAAAGTGAAAAATGAAACCATATGATGATACTAGAATGAAAATGAACACGAAGAGAGTCTTCTACCAAAATAGAGTCTGATACAGGCATAGAGAAACTTTCTATAGGAACAAAGATCCCTTCTTTGTTGAATGAGAAATCCTTGCTCCTTAAAGAATAATTTTTCTGCTATTTGGTTGATCAACCTCCCAACTTATTTCAGAAAAGAAACTAAATTGCTGCATGCTGTAAGTTGTCAATATCTTGTAGCTACCATAAAATCACAAGTTTTTCATCCATAACCAATCATGTACAATTCTATCCGTGTGAATAAGGATGTTGTATTCAAACATGGAAGAATTTGTTGGATTATCGACCATTAATGAATTTTGTAAACCAACATGAGACAACCTACCATTAATGAAAATGAGTGTTAAGGTAAAATAGCACATTCTAACAAGTACAAATAAATTCCTTGTAGTCAAGTGACTTGTAGAATACGTCAATCAGGGAACCTTAATGTATTCCCACTATCAACAATGAGGAAGCCTTCCATTAAGGTATGTGAGTTCCAAGGTCCTATCCGACATAATCCAACATGAGCATAGAACCAAATAATTTCAAGGACCATGAATGGAAATTTAAATAAATGCCATCATACACAATGCTTTATTGTGAATTTTTCCAACCAAAAGCTTGGTTTTCAAGCAAAATTCATGTCTACTTGTGCTAGAATCATGTTTTTCACAACTTGAATTATTTTAATCTTTTATATTTTTATTACACACACACATTCATTTTTTAATTTTATTATTTTTTATTATTTATTTTTTTATATACAAAGAAGAAACTTTCAAGATGGAGAGAAAGCATGAGGTTCATCCCTCACACTTACCACTTCCATCTTAGCTTGCTAAATTACACTTGAAATAAACTCATCTCGAGACATCAGTTTGTGGTGCATTTTCAAACTATGACCATTGAACACGAATGAAACACCTTCATATCAATTGTATTGATCTTAACAAAACCATTATCAGACACTATCTCAATTTCATAGGGATCAAGCCAATGAGTGTAAAGATTACCCTTGAATTTTTATAACTTTGAAACAAAAAGTAATGCCCAATCAATAACTTTGAACTTCTTTTTCTTGATGAATCTGTCATGCCATTTTTCCCACTACTGTTGTACAATAGTGGTATGCTAGGAGGAATCTTGGCATATTTAATCTAATTCATTTAATTGTGCAATCCTCTTCTACTTTTCTTTTGATAAATCTATCCCAAGCTCTGTTGCAATTTTGAATGTCTTGATATGAACCTTAATAGGAAGGATAATTTGCTTACCATACACCAACTCATATGGCGTGTAACTAGTAGTGTTTCTCCATGTCATTTGGTATGTCCACAAGGATTCTAGAAGCCTTTTTACTGAATTATTCTTATGCAGATGAACTGTCTTAGTCAGAATTGCTTCTAGAACTTTTGGCAGTACTGATTTATAGATGTTCTGAACTACAACAAAAAATCCTTCACTAGAATACCTGTCAAGAATTACTTCTGAGGGATCATGTGCAAATTCGTATAACCTATCCACACATGTTCTTGACTAGAGTTGAACCATATTATCCATTAGACTAGGTATACCACCCACCTATTTCTAGAGAATTTTGGTTAAAATAATATTTGAAATCCCTAGATCATACCTACAATATGCCCAACTTTATTTTGTGGTAGGCTTGATAGTGATAGCTTGGCCACCAATTAAATTTACATCCCACTACACCGTTATAAAATCTCAATCAATAATCCATTCGGTTATTGAAAATGATTAAGACATTGATTCCCACAATTGAGTTCAACTACCAAGATAATTTGGAGTGCACGCATAAACAAATCCCCCATATGGATTCAACAAGCATAACTATCATCCAATAAGAATTTGGTAGATGACCTTATCTACTATCAATAATAAAGGAAATTATCGAAGGCGTGTCTCCATAAACTATTTCATTTCATCCTTCCTTATGGATAGTAGAGCGAAATTTCCCTTTCCAAGATTTGCACAACAATGATCTAATCCAAAACCCCATATCTTTAATAGATTATCAGGATTAACAACATAAATATCATTACATATAGTAGCAATCCTTCCATATCCCAATGCATTTCAAACATTCCATGACATAATATTTCAATTCAGGGGCACACTTTGACAAGCTGATGACCAAGGGATATGAACTTGTTACTTGTTGCAAATTTATTGGTTGTGGAAATAAAGGCGGGAGAAGGTGGTGAGGTAGTATCTGAAGACATCAAGTGTTTTCTAAGAAAATATTCTCTACAGGCTCTTCAACAACATATTGTTTGAGCCTAGTTCCAAGGAAAATGTTGACATGTTTGGTGTTTGCCTTAATCCTTGGAGACATTGGCATAATCCGTGGCAATATATTAAATAACTGAAATTCATTAAATAAATTCTACAATAGACTTGAACTTGTGATCTCCAGGGAAAAATTTCATATCATAGCATTTGAGATCCCTAGCAACAACACGCATTAAATCCAAACATGGCTATATTCTGGTCATGTTTTGAGGTAGTTCCTCAGTTCTATCAGCATATGGAGTTCTGTAAAATTAGTGAATGTACAATTGGTTATTTTAAACAAAAACTAGTGGGATGCATAAGCAAATCCTCCACAAGCAGAAGTAGCATTGATTCAATTGCAAAATTTTCCCATGAAAAGATGCTGGAAAAAACAAAAAATTATTGAATCATAAACACCCCCTTTACAATATGCACATGCACTCATGTAAGGGAGAAACATGGGCCTAAAACAATAATATATCCCAACAAATATGTATTATGGATTTGTAAACATTGATCCCACAAAGCTCCACTCATTGCAAATGAGTTTTTGATCAGACCTCTAATATGGCTCATTACTATCAAGACAAGTTTCCATAGCAGGGTGCAATTTTATTAGTTTGTTTGGGACATTACTCTCTTGTTTTGTTAACCAAACCAATAAAAAAACATTGTAAATAGAATAGTGAGAGAGATCTATCCTTAACACTAACAAACCAAAAGTTTAGCTTGGAAGAATTGGCATCATGGAAGAATCATTAACAAGAATCATGGAAAAAGATAAATGATGATCAAACGAAGAATATGGAAATGATAATTTGTACTTGGATTCATTCTTTTCATATTGTTGTTGTGTTTGTTTATTTATCTACTAAGAAACAACAGAGCTGTTGGGTTCCTTTATTTCTACATTGACTGTATATTTGAAGATCTAACATATCTTCTATAAATTCTGGCACTAGATGATTACTGTAGTATTTTTTGTTTATTAAGGAGGCTAAGTGATTCCTACGTTCAACATCTACTAATTGAATTTGTTCAAATATGGTTAAACTATCAAGGAATATTAGAGTCTTGTTCAATACTTTTAAAACATAAAAAGACTGTTTGAACATAGTTAATATCATTTCAATTTCATGCTCTGAGTCTCTGTTTTTTTTTCTCAAGTTCATGTTCAATCTTAGTTCGTTTTTTGTCACCAAAATTTCCATGTCCATAGTGCTATCATGTGAAAGTTTTGATATGCACGTCACTTTATCTCCCAACACCCTTCCTTTCATGAGGTGAAATAATTTGACAACATCAACATGTATTAGAATTTCATATGTTAATTATTCATGAACTTAATAAAGATCAAAGTGATACCATAGAAAGATTTTGGTTTTGTGAGGAGCCTTGAATTTTCATAACATATATCAATTCTATTCTTATCTGGAATATTCTCTTAGGTAAATAACAACTCTACAACCCAAATGTACATTGTATTATGACTACAAGGATGACAGGGTTTGGTGGAGGTTTTAGTGAAGGCACTTCTCCTTCTATGGTGTTGTCCTTCAACTTGAGGTGTGCATAGTGCTACTTTATACTTTGATGTTTCACTATATTAATCTAACAAGTCTTTCTCTTTGTACTCATCCCAAGAATACACTTGCATTAACATCTCTTGTATTGTTCCTAGGTTCATATCTATCTCACTGGCCAATTTCAAAGTCTATATTTCAAGTTCTACATGCATAACTACACTTTTTCCATACACAAGTTGGTAAGAGCAGAATTAAGTGGTATTATTCCATTTGATTACTTGTATCATGGAAGTGAAATTTACCCACTGATTTAGATATGTGTAAACCTATGTGTTTATAATGTTTCCTTGATGTAAGGTTTGATATGACCTAAGGTTTGATATGACCTACCAAGTATAGCCCCCATTTGGAAAAGAATTCTACAAATATGATGAGGTGAAGGGGCACTAATCCTGGACTGTGGAGGACAACAAATCCTTTTCTAACAAGAACTAGAAGTTGTAGAAACTTTATGGGTATAAAATAAGAGAGTAGGCCAATAATATCCTACTTAAAAAATTTCATGGTTGTCCTCTCTCTTTTGCATATTGCCCTTCATTTAGCTTAGAGTGGCAAGCTCAAATAAGGGGGTAAAGTTCATATTTTCTTAAACATATTTAAGTTATTTTATCATAATTGAGTTTATACAATTACCCATATATCCATGTGAACTGTGTTCCTTTTTTTAAAAATAGGTTCCCCTTATCACTACCCTCTTTAATAGATAAGGTAGATTTGCAAAAAAGGCTCTACATTCCACGCTTCAATATTTATATGGTTCCTTGTAATAAAAACACAACGCTTCGAGGATATTTAACCCTTTCATATTTCAATTGTTTCAACTTTGTAACCAATAATAATCATGTTGCTTTCCATCTTATCAATCGTTGTCTCTTGAAATGAGGCAGAGGCACAACTATTGGATTCATTATTGGGGAAAATGAATTTGTTGAGTTGTTCCAACCTCTTGATGTTGGATAAAATGTTAGTGTAATATCCTTCAATTCTACAAAGGTATTTTGAGCATTTCTTCTCAAGTTCTTCCTTTTACAATATTCCTATAAATACAAAACATGCATACTTAATTTCAACTCAAGAGAAATCTTGAAGAAGTTGTAGGATAGTGTTTATAGCTTCAATGGATTCATTGTTGTCCTTTTCATCCTTGAATATCTGCTCCAAGTTTAGCTTTCATTAGCTTTTCTCCAAATTCGATATGCTTTTATAAAACCAAATGGCTTGCTTTTCCTAAAACATCAACACTCTGCTTTTCTAAAATTATCAATATGTATCCAATAATAGAAAGAATGTACTTTTAAAAAAAATGCCACAATGCTTTTCTAAACAAAAGAAGTTATCTTCTAAAATTGCAAAAGCATCCACTCCTAAATTTGCATAATATAGCACCCTGTTGGCTCAAAATAGCACAAGATAACCACTCAAAAGTTGTCAAATGGGTGCACCTTCCTAGTGAAAATAAATGAAAGCAAAATTCTAAAAATAACCCCAAGGTTGTGTGCACTAGTGTTGGTTGCATGCTGACTTAGCATGGGAAACTTGCATTCATGAATTAAAAAAACCAATCCCAAAACAATGTCTATTATGCATGTTGAATCCTCCTAAAAAGTTGGCATAAAATCAATGCTTCAATTCTCATGAAAAAAACTCAAATATTGATGAATATGTGCTAAAATCAGACCCATAACACCACCCTCACTTAATCTTTGGAAATTGTCAACAAAGGGGCACCAAATTTGGAAAAGGAACTGCCTCATGTAGAGGATAAACTATTGAAATCAATTCCTTAACTGTAGAACCTAATGCAAGTCAACCTAAGGATAGTGCCCTGCATATGTAGGTAGAATTATCTTTCATAAAATCCCAATTAGTTTCTAAAAATTAGTCATGGAATAGTTGACTTGTGACCAAGTCACCAATAGTATTCAAATTATATTTCACTAATCTTGAAGTGTAAGCAACCTCTACTAATAAGTTCTCCATATTTCAAATGAATATACTTCTTATCTTAAGGAATATGCTACCTTGTCACATACAATTTCTAGCACCGATATCTATTAAAAAAGGTCATATGTCTCAAGATTCAAACACAACAGTGGAAACACTCTGAATGTCTGAAAGGATGCAAATAGAAGGTGGTGATCATCCTTAGGACATGTCCAATGATTCCAACATAAGAAGCACCATTTTCCAAGATCATATAGACTTATAAAAGGTTGGAAACTCTTGAATAAGGGATACCACTTGATGCTGATATGAGGTGCATGTATGAGTGCTGATAGAGGCTCCTACTCAAGGATGGTATTCTCTCATGGGATGCTAATAATCCCAAAACTGCACATGTTGCAATAAAAGAACAACTTGCAAAAATTGAAACTGGACTTGACTCTAACCTTTTGAATAATTTTCAATTCATAACAACAGACATTAGAGGCATATTTAATACACAAAAACCCCAGGTAACCACACAAGACCAAAATAATAAGCCTCTGTAATTCTTGAAGACCACCTACAACACAATTTTTGACCTTATGAATAACTTTAAGAAAAAAATCAGACTCTAATTTATGTTTACATCATGAAAATATCATAATCAAATTCTTTCTAAACTTGACTTAGATCTTCATATTCAGATGTACAATTTGTAATGTACCTAAATCAAATATTTGGCACACTAGCTCCAAAGACTCAAAACGAGGCCAAAGTGAGTTAGGTTCAAGAGTGAAGGAAGATTGGGGCACAATTGGGATGGTTACTGACCTCTGGTTTGCTGGTTTTTTAGTTTTATGTAGAATTATGCAGGTTTGTGCAGACTTCAAAGAGTTTGGGAATTATTTGGGAGGATTTGGAGGGAGTTTGGGGAAGCGGGACAACACAGGGTCACTATTTACAAATGACTGAAAAAGTACATAGGAGACTCTATTTTATGAAAAACCACTTGGGATGGATTCTACAGAGTCTCAGGTTTATGAATAATCTTTCAGAATGTCATTTGAATATATGGAGAAGAAGATATGGCTGAAACAGTGGGATCTAGTCAAAATTGACTAGTGAAAGAGCAAGGGTAGGAAATATGGCAATGCAGGGTAGGGTTTTAGGAAGGTAGGATAGAATTTCTACAGTAAATGGATGTAGGTGGCCTAAAAAAATATTCATAGATGCAAGTTACAATAATTTTTCATGTGTGGCATTAATGAGTGGTAGATTGTCTAGCACATTGACCATTGGCACATTTAGGAGTGCATCACGCCTAGGAAGCCTCCATGGGTTATACCAATGGATGAAAGATTTCAAACCCAAGAATTATGTGGAACCTATGCTCCTATTTTTCAATTGGGTTCCACTAACAATCATATGAATGAATGGAAGCAAGTTTGGGAAGCAAGATTGAAGAATTGGAAATTTTGGTTTAGCGAGGAAACTAGTTTCCAAGGGCTTCCAAATAGAGTACGACTTTCACTGAATTCTTCAAGGAGGGCATGGGAAGGACCAATTTCGTTTTGTATAACCATATATAAATTCACTTTGAAAAATAGATACGAATTGGTAAGTTAATTGGGTGATTCCATAGATATGTCAAAATATATGCACTTTGGAGACAATAGGAAAAAGAGAGACATAGTGTAGGAACAAATGAAGATTTTTATTGATAGTATCAACAATATGGACCATGTACATCAAAATGGATTATAAGAGCAGAAATTATAGAATCACAGGGAATACAGAGAGGAGAAAAAATACTAATTCTTAATAGGCTCAATCCTTTGGAGAAACACAAATCCATTGTAGAAGCCCCAAATACACCTGCATGAAATAAAAAAATGAAAATGCATGACATTGGCCTAGGAAATCAAGCATATGTAGGTATCATGAGTATGGAAGCTCAATATCAGAAGAATCAACTGATATGACCACCATAGAGATGTAGAAGATCTGCAGAAACTGTGATCATGTAGCACAATCAAACCCATCCATTAGTATTGGATCAATACAACACCATGAGAAGAGTAAGATGCTCAACTCCACTTCACCAATTGGAGAAAATACAATTTTCTACTGAGATATAGAAGGGGCACATCACCCAACTATTGATAAGGGGAGCATCACCCAAGTCTAGGTAGCACTAAGCTTCCCATCAAAATCAACAATATACGAATGCATGCTTTTTCCCTTCACCTTTTCCTCTTTTAATAAGCCAAAAATTTATTAGTTTCCCATACTAGAGAGTAATACCATGTGCCAATGAAATCCAATAGAGAAATTAGTTTTCCCACTTAGTCAATACTAGTGGCAAATACCACGGGAATCCCAAAACCATCAACCATGTAGCAAGTGGTTTCCAAATTCCTTCCTTAATGCACTAGTCTCCTTGGGGAAATGTGAACAATGTTATTTCCCACTTATATTGGGTCATACATGTGCATCAAGTGGTATTAAGCGCTCCCCAATGGATTTTCTAGATTTAAGGAACCTTACCAAGTCAAAAGTGGAATTTATTTACTTTCTTATCCTTTCCTAAGAATTAGGATCCAAGTTTGTCCACTTTTATCCACCATCATTATTCCATCCTAACCAACTTCCTTATCCATTCCTTGAGCGCCCTTTGACCCAATTTAATTATTAATTACCCACTTAAATTCATAATTACAATTTGACTTGGCCACATATTCTCCAATTAATTCCCAGAATATTGTTTTTGCTCCATAAATCGAATTTAGGGATCCTCATGGCCAATTTATCCATTAATAATTATTATTGAGCCTTAGAATAATTTTTTCTTAGGAAAAATTAATTATTTTAGCCACCATGTTAATTTTTATGAATTTTGCCTAGGTGACCTTGGCCAATTTTCCATAGACCAAAATTGGGGACATGACACAATCCACTAATTAAAGAAGAGAAAAATTCATGGGATGTTCATTATGGGATTAAGTAGATTCAAAGCTAATTCTTACTAATGCACCATGGATCTACTCATCTTTGTTCCAGAGCCAATAAAAATGGCACAAGCATGCATAACAGTAAACATGGTGATTTGAATCGGGTTTTATACCCTTCACTCGTATTTCTTGAAGAATTCCAAGGATTTTATGGTGGACATAGCCACTCTAGGGATTTGGAGAAATCATTTCATTCCATTACACAAAATTGTATGCAACGCACATTTAGGAATATCAAATTAAAATCTACTCCAAATTAGATTGACACAAAATATTTTTCACGCATCATTTCAGATACTTTGAAGGAAATGTTAACATTTCCACATTTGGCATACATATTTACAAGCAAATTTCCAACAATAACATTGGATTTAAATATACTTCTTACTGATAAAATAGGATCAACTTACCTTGATCAAAAGCAAATATATAGGCACACTATGGAAGAGCACTAACCATGGTAATTGAATTGGGTTTTATTCCCTTCACTTGCATTTCATTGAGGAATGAAAAGGTTTCATTGGGGTGGCCATTCAGGGAATACATAGATTCAAATCTACTTCTTATTGGATCTACTTCTTACAGATTGACCATGGATCTACATACCTTGTTCTAGAGCCAATAAATGGGAATGACCTTGTAGAACACTAACTATGTTGATCGAGTTGGATTCTGCACCATAGAGTTTCATTTCATAGAAAAATTCCTATGGCTTCATGGAGGTGGCCGTTTTGGGAATGAGTGGAAATGATTGCATTCCATGAAATAACATTTCATCAAGCACATTTACAACAATATATTAGATACATCACATTCAAACTACTAGTTCTTATTGATTTAAGTCTACTCCTTACAAATTAAACGTGGACCTGCTTACCTAAATCCAGAGATAATACATGGGAATATTGCTAGTAGTAACATCAGATTCAAATAGATTTCTCATTGAATTTAAGTAGCACATTATTGGTAATACATCATATTCAAATGTATTTATTAATGATTAACCATGGACATGCATACTTTGTGACAAAGCCAATAAATGGACAAACATGCTAAACACTAACTATAGTCATTGAGTCAGGTTTTATAACTAGGAATTGCATTTCAATAAAGATTGCCAATGCTTCATGGTAGTGGCCAATATGGGAATAATAAAAAAATGGTTACAATCCATGACACATCTTGTTCAAATCTACTTCCTAGCCGTTAACCATGGATCTTTTTACCTTGTTCTAGAGCCAATAAATGGCTACAAGCAAGAACACTAACTAGACTTGGATTGGGTTTTAACACTAGACTTGCATTTTATTGAAAAACACCAAGGCTTAATCAAGGTGACCTTTATATGAATAAGCAAAAATCATTGCATTCTATGACAACCTCATATCAAATACACCACCAACAATAACATAACATTCAAATTTACTTATGCATCATATTTAAATGTAATTCTCATTGATTCACGTATACTACTTATATATTAACCATGAATCTGTTTACATTGTTCCAAAAGAAATAAGTGGGCACAAACATGCTGAATACAAACTATGGTGATTGGGATAAATTTTATTATAGGGACTTGAGTTTCATTGAAGGATGCCAAGGCTTCATGTAAGTGGTCATTCTCAAAATATGCAGGAATGATTGCATTCCATGACATAAGATTCGATTGCATCAATCACATTACGAATAATTGTTGGAATATTCACCAATAATGTGAAGGGGGGGGGTGAATCAGTATTAACCCTTTTTAGCATTTTCAAACTTAAGCACATCATGTAAAATTAACCATTAACAATGGATTCATCATGACATAAAACCATCACATAAAATCATACACAGTGCAAAATATATTATACGTGGAAACCCAAATGGGAGAAAACCACAGTATAATTTTCTTATATAATAACAAGATTGCATTCATAGGAAGCACCAAATTCTTGTTTTTGAGCACAAACTCAAAGACAGATACAACCACTAGCTTTACTAGCTCCAACTAGAAGGAAGATATCACTCCCTAGATTCTCTAGCACCCACTAGAAGGAGGCTACAATCCCATAACTTTACTAGCTGCAACAAGAAGGAAACACCCATTCCCTAAAGCACAAGCTCCAACCTGTAGATAGGAAACCAATCCTTAGTGAGCTCCAACTCACCCTAGCCCCACCCTGCCACCTTGGTTCTATAGCACCAACTGAAAGGAAGCATCAACTCCATAAGATCACATGCACCAACCTTCCCGAGCACCACCCTTCCACCTTGATATGAATAAGAGTATAAACTTGTCACTGACACTATATTCACACTATCACTATAATTGTATTCACATTGTCAGTGTCACAGTCTCTATTTCTATCACTGTCACTATAATTGTCACTGTCACTATCACTACCACTGCCACTATCACTGTCACTATAATTGTCACTGTCACTATCACTGTCACTATCATTGTAATTTCCATTGTCTTCACAATATTCCTCTGATATGCTTCATAATATTTCTCTGACCTGCTTCATAATCTACCTTTGATCTACTTCATCATCTGCCTCTGATCTACTTCATGCTATATAGAAATCCTTACTTCCAAAGGACATATCTCTAAAATTATAGCAAACCAATATATGAAACTTGTAACCCAAGTACTTCACTATCTCTACTTCATCACATCTAAGGTTCACAATCTGAAGCATCCTAAAACAAAATTAATGGATAAAATATGAAACTAAATTCTTAAAGTTGATTTCAGGATCATTAGAAATCCCTAACTTCCTGAGGTCATCTGTCCAAAAATATAGAATACTAGCATATGAAACTCATACCACAATTTCTTCAATATATCTAATTTATCTCCTCCAAGGGGCACTATTTGAAGCTTTCTAGAACAAAAGGTACAATGAAAATGCCAAACTAACCTATTTAAATATGATTTCAGGATCATTTAGAAGCCCTAAATTCCGGAGGTTATATCTCCATAAATGTATCATACCAGCATCTGAAACTTGTACCACTGGTTTTTTAGGATCTCTAATTCATATTCACCAAGGGGCACTATCTGTATCTTTCTATAACAAAACATATAGCAAAAATGCGAGGATGACATGTTTTAAGATGATTAAAACAAACTAACTTCCTGAGGTCATATCTCCTAGAATATAGTGAACCAACATCTGAAATTTTTACCACAGGTAATCACGTATCGTATATCTGTAACATAAAAATTACATGGTCTAAATAATCTCATAAAAAAATTTAGATCGAAAATTCCAAGATGAGCTTAAATAGATTTCACAACGAAAACCCTAGAACAAATCATCACAATATTTCATCTTCCATTGGAATTTTGCCCTTATTCACTTCATCTTCCCTTGGAAATTCACTCCTCTAGGATTAAATTCACTCTCCTTCCTTGGCTGATTTAAATTGTTGTTATTTAAATCCCAAATGAGGTTCCTCTTATTTTACGAGTCTAAGTCACTCTTTTAGTTCACTTAAGGTTAGGTCGGCCTTTAAATTTATTTTAAATTTTGTCTTCCATACTTTTAGGGGATTCTTTAATGGTTCAATGGGATTTGACTTGTCTTCTTAACCACTTCATTTCTTCATTAGGGAATTCCAAGTTGACATATCTTCATTGATTCAGGGGCTTCTTCATTTTTCTTTAGATCCTTACTTTAGGGCTTCACGTCTTCATAAAGGGGATTTGGGCCTTCTTCAAGTTTCACTTCATTATGATCATGTGGACACTTTAGATATTTTATTTATGGATTCATGTCTTCATCAAGGGTCTTTGGGGATTCTTCAATTTTCACTTCATTATAGTCAGGTGGACGCATCATCATCACTTTAGGGGATTCTTTATTGGCTTCTTCAAACACTTCTTCAAGGCACTTCAAATAGACATATCATCATTGCCTTAGAGGCTTCTTTGATGGATTTAAGGTATTTCTCCAGTTTTGTACAAATCAAAGTGGGAATGTGTGAACAACCACATGTTATCTCATCTAGTGAGGGCCATGCTTAACATCTATTCCATAAGGGGACTACGTTGAAGTTATATACACTTATGTAAAGGCTCCTTCAAAGGTCTTCAAGGCTTTAAACATTCTCCCTTTATCACTGCCATAACATCATCATCATTGCCATATAATTACGATTGCCACATCATCGTCACCTTTGCCACATTATCATCATCATTTACACATTTACATCAGTGAAAACATCACTTTACAATTTTACAACCTCATGACACAGATCTCTTGACCCTGTTGACATAAATGATAACTTTATAGAACAATATCCCCCTTTTTCATTGATGGCAACAACTTCATCTCTCTCTCCCCATTTGACATTAATGAGAAAGGAGTGAAGCAACTTTGTTCACCTGCTCCCCCTGGGATTATGCTATCCCCCCTGTCAATATGATTCTTTTTGTTGGCAGGCGGTTTGATGAGGCAGCATTGCGGATGCTACGCAAGGACAAAGGTACTGGGAAAGGAGGAAAGCAGCGCGCAAGGCGACAAGTACTTTTTGCAGTTTTGGGTCATTTGGACCGCATCATGTGTATTTTGGGTCATTTAGACCGTACTATGTGGGTTTTTGGGTCATTTGACCACATTATGTGGGATTTTGGGTTAGTTTTTGTAGAAATTTGTTAAGAATGAGTTAGGCGGTTGCCTAAGTGGACCATAAATGTAAAGGCGCAAGCCTATAAATAGATGTAGGTTTATAAGTGGTGACATAGTGAAGAGATATCGAAGAGATTGATCATTGTGAAAAAGCCGAAGACAGAGAGTTGGTGATTGAATATCTTGTTGTATCTGGGTTTTTGCAGAGATAAATATGACGTGATAGAGTTTTGAGCAGAATCCTTGTGTCTTTTTCATTTCTCTGTGGTAAATGCATTTTGCGATATGAATATGTGAATGATGTGATGTTTTGTTGCTGCGATTAATGCTTTACTGTTATATTTGTTGCATAGTTATGGTTCTATCAATAATAAAATATGTAGAATGATGTTGTGATTATGTTTAATGCCTAATTTGAATGCTTACATCTATTTATGAATGTTGCAATAAGTTAATCAGTTAATGCACAACATCCTCCTTCATTCAGCGGAAACATGGTTCCGTCAACTCTCCCTTGAACATCTCGGGTGAGACCTCATCTGATCCATAGGTGTTGCTGGATAGGTTAAAACCTGTCTGGGCCGGTTCTCAGGGAGATCGTAGTGGTTGGGTGTCGACAACATGAGGAACCCCTATCGACCAGGTTTTTGTCAACAAATGGTTCCGTTGCCTAGACCGTAGTACGAAGTTAAAGGAGGATATGTTGTGGCATCTGACGAGACCGGAGATACAAGATTGGTTCGACCTAAAGTTGTGAGAGTTCGTTGAAAAAGAAAATAAGAACCCTGGGTTTTCGACAGATTGGTGGTTGGAAAAGTACATCCACGACGGTCCACATGAATATTTTTTCTACGAGTTCCCAATCATCCTGTACGAATGGTTAGCAAAATTCACCTTTCAGAAGCAAAACCTCCAAGGTGGTGAGCTGACAGCTTGGACCCCAGAATTGATCCAGGAGCTGCAGGAAGTCAACAACAAAGCATCGCGGGCTGTTGAGGTTTGGGTTGATAGTATAATAGAAGGCTACATCACTGAGTTTGCAGTTGATACAGTAAAGTATTACAGTGAAGCAGAAAGGGAATTCTTCAATGGACCAAGAGGTAGATTTTTCTCTATTGTCGCTACAGTTGTCCATTAAAATGCTCATTTTCCAAAAGGGCATACTGAAGATGCACCTAAACCAGTGGATGCCGCGACGGCAGGGGGGTGGTACATGGAATGATAAGGGGTAGATGGGTGCAGGTTATGACGAGACTGTGAAGGAAGCTGAGGAAGAGAGTGGTCTTACAAGGGGTGGAGCAAGGTTTTGATAGGAAAGAGGTAGATGATAGGAGAAGGTCGTATTGCGATCAAAACGCAAAGCCACGAAGGAAGACCACACGGGACGAAGCGACCTCGCAGTGTCGACAAGGACAACCAGGGTATGCCATGGATAGATCCAGGACCAAACTCCAGTAGCAACATACCCACACGTCCGCTCACTATCTCTCAACCAGTAAGAAATACAACTTTGACACCACCATGTTCATCAGGTCAACATAACTTGATTGCTAGTAGCTTAGCGACTGTAGGAAGGAAGCCTAGGATGGTGGGTGAATATGCAAAGTTACCGCTATTCCACGGAAATGGAATAGATAATCCTGAGCAATACTGGTTCTTATGTGAAGCAAATTATTGATGATAATGCCAAGAAAGGACAATTGGCAACAACTCTTTGGGGTCGCTCATTAGACTGGTTCATGAAATTTGTGCAGGTTCCCGTAGGTGCTCCAGAAAATACGTTGGATGAATTTCCAGAAGGATTGATTGCAGAGTTCAGAAAACCTAAGTTTGAAGTGTAGTATATTACAGAACTAAAAGAGATTAAGTAGTATCCCAATGAAACTATGTGGGATTTTGACCATCGGTTCAAAACAATGATGGAAAGGGTCAGCTTCGACATGAGCAATGTCTAGCACAAAGAATGGTTTATCACGGCATGGCTCCCTTACATTCGACTACCGCTGATGCAACAGAACATTACAACAGCGAGTGAAGCTCTGGAAATTGAGATGTGGTTGGAAGCTTCGCCGATTGGTGAGAACGCCGCGGGTATGTCCCAGATTCAGACACAGTTGGCTAACTTGACAATACAGCTACACGACCTTAAGAAGGGTAAAGAATAGGGTGAAGAGGTGTGGTGTACGCGATGTCGTTGAGAGGGGCATACTAAGGATAATTGCCCAGAATTATGCAATTATCTGGTATCAGGAGCACTGAACCCATTGAGCGGCGGCGGTATGCCATGGTGCCGCATCTGTCAGGTATATGGGCGCCGCCGTGAGGAGTGTCAATACATGTAGAAGATGGTCACAAAACCGATGAATCTGTATTGTACATTCTGCAAGTCCGTGGGACATGAAGACAAGGATTTCTGAGCGTATGGGTTACTTCATGAATGAACGTATGATGCATTCTATGTGAAGGACAACTAGTGTGTTGTACAACAACTGTAATTGCAGCCACAGGTAGCCCAACCGCTACCTCAATCTCAGGTGCAGTTTGTACTGTAGCAACAACCACAACAATTTATGCCACAATATACTCAGATGCCGATGGATCTGCAGCAGCCACAGTACGTTCAGTCCGCACCATGTGCTCAGCTGGGACAGTGTGGGAAGCTGCAACCGAATCCCATGCAGCATCAGTTTCCTCAAGCACCGTACCAGCAGCAGGGGGGATTTCATGACGGATTCTAGGGAGGACGCGGTGGAGGTTTTGGTCGTGGAGGAGGACGAGGTCACGGACCTGTCCAATCTTACAATTGCGGAGAGTTGGGACACTATTAGCGAGATTTACCACAATTGCAGACACAGTGTACGTTTTGTTTTGTTACTGATCAAACTGTTGAAAAATATCCGCAATTGATTGCATGGTGGTAGGAAAGAAATATACCGCAGTTGCAGAATCAGAATCTGCCACAGAATCAGAAGCAATGTCCGAATCAAAACGCTAACCAGAAAGTGAATCAACCTGCAAACCCACTGCTGAACCAAAATTAGGGACTAACTGTTGCAACAATTTCAGCCGAGCTGATGATACAAGATGTTGTTGTTGCTGTTATCAATCGTGGAGGTGCGACGATAGGCGAAGATGGTTTGCATCCTTAGATCCAGCTGGCTAGGAAGAAGAAGGCACAAATTGACATTGATGCCAAGCGAGATGCATTCTTTCAAGTGTGTAATGCGATGGAAAAAGATCGCGGTAAGTCAATTGTTTATGACATGCCCCTGGCTTTTGACTCAACGTTGGAAGCATGACAGTCGAATCAGCATGGAACATTGTAGCACTTCTTGGAAAGTTGTTTATTGTTGGAAAGATACCTCGATGCTATAGCTGAGATCGAGAGTTTGTTGCATCAACCGACTCTGGGACGGAGGGAGTTTGCGGTGAATTCCTTGCAAAGGATGCAGACGGGCAAAGAAATGCGCATGAATGTCTAGATTGGGGATTAAGAGGTCGATTCAGTTTTTTGGATCTTGGCTTGGATGTCAACATCCTGACCTAGTAGGCCTGGCAGAAAATGGGGAGCCCAATGTTGAGCTAATCCCCTATATAGCTCCGACTGGCTAATCAGGCCAAGCTGACACCAATTGGGCGAGTTCCATGCGTTGTTGTGTATATTGAGGGAATGAAGACATATGCGTATTTCAATGTCATTGAGGTTGTTGAAGGTGGAAGCTCCTATCCCGCATTGCTGGGGATTGGATGGGCTAATGACAGTGGAGCAATCATTAATTTTAAGAGGTGGATGATGACCTTTGAAAACCAGGATCTCCACGTTATCGCTCCATTAGACCCGGCTGAAGGACGATGATATATTGAACCTGCCAAAGAAGAAGTCGGAAGAGGATGGGATCATGCATACAATATTTTCGAAGACCATATCCATCCGACTGCTGGTGGAGAACTTGGTTGGCGCTGCTCTAGCTCTGCGTCTTCCAACTCGAATGATGCATTAGAAAATTGGTAGAATTGCCTCCATGAGGTATCATTCCGGAAGTGTGGGTTGGTCACACAGTCGCTACGGCAGGTTGCGACTGAAACTGTTGAGTTTTTGGTGTGTTATAGGTCAAATATGCACTTCTCCATCTGTGATCACCTTGAGCTGTCGATCACACAAAAGGACAACTTGGATTGAAGAGCATGATGACCTTGGATGATACCTTGACTTGACTTACCCTTCTGCAAGCTGGAAAAATGCTTAAAAACCCAATATTTTGAGTTGTGCGCTACTCTATTTCAGTATACCAGCACTCATGCACTACTCCACAAAGCAATAGTAGTGCACACCTCTTGCTGTGCGCTACTCCACTCCAGTAAACTAGTGCACACCCTCAAAAAAGTTGCAAACGCTAGCTGTTAAACACTGAAGTTGCATACTGTGCGCTACTCCACTGTGAAAAACTCGCGCACACCTTTAAATATGATCAAAAATATATTAATTTGACGAATTGGGATTAGTTGCAGTTGGTTCTGCAACTTCCCCAACTTCCATTACAACCACTTCGCGATCAAAACTGCCTTCCTTGTCCTATAAAGACAAGGAGGATTGACGAGAGGGGTTAGACATTATAGACATTATTGTGATTCTCATTCACAAGAAGAGAAATTTGTATGAAGGGTTGTTATGCTGGAATATTTCAAGTCAGAGAAGAGTAGGAGCCCAGAATCTGGTTGCACAAGCATGCTGCATTGATCAAGTATAACTTGTAATCATTATGTACTTTTGATAATAAAGGTTGAAACATTCCTTCCCGTCCCAAATATAATGCCTAATGGATTGCGTATTTATTTGGTTAAATGCTTGATTGTTCGTGATGTTTGAATTGCATTTCAATTTTATCATCTTTATATCAGTCAAGATAAGCTGAGGAAGGTATCTTTATGTTGCAGGTCTATTGAAGTTGAAGATTGAGCGCAAGATCGAGCAAAGCTAGGATCAAACGACTCTAATAAGGTATGTCTTCAAGATCTTTGATCTATTTCTATTTATAGATGTTTCTGTAGCATAATCATTGTGTTTACCTGTCTCCCCTTAAGTTGATAGTGTCCCTTTCCTCACTATAGGGTGTATTTCCTGAACAACAGACTGGCAACTCCGCTGGGGATCCGGTTGTTTTTCTGCTCTAGGAAACCCATTTTGTTGTCTTTCCAGTACTTTTTGATCCCTTTAATCCTATGAGAGGCCTTGTAGGTCATCCCTACCTGCTGTCTTTTGTCTGACTCAGCCTTTTACACCTCTGCAAAGCTTGATTTCTGACCTTCCCTGACATGTGCACTACTCTACTGTACATACAGTAGCGCATACCTGAGTTTGTGCGCTAGTTTATCTAATACACAGTTGTGCACACCTTCCAGAGTGCGCTAGTTTGTCTACTGCACAGTAGAGAACATTCCTGTAGCTCTCTGTTTGATGTAAGGTTTGGTTTTCCACCTGTTTGGTTTGGTTTCTAACTTTGTTATTGGCCTTCTTAACTGGTCTTTGGGGTCTGTAATCCATCTTTGAGTCTCTTTAGCCTTTTTTGAGTCCCTTAGGTAATCTTTTGGTCACTTGATTACTTTTGAAGTGTCTTGTTCGCATGTGACTCTTTTTGGAGACCGTGCATTGTCCCTTGGTGAACATAGCTGCTTGTCTATACCCTAGTAGTGTGTTGCAAGTATACAAACCTTTGTGCTTAGCATTTTTTGTTTGTTGCGACACTTGTATGCTCTTTGGGTGTCTCATCCTTTGATTTAGGGTTTTGACCTTTTTTTTTTTTTTTGAGCCTTCAGGGTGTCTTCTGAAGCTTTTTGAGTCCTGACATTTCTTGACCTCGCTGTCATTTCCAGTATTAAGTGAGTTTGAAGTACTTTAGTTTGCTTCACCTTTGAGCCTTTGTGTTAATAAGGTTGTCTTTAGTTTGCGTGCCTACCTACTACTTGGCTTAGTGTTCTTGTTTAGGATTTGGTGCTTTGGAGCATTATTCTAAGTTTGATTTCCAGTTGTAAGCATCTTTCATCCTTGTTTTCTCCCCACTTTACTTCCAAGTTCAAGAGCTTTTTCCTTTGAAAAAAAATTGTAGGACAAGTCTTGGTCGGATCATTGATTCGATTGTTGTGAACTTTAGAGTCATTTTGCCATGCTTGCACATCTTTTGTAGGTCTTACTTGCTTCCACTTTCAAGTTATTTTTCGTTCATATATAATAGAAAAAGAAAAATAAGTTTGGTAGCTTAGAGTAGTGAGGCTTGTAATCTTTGCAGAGTAGCATAGTTTACTTTGTTCAAAATTTGAAAAGAAAACAAAAATAAAGATTTGTTTAGGTTTGCTTAATATTCAATTTGGAAAGAATATAAAACAAAAAATAAAAAGTCTTTTTGTTGTTGAAAGTTGTTTCATTTCATGCACTTTAATTTCTGTTCAAACCACACCACACAATGCACTGCCCCACTGAGTAAAAAGTAACCTTAAAAATAATCTTAATAAAATCAATTAGAAACGATTTTTTTTCTAGGGATACACGACACCAACAAGTCTAGGCTAGAGTTTTGAGCTTAAAACACCTTAAACTGCTCAAAGCTTGTTTCATTACTCAAAAATTGTAGTGCGATTGTCATATAGGTAAACCCATATATATCAAATATTCCTGGGAAACTCTACTGAAACTAGAGCTAAGCACGAGGCCGTGGAAGATCGGAATCATTGAGGATACCTCCCTCACGTTCCTTTTGACAATAAACTGGGGTCGATTCGCATATGGGGGTCCATCCGGACTTCGGGCTTTGCTACCCTGCCCACGCATTTTGATCAGGCTGATGACTATCCCCCCAGGATATTTTGTATGTATGGTAGCCTTAGTATCTGACCATAGGATCATACACAGGTGACAATGGAGGGTATATCTGCTGTACCTAGGACAGACGTGGGAGGAAATCCCTTGCAGGTCTTTGGGAGGGTGGTTGGGTGATTCCAGCGCTTGCACCCTTAGTCATTGTATTGTGGACCCCGGGTAACTGTTCTTCATCCTTCATTGATCTGTTCTGGGCCCTCATCATCCCAGACTCTTCTCCGGAAGGCATCTTTTTTGCCTCATTTGTATACTTAGGATTTTTTAGTGGTGTGTTGTTTGCCCCTTAGTCTTAGTGGCCACTAGGTTTTTACTTAGTTTTATTTTTATATATAATTGTGGAATACCAACATCTTCGTAGGTATAGAAGGTTGAAAACCTTCTCCAACTTAGAGTGGAACCACTACCGCCACCAAGACGAAAGAGGACAGACTCCAGTGGTTCGTTGGAAACTACTGGTGAAATAGAGGTTCCTGACGAACCACAACCTGGTACTCCAGATCAACTAGCTTTTAATACAGATGAGATTGAGGATCTCACTTCTGGTGAGTTTAATACTCCTTTTAATACTCCTCTGAATGGACTTAACAATCTACTTCTGGTACCTATTGGTTTCCAGCAACCTGATTATAGTGCATATCTTTTCACACCTGAGCATTTTATGACTAACCCAGGAGGCGAACAGGGAGTTCCACAGACTCCCACAATAGTTATGAATACAAACACTGTAAATCCTTCTCCCACTGCTAAACCAAGTTCGGTACAGCCAATTTCTGTTTCGACTCCGTCCTTCAGCTTTAATGCTGGTACCCTAGGCATGTCGGGTTCAACAACTTTGGCATCTGCCTCTACACCCACTTTTGGACCCAGGAGTACAGTGAATCTTGTTCCACCTCCTGCAACTCAACAGCCATATCATATCCCTAGTACTTGGATTTCCACACCCAATGTAGGGCCGAACACTTCTGCAACTATGCCTGTCATGAGTACCATGACTGCGCCATCCACCTCGACTACCCCTGGTTTTAACACCTTTGCAGGTTACAACATGAATCAAAATAATGTACCTGTAGGAAACACCCATTTTTCTTTGTTTTCTGGAGGAGGGGGTAACATCCTTAATCAACAATATGGCAGGGCTAACGCCCAGCCTCAGTGGAAAAACGTTCAGAGTACCAACCCACTTTCATTTGGATGGGGGAATTTCAACAACACTTTCACACAACAACAGATGGCTGGGGGAAATCCCTACCAGCAGATGGCTGGGGGAAACCCCTACCAGCACATGGCTGGGGGCAACCCCTACCAGTAGTTTATGGGTCAAACTATGGGTGGTTCCCCATTTATGACCCTAGCTTATCAAATTCAATCTTGTAGACCTCATTTACCATTTCTGGAAACTCTAAATTTCCCAGACCTTTCCAAATTGACGAATGATCCGATGTACCATAATGCTACATGGCCACCAGTTCCTACCAAGTTACCCTCGGACATTCCAAAATTCGAAGGAAAAACCAATGAAGACCCTGGCGATCATGTCACCACTTTCCATTTATGGTGTTCTTCGATCTCGTTGAACGAAGATTCCGTTAGGTTGAGACTTTTCTAAAGAACCTTAACTGGCGCTGCAGCCAAATGGTACATTGAGTTACCTGCCGCCACATTTTTTAATTTTCAGGATCTCGCGACCATTTTTCTGAACCACTTCCAGCTTCCTGTTTGGTATGATGCCAAGATAGATCTTTTGTCTACATTTAGACAGAATAAGGCCACTCATTGATCTGATCACATTCAGGAGTGGCGAAGACAGAAGAGGCTCATTAAAGCCAATATACCTCCATAATTCCTTCTAGAGTGGTACTTGAAATCACTCCTTCCTTATATTTCTAAGGAAGTAGCTACTTTTGGAGTGTCCTCAGAGGAAGAAGCCATCTTACGAACCCAACAGCTAGACCTTGTTTATGCACAATCTGGGTTACTTTATGAGATTATACCAGACGCACCGCAATCAAACACTGATCTTGGCCGACCTAAACCTGGACCACATGCTGACGGCATAGTGGGTTCAGTAGATTCTGTAGCTTTCGAAGAATTGACTAAGCAGGTTCATGCCTTATCCATCAAACAATCAACTGCAGAAGTGACCTCCGTCACAACCTCTCCTTCTACTTCTGAATCTGTGAACCAGGTTCAGAACAATCAAAAGGGCCCTCGGCATCCCAACAACAAAAAGAAGGGCAAGAAAGGAGAGGGGAACCAGCAAAAGCCCAAGAACAAAGAGAATGTCGAGGATGGTAACAAAGAGAAGAAGAAGGTTAAGTTCCCTTGTAAGCTTTGCAAGTAGGATCACCTCACTCACCAATTCCCTCTACTCGAAGAAGCCCAGAAGCTGCTTCAAGAAAAGAAACTTTCCATACTTAAAGATCCATTTCCTAAGGGGCAAGGTTTAGCTTCTGGCAGCTCCAAAGCTGGGGGCACTACTCATGCTTCAGTTGATCAAAATTTCATTAATATGGTTAGCGAGGCTTCACTTTTGCAAATGCAAGCAAGAAATTATACCCCGAATGCACAGAACAAGGATAAAGAGATTCCATAATATTCCATTCCTCTCCACATACCTGTGGACCTAGAGCCCAAGATCTTGAAAGGTGTCTTGAAGCGGGAATCACACAATCCCAACGCACGGGCTGCTGCCAACTATAATGTGGTTGAAGATTTAGCCCAGACCCCTTGTGCCATGTCCACCTTAGAAGTTCTGCAAAGTTGTCCTTTACAACAAAATGCACTTCTGGCAGCAATTGGAAGTATGGAATCATCCAACATGACTGCGCGCTTTGATATGTCTGATATCAAATATCGATTGTCGTACCACATTTCCCTACAGATAGAAGTGGTCCATGGTCCTATGACCATTAGATGGGCTATCGTAGATGAGGGTGCATTGACGTGCATGATGTCCATTTCTTGCTGGAAAGATTTAAGCTCTCTCGAGTTAGCCCCCTCTAACACACTGCTTACTGCCTTCAATGGTAGGACTTTCTGTCCACACGGAGTTCTACAATCTTTTGAAATTACACTTGCCGGCAAGACAGTTGCTGTAGAGATTGAAGTTCTGGATGCTCTGCTTGATTACAATATGTTGTTAGGCAGGAGCTGGACATATGCCATGAGAGCCATTGCATCGGTGGTTTTTCAAGTTGTTATGTTTCCCCACGAAGGCAATATCGTCACGGTCGATCAAATTTCGTTCTCTCGGAAAAACAAACAGACTTCATTGGAATCCACAGTTCCTTTAGTTGATTAAACTGCCCCAGTAAGCGAGAGTTTAGGAACAGGGCTTTACGGGTCATTAATAGGCACTTTTGACCTTCCCTCTCCTGTTCTTTTCATGCATTCTGATGTAGGTACTTCTACTGAAACTTTCACCGTTGGTCTTAGGACTGATCCGTGGATGCTTCCTACTGTATCAAAACCTTCAGTGCCTTTAACCATTGCAGAGATAGCATACATGGAAGCACAACATGCTGCAATTAAACATATCGTGACTCCACCAATCTCTGCTGAGTCAGATATGGACTATGGTCTTGCATGGTCATTGAATTCTACCCACTCTTTCGATTGTTTAGACATGGTCTTACAATCTGATGAAGCCATTTTGGAAGCCATGATGGGCTCGGATCATCCATGGGAACATATGCATCATAGGTTTTACCTGCTTCCAAATTTAGACAAGATAGAGAGAGGAGAATTCTCTATGAGACCCGGTGGATTTGTTGATTTGTCATCTTTTCCTTCTACTTCAAGAGTCGTTTACGCTGAAGGGAATATGGCTAATATATTGAGAACCATCCTGATTAACATTTCCACCAAACTCGGGGTTGTGGAAAACATTTTTATTGGAGCAGACTATTCTCCAGAAGAGATTGCTTTGTATACCAAGCTTTTTAAAGAATTTCGTGACATTTTTTCCTGGTCTTATGAGGAGATGCCAGGTATCGATCCAACCATCATTGAGCATGTCATCACAACATACCCTAATGCAAAACCTGTGAGACAGAAGCTCCATCCCGTGAATCCTCGAAAAGAGGCTACCATTAAGGCGGAAGTTGAAAAATTGCTTAGAGCCGGATTCATCTACCCGATTGACATGACGGAATGGGTTTCAAACCCAATTCCAGTTGATAAAAAGCAAGGTACCATCTGAGTTTGTACCGACTTCCGGGACTTGAATAAATCTTGTCCGAAAGATAACTATCCCACACCATTTATCGACCAGATCATAGATGCATGTGCGGGACACGAGATGTTTTCTTTCATGGATGGATTTTCGGGATATAATCAAATCCAAATCAAACCCGAAGATCAACACAAAACAGCTTTCATTTTCCCGTGGGGAACCTTTGCATCTTGGAAGATGTCGTTTTGCTTAAAGAATGCTGGAGCTATGTTCCAGCGAGCTATGAATTTCACTTTTCACGATATCAAACACATAGTTGAACCTTACTTGGATGACCTCCCGGCGTGATCTCAAAAGAGACGGGATCATCTAGCTCATTTGAGACTTGTGTTTGAAAGATGCATACAATATAAGATTTGTTTGAATCCTAATAAGTTCGTATTATGTGTCGAATCGGGACGTTTACTGGGTTTTATTGTATCCGGCCGTGGTATAATGGTCGACCCGTTAAAAGTTGAGTTGATTGTAAATCTGCCTCCTCCTCGCACCTTGCGACAACTTCAAAGTCTGCAAGGCATGTCTAACTTCTGGCGATGCTTTATCATAAACTATGTTAAGATCACAAAGGTTTTTATGAGACTACTTAAACAAGATACCTACTTTGTGTGGGATGAGGCTGCTCAAGCATCATTTGAGGCCTTGAAAAAGACACTACTTTCAGCCCCCTTGTTAAGCCCACCTGATTATGCAAAATATTTTCTTTTATATCTGGTGGCGTCGGTTAATACAATTGGCATAGTATTAGTTCAAGAGGACGACACGTTCTAAGAACATGTTGTTTACTATCTCTCTCACGCATTGGTAGCTCCTGAGATTAAGTATTCTCATGTTGAGAAGTTAGCACTAGCCACGGTCTATGCGGTACAGAGACTTCGTCACTACATCCTTCTATGAACAACTAGTGTGATAGAAGAAGTCAATCCTTTTCAGTATGTTCTCACTCGACAAATCATCGGTGGGAAGTACAATAAATGGATTGTAATCTTACAAGAGTTCGATTTGGTCTTTCAATTGGCTAAGCGAAGAAATCACTAGTGTTCGCTGAGTTAATCTCAGAGTTTCTGAGTGACTTAGAGCATATTAAGGAAGAATCATCATTCCTGGATGAACATATCTTCCTTATTGCCTCCTATGACCCATGGTATGGGTATATTTTAGTATATCTCTAGACTTTGAGGTTTCCTACCACTTTTTCTAGAGAAGAACGACGTAAACTGAAAAGTCATGCAAAAAACTATCTCATCATCTCTGATACTTTGTATAGACGTGGGATAGATTCCATCTTACTACATTATTTGACTTTAGAAGAAGCAGAATTAGTATTGAATGATTCCCATAGTTGAGCCTGTGGGGGTCATCTTTCTGGATTGGCAATAGGCCAGAAAATACTGCGTGCCGGGTATTTTTGGCCCACAATATCTAAATATTGTGTGGAAGCTGTGAAACGCTGCCGTCCATGTCAGTTTTTCACTAGGAAAATGAGAGCACATCCAGCTCCTCTTCATCCTGTGATTATAGTAGGTCCCTTCACAAAATGGGGGGTTGATTATATGACTTGCAATCCAATTTCGGCTGCAGGACATCATTATATCATCATTTCCATCGACTACTTCACCAAGTGGGCCGAGGAAATGCCTACTGTCAAGGAAGATAGAGAAACTGCCACTTATTTTGTATTCAATCAGATTATTGCAAGGTTCGACATACCTAAAGAAATTATGACTGAACATTGCAATCATTTTCAGAATAGCATGATGACCGATTTGTAGACAATGTTAGGTTTTGGGCAAGAACATTCGTCTTCATATTATCCACAAGAGAATGGACAAGTCGAAGCAGTTAACAAAACTTTAAAGGTAATTGTGCAAAGAACTGTTAATGCCAGTCGAAATAACTGGCACATCATGATATACCCTGCTCTTTGGGCTTACCGAGCGAATGTAAAGACTGCTACCAGGTTCTCTCCTTTCTAGCTTGTGCATGGGATAGAAGCAGTCGTTCCGATTGAATGCAAGATTCCTTCGTTAAAATTGGTTGTTCAATTACTACCGGATACTTCAGCACTGGAAGAACGTTTGTTCCATTTAGAGCATCTAGATGAGCAATGCCGCGACGTGCTCACAGCAAACGAAGTTCACAAGAAATGAGTCAAAGGACAATATGACAAGTCTGTCAGACCTAGGGTGTTCCTTGAAGGAGATCTTGTTCTACTTTGGGATCAGGACAAAGAACCTCTGGGACCTGGCAAGTTCAAGTCCATGTGGCTCAGGCCTTACATAATTTCTAAAGTACTGAAGAAGGGTGCTTACGAGCTAGTAGAATATGAGGGTAATAAGCTGCCTGAGCCTAGAAATGGGCTCTACCTGAAGAAGTACTACACTTAGGTAGTTGTACTTTTTCTTGTAACATAGATGTATATTTTGTAGAGCTAGTTTTTGCTTGTGTTTGTTAGTTAATCTTATGTTTGTCTTCATTTCGTGTATCAAATGTCGATTGAACATTTCTTAGGATTTGCCGATGGTGCCAGTCGCCACACTCGACAATTGGCTTCAACAACTTGGTTCATTTACTCACTAGTTGGCCAACTGTTCTCTTCGGGAGGGGTTTGTTTGGGTCCCACTACGAACAATGTAGCTGAGTACAGTGCGGTTATAGAACTTCTCTGAGATGCTCTTATTCATGGAATTTCACATTTGGAGGTAAGACTTGATTCTCAACTAGTTGTATTTCAGTTAACGGTTGTTTACCAGATTAGAGATCCTGTGTTGCTACGACAGTTTCTGCGAGTTAGATTATTGGAAAGACAGTTTGATTCCATTATATATCAACACATTCCAAGAAATTTAAATGCATTAGCTATTTCATTTGCAAATTATGTTTTAGATTGGAATTTGTATCATACATTTCCATAAATAGCATTTCACACATAAAGTTAAACACACACACATGTACATAATCGATACTGTATATATATCCGATACTATATCAAAAAATGTAATATGAGTTTTGGATCATAAGTCTATCACAAGTCATGTCATAAGTTACAAAACTGGGCTTGGTGGCCTAAAAAATATACACATAAAGTATCCATCTCCTATGGAGAAGGAGGGGCCTCATCGTCATCTACTACATCCCGATAACATATGACCAACCTAGCTATCTTCCGCAACACCCTAAGCCATGCTAGGGGCACCTCAACTACATCTTCCTGCATATCAATAGGTATTTCGTCCATACGGTATGCAGGAACATCATGAGTCAATCGACTCACTTTCTGCTCTATGGTCCCCAACATAGCATCAGCTGCACCAACATCTGATGGTATCACGAAGATAGTAGGATGTCCCTCGGGACGAACGGGTCCAATATCTACATTTGACGCTTGTTTAGTACTTCAAAACTCATCATAAAAATCATATAATTGAAAAATTGAAAAAATTAAATATTTCTCAAAACAAAAACATACCAATATCTCCCCAAGCTCCACCTGGAGGAAGTACTAGCTCTAGATCATGGCGGAAGTCTAATCCAACATACGGAAACTGCTTGAATGCTGGCACCTATCTCTCCCACCACCCCCAGAAATCATCAGTATGATAACAAAAGTGAATTTCACCACCACCCTGGCAAAGAAAAATGTCACCCCAACGGCCCAATCTCGACTCACGAGGATTGGCTGGAGGTAGAGGCATGCCCAAGCTAAGAGCAGGTACACTCTCAAAAAATAAGGTACATAAAATGCTTCCATATCCAAAGTTCTTCATACGCCCGGACTTACAACCCGTGAGTTGAAGCTTCATATTTTCCAATAAACTAGTGCACTAATCGTACACATGACCTTGCAAGCATCTGACACCGATATGCATGGAATTCCTTGAGGCTAAGTGTTGTGTGGCACTTCCCGACATTTGGTTTATCATACTCACAATAACCTTTAGAGGGAGGCTTTCAATGGTAGAAATTAGGATTTGACTTTCTGATTTCTCGGCTCCCGCCACACAGTATGCATTCAAATATTCTTGCACTGACGTAGCACCCACATTGCGAGAAGATCCCTTCAAATTTACCGCATCTCCCCTGCTAGAGAGTCTGGTAATGAAGTATATGTCATCGACAGTAAGGTCCAGGGTTTGTCCCCAGATATCAAATGCATTAACATCTACATCCAAATATTGAACGAGTCTTTGAAGTAATCGATTGAGTGCCCTCATGTTCACGGTTCGGTAAAACTTTAACAAACCACATCTTCAGAGTGCATGGAGAGTGGCTGGGTCTTGCATTGCCACCCTATCCATATCCTCATGTTCTCTCTCCCTCCAAACAAGTACCATCCTACCACAAAAAGGTCAATTTTTAGAATCTTGACACCTTTTTCTTCATCTTCAGGGGTATGCGCTACTCTTCTTCCACACAGTCACGCATGGGCGCTACTGTGCATAAGCAATAGTAGCGCATACCTCCAGTATGCGCTACTTTTCCTATTACAGAGTAGCGCACATGCTTTGCATGCTTTGAGCATGGCCTTATATTTGATTTTTAGCTCAAAAATTGACAAATAAACAATGGAAATGCTTGTTAGGATGAAATAAACATACTTGATGGAGGCAAAATGCTAATTGGTTGCTTGAGTTGATCGCCACGAAGGTTTGAAATCCAAGGGTTTGCTCCCAATTTTTGCCCTACAAAACCAAAATGAAATTTGAGTTTTAATTTTGAAATTACATATATGAGTTTGATTTTAAATTTTTACCCACTTTAGTAAAATCTCTATAGTTTCAAATTCTATCAAATTGTGCTATTTAATCAATGAAAGGTTACATATGGTACTAAGGTAATTTCACCTAATGGTTCTCATGTTTTCACTAAAATTTTGTAGGATCAATCCTTTAAGACTTATTTTCTTGATGATAGACCTTTCCAACTAGCTCATAATTAAAATTTACATATCATTTAAGATTTTTTTGTCACGATTACTAACATATTTGTTGAAGTCCTAGTTTTGGCAGATCACGAGTCGTGATCCTAGAAGCTGTCATTTAAGTCATTTTAAGATCTTGTTTGGACTATTTAAACCTAAACAAGATCACCGAGCAAACTTGTTCTTTTCAAGCTCTTTAAAGTAATTGAAGGCTCATCCACTTAGGTATAGAATTACCCCTTTTCCGGGCCTTGGTGGATAATTTACGGAAAATGAATACTCTAGGTATACTTGTGTATGCGCTAGAAGAGTTCTTCTTCCATTGTTTTATAATTTTTCGGGGGAGGAGACTAACTTTACGAAAAAGGACCTTTTGGATCCTTTCTTTAGGGTTTTCAGGCTCTCTAAACATGAAAACACCAAGCGAGCATTCACCTACTCGGGCTCGATGTGAAATCCACAAGATGGTTAATAGAGGACTGTTTAAGTTTTTCAACTCTATAAACAAGAAAACACCGCCGAGCACAGACCAATCCGAGATCGATATAAAATCCACGGATAGGTGTAAAGAGGATTGTTTAAGTTTTTCAGACTCTATAAATAGGAAAACACCGACGAGCAAGAACATATCTCGGCTCGATATTAAAATCCAGAGATCAGTAATATAGAGTAATCTTCTATCTCTTCTTCGGACTCTGTAAACAATGAAGAAGGTCCTGAGTCTTCCTCCCATGGGCTCGTTAAAATTTTTACATGGTTGGATCTACTGAGTTTTCATTCTTTCTTGGACTCATTAAAATAACAAGAAAGGTATTCTTTTATCTAGAAAGAATAAGGGATAAGAAGGATGTATCATATCTTCAGTTTCAAAGGTAGTTCAGTCAGTCCTATCCTTAAACAAAACACCTATGTGATGAACCTGCAATAATTAATTAATGCAAATACATGAGATATCAGAAATAATAGAACTCATAATCACTTTTATATTGATCATAGGCCACTTCGAGGGGGAAACCTCCTTTGAGCAAGCTCAATACAATTAACTTCACGGTGCCTTCATAGGCCTCAACACACACTTATATACTAAGTCTAGGCACCAATACCATGGGTCAATACTATGTGTCAATACAAACCATGGGCTAAGTCTAGGCGCCAATACTATGAGTCAAAACCATGGGACATATAATACTATGGGATGACTTACAAAGCATATGTGTCCAATACTATGGGTCAATACTATGGACTAATATAAACTACGGATCAACAAATACTAAAAGACGACTTACAAAGCATATGCGTCCAACAACAATATACTAACAAAGTAAAGACATGGGTTCCTAACATCCCCTCTCCCTTAGAAAAAGCTTTGTCCTCAAAGCTTTAGATGTGGAAATTGATGCAGAATCTGAAGGAGTGGGTCCCCTGTAGCATCCTCAAGTTGCATTCCGAGCCACTGGCACCTTTGGAGTTTCAGGGAGGATTGCATGGAAGGATGTAGACTAAGAAGAACCATATCGGCGATGTGAAAAGTGCGCTCAGAACGGTGCTGATCGGCTTGTTGTTTCAGTCGAATTCTTGCCATGTGAAAATTGTCCTGCAGAATGAGAAGAAGATGATCACGGTTTCGAAGAATTGAGTCAATTGCCTGAACTGGGGAGATGCTGAAGGTGTATGGAAGAAGAACTGGTGTTGCATGTACAAAGACTGCTTCATATGGTGTCCTTTGAGATGTGGTACTATACCACTAGAGTGTTTCTAGGAAATCCATAGAAATAGTTGTCCAAATCTGTGGAGGGATGGGAAAGGGTTCGAGCAGTCCTGAAAGGAGGGTCGCTTCACCCTTGTTGACCTGGAAAGTATCACAGTCAACCACCATCCGTTGAATTGTCCTTTTGAGTCCCTGCCAAAAGAAGTTACATTGTTCCTGGTCATACGTTTTGAGGAACCAAGAGTGCCCTACTGATGAAGAAGCATGGAGTTCATAGAAGAGATAGCCCCATTGAACAGATTGCAACCAATTTGGAACAAGCAGAGAAATAGCTGTAAGAGAAACTAGGTCATCAAACGTGTGAGGAGGAGCATCTTCCACCATATTGTCCTTACCCTTCTGGTAAGTGGTCGCATAGTCATAACCCATGAGTTGGATAACCCATTTCAGGTGTGTTGGGGAGGAGACCTGTTGTTCCAGGAAAGTTTCCAGACTCTAGAGATCAGTCTTGATGCAGAAATAATTCCCCAATAGGGATGGCTACCACTTCTGGACTGTATGCAAAATAGTCATCACTTCCTGCTGAGAGGTAGATGCGGCTAAATTCTTACCGGAAAGGTCTCTTGAAGGCAACAAGCTCATTGGTTCAGCAAAGACACCTGTATATCTATCCAAGGAAGTAGTGGAGATTGTTGATGGGTGCATCTGAATGGAATGGAGCTGAGCGATGACACCATGTGAATTCTTCTTAAGTATTTTTTCCAAGGGATGTGAACTGATGATGCAGAGAGACCCTGGTTGTAAGCCCATAAATTTGTGTTGTGCCCCATTGACTGAAAACTGCATCCAAAGTTCAGCAAAATCCCATAAGATAGGGCCAAGTGTGTGTAACCATTGAACGTCCAAAACCACATCATATCCACCTAAGGATAAGGAAAACATGTCAAAGCGCAGGTTATAATCTTCCATAGAGATACGCACATTACGACACTTCCCCTTGGAAGGTAAGGTGCCCCCATTAGCAACCATGACTTCAAAGTTTGAACAAGGATGGACAAAACAATCATCCTATTTGGCAATCCGAGGGTCAATGAAGTTATGAGTGCTACCAGAATCAATGAGTATTGTCACGTCCCCTCCCATTCTACCAGCTAGATGGAGAGGATCGTGAGGTTATGCTGGGCATCCAACCCCATACATTATAAAGAAGCATTCAAACAATCATTCAGATTTTTAAATAGAGATATGAAGATGCATAATTATCAGAAATCAAAGCGGAATTTATTTATGAATTACACAATCTTCACACATTCATAATATTCATCAAATGGTAATTGCCAATTTAACGCACAAGAGAATACTTATCTTATACAGAAGTAGTCCCACGCAACTGACTATGCAACTGCAATGTTCCACCCAACCGTAGGCCAGTGTGCTCCTCAATCTCTCAGCACCACTGCCACCCCCGAGCTGGGCATGATCTCTACAAGGAACTAGGGAACAACAGACTCACACATAGCCAAGCATACACCAAAATGAGCCAAGCCAATCTACAATTGGGTTTATCAGGCTGCTAGGAGATGGAAAGGAAGATTTGCTAAGCTAGTGAGCTCCAGCACAGAGCCAGGGATAACCTTGCAAGATCTATCTAGCTTGGCACCCACAATACCTACACACCCAGCACAAGGAAGTATTCTTTTCTCTGCTATACAGTCCCTCAAGCCATACTTTTCCTATCTAGTGCTCTCAGGGTATGCATAGAAGAGTAACCAAATCCCTCTTGATCTTCTTGAGAGGTTGTCTCCCCCACTAGGTTTATCAAGCTACTTCTGTCCACTACCACTCCAAAACTTCAATTCACAGGTTCAAACCAAAAATGAGGATGCACACCACAGCAGAACACAATCATGGGGCAGGATAAAATGTTTTTACAGGTAGATGCATGAGATGGGGTTTCAGCTAGCTCAGCAAAACATGGGAACCCACAAAAACGAAAATGGGGAGTTGGGGAACAACCCACGAAGCCAAATCCGTTTTTAGTAAAACGTCCAGGGTCAATTCGGGGAAAAAACAACCTCCCTCCTAGTCCCCAATTCGTGGCCTTCCTCTCCCAACTGTTATACTAGGAAAAAATGACTCCCAGGCATGGAAAAATGCAGGATTTTGATGAAAAACGTATGTGGAAAAGACCCAGCTAACTCCAACTGCGTGAATGAATGAAGACTGCCCATTCCCCATGGCTTTGGGCACCATTTCGTGGGTGTTTTCTTGCCCCACAAGCAAAAACATAAATTTCCAGGTTGATGGCTTGCCCATGCACGAAAATGGCTTCCCATACTTCTTCATTTCCAAGGCATTAACTGCCTTAACCAATTTCTTGGAAGAATTAAATGATTGGGTACATGAGACAAAATGGGTAGTTGGTGGTTTATGGGTTTCCCCATTGACACATGGATTAATACCATTGGCTCAAGGGTTTGAATAATTTCCCTCCCTTTTCCTTGTAGAACCATGCCCCATCTCTTTTGTTGCATTGCATAGCCGATTGTGGGTTTTTCATTAAAAATTCGTAATTACATGATGTCTTATATACATTGTGCCCATCTCGCACAAGAACCATAGGCATCTATTTTAATTGTCGATACATGAAACGCTAAATCAATGGTGGGGCCTTGGCCTTGAGCTCCTCACCATGATTAAATATCAGTATTTACATCATTTACAAAGGGGGGGTCAAAATGGGGACGTGACAAGTATGGTAAGAGGGAGCTTCTTGAAGTATCCCCTGACCCGCATTGTTTGTGGGGTGTTGACACGAGTTACAACATGGAGAGAGATCTCGGGTGGGTCGTCTTGAGATGGGGTATCAACAGGCGGGTGCTGAATGTCGACTTGAACATCTACTGTATCTGGAGCTTCTTCACCAAGTTTTGAGGCAGGCGGAGAATCCACATCTAAGAGGTAGAGCTTTTGTTGAACACATCTATGTCCCCGAGCGAATTTCTCATCACAATTATAACAAAGCCCTTTTTCTCGGCGTGCCTGCATCTCTGTTTTAGACAAATGCTTGATAGGAGTTGGTTGCAGAGCAGGCATGATGGGAGGTCGTTGGGAACCCGTATTTCTGAAGGGAACAAAGGTGGGTTTGGAGCATTGTTGAGCTGTGATCTTGTCCTCGGCCAGCTTAGCCAACCCTAAGACTTCCATCATTGTGTTGGGACAAAACATTTTTACCTCTGAGCGGATTTCATTCTTGAGACCACTGATAAAACAACTCCTGTAGAATTCATCAGACAATCCTTCTGTTTGATTGGCTAGTTTCTCAAATTCCATCTGATACTCTCTCACTGTGCCAGTTTGGTGAAGTTTAGTGAGTGCTCCTGTGAAGTTGTCAAAAGAACTAGGACCAAATCGTGGCAAAAGGAGTTGCCAAAAATCTGTCCAGTTTGGCTCGGGATGAGCTTTGATGTACCAACGGTACCATTGAAGGGATTCCTGTTCCAAATGAAAGAATGCAAGTGGAACTTTCTGAACATCAAAAGTATTATCCAGACTGAAATATTGTTCTGCTCGGTATATCCATCCAGTCGGATCAATACCATTGAAGCAAGGAAAATAAAGCTTCGGCCCATGAAAATTGCTGGAAGAAGAGAACTCGGTGGCTACAAAAGATTCTGGTTGTCGGTTATTGTTCATGGCTGAATGCTGAAGATGGAGGATGAGAAATTTTTCATCCAGATCTTAGATTTTGGTTTGGATGGTTACAAGTGCTTCCTCCATGGTGTTTTCTCCTGTGCGAGTGACAACCATAACCAGTAATTTTTTATTATTATTATTTTTTTATTTTTTATTTTTTAGTGGGGGGGGGGAATGGATAGAAAAACACAAACACAAGCTTATTTAGTAAGGGGAAATTTGGATTTGGGACAAACTTGGAGGGGTAATTGGGTTTTGACTAGGTTTTTGACACTTTCTGAGGGACAGGGAAGCAAAAAATGGGGATTTCAGAAGCGGAAACTCTATTGTAAAATTTGAAGGCAATCAGATGAAAATTGAAGAAGTTATGGCAAACCCTAAAAATAGACAAATGTGGGATTTTTGGTCTTGGAAAGTGGAATTTGGGATAGGATCTTCAGGAATGAAATATGCAAAATGGGATTGCAGGGATGTCAGTGAAGTTTCAGGGAAAACAGAGTTGAAACAAGGGAGATATGGCCGAAAAACAATTTTTTTTTTTTATTTAATTTTTTTTTTCCAGAAATGGATCGACAACAACGGCGCGGAAGGGATCGAAAATGGCTGGATCTGAAATGATGAATGGATTTGGAACCACTTTCAGAAGAGATCTGAAATGGCTGGATCTGGAGCGGAAGTGATCGACAACAGTTCAATTGAAAATAGATATGGACCCCAGGTATGTACGGTTTCCTAACAGTTCAGGTGTTTCACTTGGCCACCAATGCTGTCTGACGGCTTGCGTATTGGGGTAGTACCCCTCACTACATAGCTTAGGTAAAACTGATAACCGCTTTGCCACAAACGACAACTGTTGGTTTACCTCACAGGTGGGAACTAGTCAATCAGGTAGGGGTCGTTGCCCTTTTCGCTGGCAAGTCCTCTCAATGGGCCAGCTACTTCGGGGTTCCTATGGTACTCCTCACAATGAGTTTTAGGGCTCATGCCCAAGTACTTCCCACAGTTAAGAAGATAGGGATTATTCCCAAATTTGAAGCTGCAACAGATGCGAAAAAAAAATTTGGCAGAAATTCCACCCAACGAGCCCAAGAAAGTGCTCTGATACTAGATGTGATGAACCTGCAATAATTAATTAATGCAAATACACGAGATATCAGAAATAATAGAACTCAGAATCACTTTTATATTGATCACGGACCACTTCGAGGGGGAAACCTCCTTTGAGCAAGCTCAATACAATTAACTTCACGGTGCCTTCATAGGCCTCAACACACACTTATATACTAAGTCTAGGCGCCAATACCATGGGTCAATACTATGTGTCAATACAAACCATGGGCTAAGTCTAGGCGCCAATACTATGAGTCAAAACCATGGGACATATAATACTATGAGACGACTTACAAAGCATATGTGTCCAATACTATGGGTCAATACTATGGACTAATATAAACTATGGATCAACAAATACTACGGGACGACTTACAAAGCATATGCGTCCAACAACAATATACTAACAAAGTAAAGACATGGGTTCCTAACAACCTACTTGAGTCTATCATGTCGGTTGGGTTTAGTTTTTGACCTTAGGGTAAACCTGATCTTCGAGTTGTTTACTCCCCCGGTTGGTTATTCTTCCAACCATATGGAGGGCCTGCTAATGTATCCTACGTTATAGGTTTATATCATTTTCCCCATTATGTTGAAAACTGCCTCAGTCACTTTGTGTTGTGCTCACTGTTCAAGGATATATCCCATGTCGGCCATTCTGTAGTTTACCTTGACCTCATGTGTCGACCATCCTAGTGTCAGTCTTGTTACATATATTACTCCATATCATCTCATACCAGTTGAGTGTCCCTCGTGTTGGATGATGGAGGATGCCTCAAGGCCTCCCTTCCAATGGACTTCTTCTCATCGACATCAACTCATTTTTCTATGGGATTGAAGTTTAGAGTTTCGGTTAGTACCTTGGAGATTGCAGTCACCAGTGGCAATTTTCCTCGCTGTTGAATGATGAGAATATATCAATGTCTCTTATTTGACAGGATCCTCAAGTGTTCGAATCCAAGTCCACTTATTCACACTTCTTGGATCGTACTAGGTACCTTGGGCCCCATCATCATTATCGGTGGAAGCCCTTGCATTTGTTAACGGTATACATCAAGGACCGGTAATCAAACGATACCCCCCATGTTTGACTATCAACTCATATATTCACATGGTTAGGGTTTGTACCTCAGGTTGTTTTGGATGAAGACCTTGGGATGTTGATGACATCACCTCATTATGTTATCACCCAAGTTGCGCAAGACTGAGCCTCTCTTATATTCGGCTCTCCATGAGACATAGATCCAGTTTGTTGTTATGGCTATGATCTCTCAGTTTGACATGGATCCATGCTTGTATTTCAAGTGTCCATACTATATATACATCTCCTAGTTATGTATCGGAGATCATGTTGTATCACACTATACATCTATATGATGTCAAGATTGTAATTGCTTGCTGACCTTGATATGTGTTTTAGGTGTTTCTGTGACTTGGTTCTGCGGTTTCTTGCTCCTCCTTTGACTTGGAATTATAATGTATTTCGACCATCGTTTCCCTCTTACCTCACACATTAGGGGGCATCTGTTATAGGTCAAATATGCACTTATCCATCCGTGATCACCTTGAGCTATCAATCATACAAAAGGACAACTTGGATTGAAGAGTATGATGACCTTGGATGATACCTTGACCTGACTTACCCTTCTGCAAGCTGGAGAAACCATGAAAAACCCCATATTTTGAGCTATGTTCTACGCTATTTCAGTATACCAACGCTCATGCGCTACTCCACAAAGCAATAGTAGCGCACACCTCCTACTGTGTGCTACTCCGCTTCAGTAAACTAGCGCACACCCTCAAAAAAGTTGCAAATGCTAGCTGTTAAACACTGAAGTTGCGTACTGTGCACTACTCCAATGTGGAAAACTCGTGCACACCTTTAAATATGATCAAAAATATATTAATTAAACGGATTGGGATTAGTTGCAGTTGGTTCTACAACTTCCCCAACTTCCATTACAACCACCTCTCGATCTGGACTGCCTTCCTTGTCCTATAAATACAAGGAGGATTGAGGAACGGGGTTAGACATAATAGACATTATTGTGATTCTCATTCACAAGAAGATAAATTTGTATGAAGGGTTGTTATGCTGGAAGATTTCAAGTCAGAGAAGAGCAGGAGCCCAGAATCCGGTTGCACAAGCATGCTGCATTGATCAGATATAACTTGTAATCATTATATGTCTTTGACAATAAAGGTTGAAACATTCCTTCATGTCCCAAATATAATGCCTAATGGATTGTGTATTTATTTGGTTAAATGCTTGATTGTTCTTGATGTTTGAATTGCATTTCAATTTTATCATCTTTATATCAGTCAAGATACGCTGAGGAAGGTATCTTTATGTTGTAGGTCTATTGAAGTGGAAGATCAAGTTGAAGATTGAGCGCAAGATCGAGAAAAGCTAGGATCAAACGACTGTAATAAGGTACGTTTTCAAGATCTTTGATCTATTTCCATTTATAGATGTTTCTGTAGCACAATCATTGTGTTTACCTGTCTCCCCTTAAGTTGATAATGTCCCTTTCCTCACTATAGGGTGTATTTCTTGAACAACATGGTGTACGAAGGACTTCCTGGATTGTATGAGTTTCTCATTGCATTTGAAGTTAAGGTGTCAGAACCGTAGCGGTTGCTGGCATTGGAGGAGGCACTGAAGTCTACTCCAGCACGGTGGTGGGAGACCCATAAGAAGTTGATTACTGGTTGGTCACAATGTCGCAGGTTGATGATTGTTCGCTTTGGCGACACCAAAATATACCACACCGGAAGGTATGATGGGAAGAATGACCTTGGCAGTCACCTGATGGAATGCCAGACTTCGTGGGCTTCGCGACCAAGGGATGAATGGGTCCATGATTTTATCCATACTTTGGATGAAATGTCACGCTCCTGATATAATACAGCTAAATTGTGAGGGGAGATTTCCACTTGGTTAGAATTGACAGTTTGATTTACTCATACTTTCAGCTTCGCGGATGCCAACCCAGATGTCCATAATGCTTTGCAGCTCATCCATGATGTTGTTCTGAAGGTTGTTCTAGTGGCATATCGTACGGATCCGCATACGCACTGTAAAACACAGTCCATTATGGAATGTTATAATATCATTGGAGGGCTAGAGGATGGTGATGATCCGCGAAATGTCAATATTCTGGAATCCGAAGGAAGTCGCGATGTTGTAGCACCTGATGCACCGAATGATCCGATCAGCCAGCGGCTGAAGCTCCAGAAGGTCAACATTGGGACAGAGGAAAGTCCAAAGTTTGAGAATGTTGGGGACTATTGGGATGACGAGATGATGGGGAAGGTCATAGAATTGTTGCATGAGTTCCAAGACTTGTTCCCTAGGAAGTTTTCTGAGATGAAGGGCATCTTGGGGGATTTGTGGGAGATGAAGATTCCATTGAAACCAGATGCAAAACCAATAAAGCAGCAACCATATTGACTTTATCCGCGCCATAAGGAGAGGGTAAAAGTAGAACTTGATCGCATGTTGGATGCTGGCATTATTGAACCGGTTGAGGAATTGAACTAGATTAGTCCTATGGTGGTGCATGACAAGAAGATAGGTGAAGTGTGCATTTGTGTTGACTTGCAAAAGATGAATGACGCATGTCTGCATGATCCATTTATGACCCTGTTCACTGATGAGGTGTTGGAGGGCGTGGGTGGCCAAGAGATGTATTCTTTCATGGATGGGTTCTCTGCCTATCATCAGATTAGAATCGCGAAAGAAGATCGCCATAAGACATCCTTTGTGACAGAATGGGGTTATTTTCAATACACGGTGATGCCGTTTGGGTTGAAGAATGCACCAGCGACATTCTCTCGGGTCATTGTTGCTTCTTTTAGGGATTTCATTCAAAATTTTTTGCAAGTGTACATGGATGACTGGACAGTCTATGGATTGATCAATGATCATCTAAAAAATCCGTGACTGATGTTGGAGCACTACCGACAGCATCAGATATTGTTGAACTTGAAGAAGTGCATATTCTGTGCACCATTTGGGATATTATTGGGTCACATTGTTTGCAAGCATGGATTGTTGGTTGACCCAACAAAGATTGCACTCATTCTGAGCTTAACACCGCCGACTAATGTCAAGCAGTTGAGAGCAACGTTGGGACACACTGGGTACTATCGCAAGTTCATCCGGGGTTATGCAGCGATCACGGGCCCTATGGAGAAGTTGTTGAAGAAAGATGTGGTATTTCAATGGAGCCCTGAATGTCAAGTTAGTTTTGAGACGTTGAGGGATAAGATGGCTTCAACGTTGGTACTGGTATTTTTGGACTATAGAAAGGAATTCCATGTCCACATCGATGCATCATTGATTACACTCAGAGTAGTGCTCGCGCAACCAGGGGAAGGGGATCTGGATCACCCAATTTCTTTTGCGAGTTGGAAGATGTCATCTGCAGAGAGAAACTATAAAATTACAGAGAGGGAAGGTCTGGCAATGGTATATGAGCTACAGAAGTTCAGGAATTACCTATTAGGTGGTCACTTTAAGATGTTCATAGACCATTTTGCACTAAAATATCTGGTCAATGAGTCTGTGTTGGGGGGGAAAATATGTCGCTGGCTACTTCTTTTTCAGGAGTTTGATTTTGAGGTGATTGTGAAGCCAGGATGCTTGAATGCAGGGACAGATCATCTGTCGCGGATTGAGACAAGAGAGGAACCAACCAACATTGAAGACGGGTTTCCCGATGTGCAACTATTTAAGGTTAAAGTAGCTGATGACTACTATGAAGAAATCATTCATTTTCTGGCGACAGGAACCACACCAGAGGGGTTCATCACCAGTTAGAAGAAGCAGTTGGTGGTCAAGGCTGCAGATTTCCAGCTGATTGCAGGACAGTTGTACAAACTATGATCAGACGAGATCTTGAGGTGCTACATCCTACCTCATGAGCAAGGGAATATCTTGTGGCAAGCACATGCAAGAGTAGCTGGTGGGAACTATGGCGGTTGTGCGACTTCCCGGAAGGTGCTTTGCATAGGGATTTGGTGGCCCACGCCTCACAATGATGCGATAGATTATGCGCGGACCTGCGATGTCTGTCAAAGAACTGGGAAACCCTCTAGGAGGGATGAGATGCCACTAATACCTCAAGTGACACAGCAACCATTTGATAAATGGGATGTGGATTTTGTGGGCCCTATCAACCCACCTGGGAAGCGCACTGGTGCAAGATACACCCTCACAGCGATAGATTATTTGACATGATGGGCAGAGGATGCACTAGTCGTAGATTGCACCACTGCAACAGCAGCGCGAATCTTGTTCAACAACATTGTCACTCGGTTTGGCTGCCCGAAGGTATTGATGAGTGATCAGGGAAACCATTTCATCAATCGCACCATCAGCGCATTGACAGTGGAGCTACATATACAACATAAGAAGAGAATGCCATATCATCCACAAGAAAATGGGACAGTAGAAGATTTCAACAAGGTATTGGAGCATGCACTGACAAAGGTTTGTAATGCAAACCGCAACGATTAGGATTTGAAGATTCCAACAGTTTTGTGGGCATATCACACCACTTGTAAAAGGTTGACGGGACAGACACCATTCAAATTGGTGTATGGGAAAGAAGTGATTATGCCTATGGAGTACATTGCTCCGAATCTGCGCATAGCAGTAATGAAAGGCATGGTTGATGAAGCGGCATTAGGAGAACGTCTGGTGCAGCTAGTATAGCTTGTGGAAGACCGATTTATCATAGGTTTTCACCAGAGCGTGGAGAAGGATTGACAAAAGGCTTGGAATTATAGCCATATCAAGAAAAAACAGTTTCAGTAGGGTAACTTGGTGCTGTTGTATGACAGCAAGTTTATGAAGCATCCAGGGAAATTGGAGATGCATTGGCTTGGTTCATATCGCATTAGTAGCATCACTTCAGGAGGTGCAGTACAGCTGCAACAATTAGATGGAGCGATGCTCCCAAAGTTGGTAAATGGTGGCAGGTTGAATCCCTATAGGACGGGCTTGGAGCAGGGCGATGCCTGAGTCGCATCGAAAAAAAAGAAAAAAGTGTAGGATGCTAGGTGGCAGGATGGTACACCAACAAGAATATAATGCGTAGGTTGGAGTGCTTGTATCACATCTTAGGCACTGGGTCGTGAAATGCGGCAGGGTCGTGACCAGGTCAAATCGTCAATAAATGTAGGACATTAAAGATAGTTAATTAGCGGCACATGATGACCTAATTGGCATTAATGGTGGATTCGATCGTTGGATTGACAAAATCGACCATGGATTTGGGTAATTAAGGCATGATTTGGTCATAATGGATGGGTTTGATTCGGTAATGATGGTTAAGGACACAATTCAACACTATAAGAAGGGACTGGATCTGGTCGAAAGGAACCATTGCGCAGAGTGTGAAGGATAGCTCATTGTTGCATTATTAGCTCGCGTTGCTCAGTTAGGTGTTGAGGGTTTGTTGGAAGCAAGTTGTGTCGGAGGGTGAGGAACTATTGAGCCAAGAGGGGCCCTGGTGCGGCATGCCGAGTACACCTGTGGTCGAAGTTTCGAGTGGTGTAGAGTCACCAGCAAGGCTAATAAGAATTGAAGAAGAGGTCGTCATCATGCCAGGTGGATCAACGTTCACATGTATCCCAAAGAAGCGGAGGGGTCATCATTCCAAGTCCCCATAGAGAAAATGGCAACTAAGATCATCCACAGCTATTGTAGAAGAGGTTCGAGCGGAGGTGGGATAGTCAAGCCGCGAATTTGAAGATTCAGCTGCTTGGGAAGGGCTATCTACTATGGATATCCCTGGGTATGTTCCCCCCTGTCGGCCTGGTATACCACCCCGAATGTTAAAATATTGTAACTTCTAAGAATATTATATTTGTACTTTATTATCCCAGAGATGTGTAAAGCACTTGCAACAATTAATTAATAAGAATATGAGAAATAGCAGAAATGACAGAACTCAGAATCGCTTTTATATTGATCACATGCCACTTCGAGGGGGCAACCTCCTATGATCAAGCTCAATACAAATAACTTCACGGTGCCTTCAATGACCTCAACACACACTTATATACTAAGTCTATGCCCAATACTATGAGTCAAAACCATGGGACATATAATACTACGGAACGACTTACAAAGCATATGCGTCCAATACTATGGGTCAATACTATGGGCTAATATAAAATACGGATCAACAAATACTACAGGACGACTTACAAAGCATATGCGTCCAACAACAATATACTAACATAGTAAAGAGAAGGGTTGACATAGGTTCCTAACATCCCCTCTCCCTTAGAAAAATCTTTGTCCTCAAAGATTTGGTTGGAGAAATTGCTGCAGAATCTGAAGGAGTGGTTCCCTGGTAGCATCCTCGGGTTGCATTTCGGGCCACTGATGCCTTTGGAGTGTCAAGGAGGATTGCTTCGAAGGTTGTAGATGAAGAAGAACCCTATCAGCTGCGTGGAAAATGCGCTCAGAATGGTGCTGATCGACTTGTTGTTTCAGGCGAATTCTGGCCATGTGAAGATTGTCCTGTAGAATGAGAAGAATCTGATCGCGGTTTCGAAGAACCGAGTCAATTTCCTGAACTGGGGAGTTGCTAAGGGTGTATGGAAGAAGAACTGGCGGTGTTTTTCCATAGACTGCTTCATATGGTGTCCTTTGAGATGTGGTATTGTACCACCAGAGCACTGCGAAGAAATCCATAGAAATAGTTGGCCAAAGCTGTGTAGGGATGGGCAAGGGTTTGAGCAATCCCAAAAGGAGTGTCGTTTCACCCTTGTTGACTTGGAAAGTATCATCGTTAGCCACAATCTATTGAATTGTCATTTTTAGTCCCTGCCAAAAGAAGTTACATTGTTCCCGGTCATACATTTTGCAGAACCCAGAGTGCCCTGTTGATGAAGAAGCATGGAGTTCATAGAAGAGATAGCCTTGTTGAACATATTGCAACCAATTTGGAACAAGCAGAGAAAGAGCTGTAAGAGAAACTGGGTCATCAATTGTGCGAGAAGGAGCATCTTCCACCATATTGTCCTTACCCTTCTTGTGAGTGATCACAGAGGGATAACCCATGAGTTGGATAACCCATTTCAGATGTGTTGGGGAGGAGACCCATTGTTCCAAAAAATGTTCCAGACTCTGGAGATCAGTCTTAATGCAGAAATAATTCCCTAATAGGTATGGCTGCCACTTCTGTACTGCATGCAAAATAGCCATCATTTCTTGCTAAGAGGTAGATGTGGCTAAATTCTTACCGGAAAGGTCTCTTGAAGGAAGCAAGCGCATTGGTTCAGTAAAGATACCTGCATATCTATCCAAGTAAGTAGTGGAGACTGTTGATGGGTGCATTTGAATGCAATTGAGCTGAGCGATGGCACCATGTGAATTCTTCTTAAGGATTTTTTCCAGGCGATGTGAACTGATGATGCAGAGAGACCCTGGTTGTAAGCCCATAAATTTGTGTTTTTCCCCATTGACTTTAAACTGCATCCAAAGTTCAGCAAAATCCCATACGATGGGGCCAAGTGTACGTAACCATTGAATGCCCAAAACCACATCACATCCGCCTAAGGACAAGGCAAACATGTCAGAGCATAGGTTATAGTCTTCCATAGAGATATGCACATTGTGACACTTCCCCTTGCAAGGTAAGGTGCCCCCATTGGCAACCATGACTTCAAAGTTGGAGCAAGGATGGACAAAACAATCAGCCTGTTTGGCAATCCGAGGGTCAATGAAGTTATGAGTGCTACCAGAATCAATGAGTATGGTAAGAGGGAGATTCTTGAAGTATCCCCTGACCCGCATTGTTTGTGGGGTGGTGACTCCGGTTATAGCATGGAGAGAGATATCGGGTGGGTCGTCCTAAGATGGGGTGTCAATAGGCGATTGTTGAATGTCGACCTGATCATCTACTATATCTGTAGCTTCTTCACCAAGTTCTAAGGCAAGCGGAGAATCCACATCCAAGAGATAGAGCTTTTGTTGAACACATCTATGTCCCCAAGTGAATTTATCATCACAATTATAGCAAAGCCCTTTTTCTCGACGTGCCTACATTTCTATTTCAGACAAATGCTTGATAGGAGTTGGTTGAGGAGCAGGAGTGATTGGAGGTCGTTGGGAACCCATATTTCTGAAGGTAACAAAGGTGGGTTTGGAGCGTTGTTGAGCTGTGATCTTGTCCTCGGCCAGCTTAGCCAACCCTAGGACTTCCATCATTGTGTTGAGACAAAACATTTTGACCTTTGAGCGGATTTCATCCTTGAGACCACTGATAAAACAACTCCTTTAGAATTCATCAGACAATCCTTTTGTGTGATAGGCCAATTTCTCAAATTCTGTCTGATACTCTCTCATTGTGCCAATTTGGTTAAGTTTAGTGAGTGCTCCTGTGAAATCATCAAAAGCATTAGGACCAAATCGTGGCAAAAATCTGTCCAGTTTGGCTTGGGATGAGCTTTGATGTACCAACGGTACCATTGAAGGGCTTCCTGTTCCAAATGAAAGGATGCAAGTGGAACTTTTTGGGCATCAGAAGTATTATGCAGACTGAAATATTGTTCTGCTCGATATATCCATCCAGTCGAATCAGTACCATTGAAGCGAGGAAAATCAAGCTTCGGCTCACGAAAATTGCTAGAAGAAGAGAACCCAGTGGCTACAAAAGATTCTGGCTGTCTGGTATTGTTCATGGCTGAATGTTGAAGATGGAGGCTGAGAAATTTTTCATCTAGATCCTGGAGTTTGGCTTGGATGGCTGCAAGTGCGTCTTCCATGGTTTTTTCTCCTGCACAGGTGACAACCATAACCAGGGTTTTTTTTTTTGTTTTGGTTGACTGGGTAGGAAAACAAAAACAGAAACTGCTTCAGTAAAGGAAAATCTGGACTTGGGAAAAAATATGAAGGGTAATTGGGGTTTGACTAGGTTTTGGACACTGTCGAATAGACAGGGAAGCAAAAATGAGGATTTTAGAAGCGTGGTGAAAGAATGGGAAAATTTGGCAGAGGGGGACAAAGAAGCAGAATTCAGAAAAGAACTTTGTGGTAAAATTTGAAGGTAATTGGGTGAAATCTGAGGAAGTTATGGCAAACCCTAAAAATAGACAAATGTGGGATTTCAGGCTTTGGGAAGGGGAATTGGGGATAGGGTCCTCAGGAATGAAATATGCAGAATGGGATGACAGGGGTTCCCCAAAAATTTCAAGGGAAACAGAGTGAAAACAAGGGAGATATGGAGAAAAAACTGAATTTTATACTGAAAAATCTGATTTTTATTTATTTATATTTATTTTTAATTTATTTTTAATGTTTAATTTTTATTTTTATTTTTATTTTTTCAGACTGGAGTGGCTACGGCTCAAAAGGGATCTGGAATAGATTTACAAAAATGAGTAGAAATAGAGGTATCTAAAACGACGCCGAATGGATTGAAAACGGCTAGATCTGGAATGGCTTTCAGGCTGGATCTGAACGGCTGGATCTGAAACGGCGCAGCAGTGATCGACAACAGTTCAGCTGAAAATAGATATGGACCCCAGGTATGTGCGGCTTCCTAACAGTTGAGGGGTTTCACTCGGCCACTAATGTTGTCTGACGGCTTGTGTATTGGGGCAGTACCCCTCACTCCACGGCTCAGGTAAAACTGATAACCACTTTGCCACAAACGACAACTCTTGGTTTACCTCAAGGGTGGGAACTAGTCAATCAGGTAGGAGTTGTTGCCCTTTTCGTTGGCAGGTCCTCTCAATGGGCCAGCTACTTCAGGGTTCTTGTGGTACTCCTCACAATGAGTTTTAGGGCTTATGCCCAAGTACTTTCCACAGTTAAGCGGATAGGGATTATTCCCAAATCCGAACCTGCAACAGATGCGAAAAACAAAATTAGCAAAAATTTCACCCAGCGAGCCCAAGAAAGTGCTCTGATACTAGATGTAAAGCACCTGCAACAATTAATTAATAAGAATATGCGAAATAGCAGAAATGACAGAACTCAGAATCACTTTTATATTGATCTCAGGCCACTTCGAGGGGGCAACCTCCTATGAGCAAGCTCAATACAAATAACTTCGCGGTGCCTTCAATGACCTCAACACACACTTATATACGAAGTCTATGCCCAATACTATGAGTCAACACTATGGGACATATAATACTACGGGACGACTTACAAAGCATATGCGTCCAATACTATGGGCTAATATAAACTACGGATCAACAAATACTATGGGACGACTTACAAAGCATATGCATCCAACAACAATATACTAACATAGTAAAGAGAAGGGTTGACATAGGTTCCTAACAAGATGTTTCATTCCTCCATGAAGACCTTATTGTATATCCGGAGATGTTTTATTCCTCCGTGGAGAATGTGGTAATTTGGGTTATTAGACTTCCCTAGTGGGGGTTGGCCCTGAATGAGTCATGTGGGTTAAAGGGTTATTAGACCACCCTAGTGGGTTCGACCCTGTCACATTATGTTAAGTGGTTAAGTTGGGGCCAACCTAGTTAATATAAAAGACAAGTCGGAGTTGTGTATAAATAGAGGAGGTGTGTTCCTCATTTAACACACATTCACTCACTTGTGATTAGCGCATAACTGAGAGAGAGATATGCTATGGAGGATAAGGAGATCATATTTGGGGATTACATCTTTGTATTTGCTGGTCATCTATATTGAGGAAGCTTTGCTGGGTTTTCTACCCCATGAGGGTTTCCCAGGATAAATATTTGTCTCTTGTGTTTATGCGGTGCTTGTTGTTCTTTCAGTGATCCTATATATGCTATTGTTGTGAAATGGAATGTAATGCTGATATTTTCTATCTTAGCATATTTAAGCTTAACATGGTATCAGAGCTAGTCTGAAGGAAGGCAATGTATGGCACTTACGACACTTGCTTCACTTGCGACAATTTGAAGGTTAGGGTTTTATAGAGCAAAAACCAGTCATCGTAGAACTTTCGCTATAAATCCATTTTGGAGAAGGTTCATGATATGAAACCTTTACAAGTCATAGACAACCTCCCTCTGTACCTTGTGTCCAAAGGAAAACCTCAAATTCGTTGTACTTTGTGAGTTATGATCAGTACAAGTTAGGGTTTCTGCCTCTTCCAGATCTCAGTCATAAATAGGTGACCTAGCCAAAAAGGTCATAACATGGGCTAGGAAGCTCCAAATGAAATTTCATAAAAAGTGAAAAGTAGATCATGGACCTTAGTGTCTCAAGCAAGTTGTTCAGAGGTCGAAGTTGAACCAGTGACACGTGGAACGCCGTACAAGTTCGTTCTTCTTTTTTATCCCATAAACAGGTCACATTGTGACACTTGGCATAAATCTCTCTCAGAGAATCCAATTGAGGTTAGACCCATGGGGTTGGAAAGATGACAAGTCAGGCTACCACAGGACAAATGTTCAGACCCTGTAGATCCTAAGTTTAAGAGATGCACCAAAAACAATACGGAACATCTAAAATGGCTAAACGGAGGAAATCTAAGATGAGGAGGAAGAAACTCTCACTTAGTGTTTTCAGTTCTTAGGTATGGAAGGACCTGATACAATGTTGGAGATACCTGATACAACATTGGAAACTTTGATAATGGATTTGGAATCCATTCATATTGATCCTCCATCAAAATGTTGAGGGAGGAAGGAGATTGAAGATTAGGGTTTCCAAGAAACCCTAGGAAAATTGGGAGACTCATAGGGCAGCGATGAAAAAGGTTTAAATGTTGCTAATATCCTATCACCATAGAACCATGGACATAAATAAGATATTTACAAGTGATCTACCTTGGATGGTTAGGGTTTTACCCTTATAGAGAAGACTACTCGAGAGGTATGACTTGAGAAGACACAGGTATGTTTTGAAATCTAATTCTTGATTAAGTTCATAATATGTTTGTCTTCATGCTATTGAGGTTAGTACAATTATGATTGTTTGAAAATGAATGCATGTGAAGTGATAGAAGACATTCATTGATTAGGTGTATGACACTTATGATTGTACTAATGCACCTGTGGTGTTGTATGAGAATGATGTTGTCTGCTAACAAGATACAAGTACATCAAGAAAGACAAATCAAGTTCTATGACCATGATGACATGGAGACGAAGACTCATCCATAGTATTTGACCACATAGAAGCTCTACTTACGAGGTATGTATGACTTTGTTCTACTATGCTTAGCCTATGAGATATGCAGGTTCTAGCACAAGGTCTCTAAATCATTGAAGAGAACAAAAAAGATATTGTTTGGGTATGTTAAGGCATAACCAAGCTTGATAATCCAGGTATGTTTTCCTACATCAAGTTAGAATCCTACTATGTTAGGATCTTAGGTAAGCATACCTATGTATGAAATGATCATGACCATACATACTTAATATTATTTAGAATCATAATGTTTTTATAGTATTGAGACTATACTAATGAATGTATGATTATGTTTGAGATCATGAGGATGACACTAGTATGCATAGTGGTCCAGGATGGATAAGAAGTTCAAAGACATATAGAGATCAAGTAGGAGGAAACCATAAAAGATAAGTATTTGAGTTGTTATTTGAATCTCTGAAATAGTAAATGATATTGCTTGTAATAAATGTATGCATATTTGTATTCCTAGAATATGTCATGTTGAGTGTAAGCATTCATATAGCATTGAACAATATACTACTAATATGCATATGATTGGTAAGTTGGACAAACATTCCATTGTTGCTTGTCTAGAATGAAACCTCTTTGCTCACATGCTGAGAGATGTGCACGCTCTTGATAGTATGTTCTGGTAGAGATGGAAGGCATCTATATAGTCATTGTATGCATACAGGATATGGAAAAGTGTTGTGCCAAAGTATTGGTCAAGATAGTTGCATGACTATGTGAATCATATCTGTATGCATAATAGGTTATCATGTCAACATGACTTGATGATTGTGAAGTATTACTAATCATGTAATTAACTTTGATTTGTAGGAAAGACCATGAAGGATGATGAATGCTTGTTCCAAAGAACAAGTGATGGATGTTCAACAAGACGACTTACAAATCAAACATATTATAGAAGGCTCGTGGCTAGAATATTCTCTTAGAAAGAGAAAGAGGATCATGACGAGATGTTTGCTAGATAAGATCATTCTCTTAATGGTGTAATTGAAGAAGAAGTGTGAATCGAGAAAAATCCCAGAATTCAATTGAAGAAAGCTCTGTACGGGTACCCAAGATCGATAGTCATTTGATGAGCTTAATGATCACCATGGGTGATGCAGATTTCAACCTTTGCTACAAGGTTGAAGATGGTGTCTATATACAGATGACATTCTTCTCTTATATGGATGCAAGAAGGAACTTACCATAGAGTTAGAATGATCTTGAGGCTCATATCAGTAGAACCATCTGACAGGAGATGGCATTGATAGATATGCAGAAGATCACTCAATGCAGAGTTAGTGGATGATCTCTTTTTGATAGGAAACGAGAAACAAATCATGGCAAGCAAGAAGAAGATGGCTACAGAATTTGAGATGAAAGATATTGGACTAATTACTTCCTAGGTATGGAGGTATAGCAAGGCCCAGAAGGAATCTTTCTCAACCAAGGAAAGATTTGATATGTTGGAATGCAAAGCCATGGCCACTCCCATGGATTCCAGCTTGAATCTATTAAGCTAATGACTCATCAGAGTTAGTGGATGTGACTCTGTATAGATAGATTATTGGGTCATTGATGTATCTGATGAATACCAGGCCAGATATATGCTTTGCGGTGAACACCTTGAGTCAATATCTAGTGTAACCTAGACGAGTTCACCTCATAGATACAAAGCATGTGATGAGGTACCTAAAGGGTACGATAGACTTTGGTCTATGTTATCGTGGAGATCATGACTTCAGATTGTATGGCTACATAGATGTTGATTGGGCAGGAAGTGTATCAGACAGGAAGAATACATCGGGTGGATGTTATTGTCTGGGATCTTCCATGATCTCATGGTTTAGCAGGAAGCAGTCTAGTGTGGCTCTCAACACAGCTGAAGTGGAATATATAGCTGCTTGCTCTGGTAGTTGTGAAGTGGTATGGCTTCGGAAATTGTTTTCAGGATTATTTGACTTAGAGATGGACCCCACTATGATCCTGTGTGACAACCAGAGTTGTATCAAGATGACAGAGAATCCAGTGTTCCATGATAAGTCAAAACACATAGAGATTTGATATTTCTATATATGGGATATGGTGCAGAAAGGAGCTACAAAGCTCGAGTATGTGAGCAATGACGAACAAGTTGCTGATGTATTGACCAAACCTCTGTCTCGAGTAAAGTTTGAGTATTTCCGAGACAAGCTTGGTGTAGTTCAGAAGGACCCTCCTCGAAAGGGGGAGTGATATGGTCAATGATGATATTTGGATATTGGCATCGTTGAGGATACTTGTATCGATGATGAGGATATTGTATCAATGATGTGGATACTGTATTGATGAGGATATGGTATCATTGATGTGGATACTGTATTGATGAGGATATTGTATCGTTGATGTGGATACTGTATTGATGTGGATACTTGTATCGACGATGAGGTTACCTGTTCCGACGATGAGGTCGATGATGAGGTTGTTGGTTACGATGATGAGGTTGATGCATGGTCATTATAATTTGTCTAAGTGGACGAGGAGGGATTGTATCATCCCCGCACTTAGGTCCCTGAATAGATCCGTAGAGAGATGTCTCCGAGAAGTGGTCCCTAGTGGACAAGAGGGGATTGTATCATCTGTAGACTTCGGTCCTTGAATAGATCTGTAGACAGATGTCTCTGAGAAGTGTTCCCTAGTGGACGAGAGGGATTGTATCATCCCCGAACTTTGGTCCCTGAATTGATCCATCGACATATGTCTTCGAGAAGTGGTCCCTAGTGGATGAGCGGGATTGCATCATCCCCTATAACATACCCTTTTTGCTGGAAAACATTTTGTGTTATGAAACATTATGATAAATTTTATTGTAAAGTCTTATGTTGGAAAGGTGTCCAAGGATGATTGTAATTTGCACAATATATTATTATTAAATAAATAAAATAGGAGACAAACACCTAAGAGGACTGTTGAAAGAGTGGTTACTGATCCACTAGGTAAAATGGAATCTAGGGTAGAAGGTAATGGACAAGTGGCAGCATCATGATGCAACTAACTAGCTGTTGGTATGGGACAAATCCCTTGAAATGTGGTCATAGTGACCTGAAAGATGGGACTGGAGCTTGAGGCTCATTTATTCCAAACTGACCACTAAAGACCTAGGCAGTCTATATAATAGCCATCAAATTATGAACTGAGGTTCATCACTTTTCCTGACGAGGAAATTTACCTTGGCGTTTTGTTGTGTTTGCACCCAATAGATTTGATGAGGGGATATGCTATGTTGTTGATCATGTTGTGAGTCTGCCAAGCTCTTATTGAGTTTAGGAGGTTGATGCTGAGTGCTGAAGGCATGTTATTACAGGAGGTTGATGTTGAGTGTTGAAGGCATGTTATTACAGGAGGTTGATGCTGAGTGCTGAAGGCATTTTTTGAGTGCCTTGCTTCTACACATATTCCACCTACTTAGTGGTTCAGTAATCAGGTTTGGGGGTTCTCAATAAGCCAGCAGTTGGGTTGCTTCTTCTAGAATAGGTTGGGAGGAACAGGCCTCCTTGGGTGTTTGTCGGCCCTATCTTCATCTACAGTTTCTATTTGTTTATATGTTATTAAAGTAGTTAAATCTGTTTAATTGCAAGTATTTAATTCTTATTTACAGAATTTGTTCTGGTTTAGTTACCCCTACTTTTAGTTTCTGAACCAAATTAAAATTATGAATAGAAATGATGAATGAAATAAATATTCTTTGCATTTTTTCCCATGCTATAGGAACTGCATCGTACTCTAGTATAGAGACAAATTAAGTTGAATAGATAAATGATAGGAAAAATGGCCATGTGAATGAGAAGATAAAAACATTGTATTTTCTTAAGTCACAGTTTACTGTTAATTTCCTATGTATACATGTATCAGTGTTTTGCTTATTATTTCTGCACATATAATTGTTTTCAGAATTTACCGTAATGTTTTCTCCATTTTAAAATATCAGATGTTTAGGAATAAATAAATTTCCTTTCTGAAAATTTTATGAATTATTTTCTATGTTATGGTATTCAAAAACATATATAAGTTTATATCGTACAGTTGCAGAATCTAGATCTCAACTTACAACATACTGTTATCATTTTTCCTTTTTAAATAGTGCATAGTAATAAACACAAATTTATTCATGTACAGATTCACCTACTTTTATGCTTTTTATTAATGCCATTTGACAAACAAATCATCTTGTCATATAACAGAAGTCTTAGGTTACAACCTAGGGTTTACACATTCATTTTCAAAACCAAACCTTCAAACTATTGAATTTATCATCAACTGATAGCAACAAAGATACTAAAGACTATCATTACATTTTTAAACAAAACCGGGTTATGGTTTTCACATCACAAATAGTTAGAAGTTTTTAGCTTCACTTTACCCTTTCAAAGTAGGAAACGAAACTGTTACCATTACATTCTATAACTGTAAAATATTGCTATCCATTCTCAACACATAGCTAACATTTTAACCAATCACAAGCATTAATTCGAACCATGAGCTTATTCCATAAAGCCAAACATCTAAACTGTAATTGTTCCTATAGATCGAACTAGACAACATTCCTGTGTTTTTTTCCAAGATTTCTTTTATTACATTGACAATAGAACAAACCAAACAAAACTAACAAGAAGGGCAAGCTTAGATGCCGATATCTTATCGAAGAGCAGAGTCAAAACCAAACAACCAAACCTTGACTTTCAAATTCCTTTTAGAATGAAAAAACGCAGCATCTTGTTTATAAAATAGATGAACTATACACAGGCTAAGACCTTCCCATTTATATCAAACATCTACCATCGTTATTTGAAACACATAATTTATTACATTATCCAATTTTTTGAGAAATAACATTTCCACATGAAAGTTACAAATCAAACATAACAGGTTCGTGCCTTTTGGGTCAAGGAATTACCCTTCGCAAATCCTTTACAATTTACAAACCCTAATTCGATGAAATACAAACTCTTTGAGATAAACACGAAGACCACAGAACAAACACATATTGGCCATCACTTCCATCTAACCAGAGTTACAAAGCAACCTCCAAGGCTTATCGGTCAGTGTAGCCGTAGCCATCCTTCAATGCCCAGACTGGAGGAGCCACCGAACCATGCACCTGCAAATACATTGGAGATGTGGTTAAAAACAGTATTCCTTAAAAAGAATGATTTCGGTATCGATTCGAACAACCATTACTGTGTTAACACTCATGTATGAAAGATACACTGAAGGTTTTGAAGCACATTACCTTTTAAATGTTGGCATATAGCAGAAAAACGCTAGACAGGTGCAACTGCAACTGTAAACTTTTACATTGTCGAATGTTGAGATGAAAGAAAACCACACTGAGCTATCAACTACTAAACAATTAAACAATGCTGAGACCTGTATCAACCATGACGAGGACCTGACCTCTCACTTTGAACCCAGATTTGAAAGAAAAACCCTCAACTGGTTTGAGTATCGAACCACATCAAGAAAACAGACTTTAAGCTACCAACTGTGACAAATACCATTGTAAAAACCTAGAGAGTTCGGCTCTAAAACCTTCCACAGGTCATGGGTTCAAAACGCAGGCATTATGCCTCTAGAATGCAAAAAAAAGAACCCTAAAAACCCTCAGCCTATCGGCCAGACGCAGAGCCACTACTACCAAATGCCAAGAATTACAATAAACACTTTGAACATAGTGGAGGTAGGGTTCAACCCTCATCCATCAATACCTTCCAGATCAACGGTGGAGATCACCGAGTTAGTTTCATGAAACATCAAGCAACCTACCACATTAAATGAGATATCATTGCCACAGCCATGAAGGAGCCAGCTCGACAACACTTGAACCATTGTTAAATTACAACTCATCATAGAACTGTTACACCACGAAACTATCACGTTCCCGAAGCTCACTACTCCATCCACGATGGAACTCCACTGTCTCAATAGTTGTATGCATTTAATGCATAGGCAGCATTTATATCTACCAACCTGTGACATATTAATGTTCACATCATAATATTAAATACAATGTGGATATTGTATATGGTAAAGTCGTGATGCACCACCTTGTCACAATATGTTAAGGGTTTGGATAGAATTTCGCTAGGGTTTGCATAGTATCACATAGGGTCACGTTAAGTGCACACAACACATATTATATAAAGTTTACTTATATAATAGTTTGTTAATATTTTAATAAATATTGCTAATAGATTATATAGATAATCCAATAAATTACAATACACATGCATTTCAATGTATAGTGTAATGAAATTCATAATCGATAAATCGAATTATTACCATCATCGTAGAGTATAGTCCCTAGGCAAATTATTAAATCATTCATATATAGAATTTCTACAAATTGCTATGGAGGAAAGAGATAGACATTCATGTACGGCTCAACACGAAATTTAAATGAAAATCATATATAATTCCGAGTATAAAACTGAATCATGATCGATACAGATCTTCTCTTGAATCCAATACAAGCTTATAATTTTACATTAATTAAGATACATTGTTTGTCTCAACAATCATTTTCAGATGTCTTTATCTTGAACGATTTTAGTCTCGAACTATGTTTCTCACCCGATAGAGTGCCCAAAGTCTTATCTCTTCAAATATTTGCAAAGGAAATTACTGAAAATCTATTTGGTCACTTGTCGCAACTTTAAATCCTTACCTGTAAACTGCCACAAGTACGAATTCACATGCTTTAGCACGAATTCTAAGTAAGCCTCGAGGCGTCCGTAGGACCCCTTCATCAATCAACAAAAGCACATTAGTCAAAAATAGCTGAATCATAAATCATAACAACAACAATAGAAGTTTGCAATAGTACAGCTGAGTATGAATAACATCAAGACATAAACATGAATCATTTAGTTGCAAATCTTATACTATAAACTAGCATGGTACTTAGTACAACAAGATAACCTTTTATGCATTGTTCAATTCCACACACATTAAATACGAATTAATTGTCACGTCAAAAAATTTTAAATTTTTGTGATTTTTTGGGATGTTACATCCCTAGACTTCGGTCCCTGAATTGATCCGTAGACTCTTGTCTTCGAGAAAGATGTTAGTGAATGATGTAATGTGCACTCCTAGACTACTCAGCAGTGGGTGATCATTCACGAAACCTGTAATGATGTAATGTTCGCTCCTGGATTAGCAGGTGATCATTCATAGGTTGTAAATCCTATATTTGATATAGGTCACACCCCAGTTGAAATAGTACTGGCTCTGTGGTTGAATGGAATGATGTAATGTGCACTCCTGGAATGCTCAGTGTAGCAGCAGGTGATCATTCGCAGGTCCTGTAATGATGTAATGCTCACTCCTGGATTGCTCAATGCAGCAGTAGGTGATCATTCATAGGTGGTAAAATCCTAGATTTAATCTAGGTCACATCCAATATGAAAAAGGACTGGCACTGTGGTCGGGATTGCATCATCCCTATACATGAGAGGTGTCTTAAAGTGATAAGGATTGATCATCCTATAAGTACATCAGGATTTCATCGTCCCTAGACATGAGAGGTGTCTTAAACTGAGAAGGATTGATCATCCTATAAGTAGATCGGGATTGCATCATCCCTAGATATGAGAGGTGTCTTAAAGAGATAAGGATTGATCATCCTATAAGTAGATCGGGATTGCATCGTCCCTAGACATGAGAGGTGTCTTAAAGTGAGAAGGATTGATCATCCTATAAGTAGATCGGGACTGCATCATCCCTAAACGTTTGGTTCAAAATGTATGTGATAGGACTGCATCATCCCTGAACGGTTGGTTCAAAATGTACGTGATAGGACTGCATCATCCCTGAACGGTTGGTTCAAAATGCATGTGATAGGATTGTATCATCCTTGAACTTATGTCCTAAAGTAAGCGGGATTGATCATCCTATAATTGGATCATGTGTATTGCAGAGTATGATTCTATGATGACGCTGTTGATCGAGAGGATCCAGATGTTGATACTAATGATCTAGAGGATGATGTTGTTGATCATGATGATCTAGATGATGATACTGTTGATCGTGATGGTCTAGATGACGATGTTGCTGATCGTGATGGTCTAGATGACGATGTTGCTGATCGTGATGGTCTAGATGATGATGTTGTTGATTGTGATGGTCTAGATGACGATGCTACTGATTGTGATGGTCTAGATGACGATGTTGCTGATCATGATGGTCTAGATGACGATGCTGCTGATCGTGATGGTCTAGATGATGATGTTGTTGATCATGATGGTCTGGATGACGATGTTGCTTAACATGATGGTCTAGATGACGATGCTGCTGATTGTGATGATCTAGATGATGATGTTGTTGATCGTGATGATCGAGATGACGATGATGTTGATCGGTAGATCTAGATGATGAGGCTGTTGATCGAGAGATCCATATGATGATGTTGATCATGATGATGTAGCTGATTGAGTGCTGCAGAAGATGAAGACTCAATACTGACGATGTTGATGTTCCAGTATTGATTATGTTCCAGTAATTGTTTGAGTTATTGATGATGATGTATGAAGAAAACTTCCAATGATTTATAGATGTATCATGTATGATATTGATGACTCCTTGCTCCTACAGATGTTGTTATAATATACTTCTCGTTAAGGGGGAGTGTTGAAATATTGTAACTTCTAAGAATATTATATTTGTACTTTATTATTCCAAAGATGTTTCATTCCTCCATGAAGACATTATTGTATATCTGGAGATGTTTTATTCCTCCGTGGAAAAAGTGGTAACTTGGGTTATTAGACTTCCCTAGTGGGGGTCGGCCCTGAATGAGTCATGTGGGTTAAAGGGTTATTAGACCACCCTACTAGGGTCGGCCCTATCGCATTATGTTAAGTTGTTAAGTTGGGGCCGACCTAGTTAATATAAAAGACAAGTCGGAGTTGTGTATAAATAGAGGAGGTGTGTTCCTCATTTAATACACATTCACTCACTTGTGATTAGCGCATAGGTGAGAGAGAGATCTTCTATGGAGGAGAAGGATATCATGTTTGGGGATTACATATTTGTATTTGCTGGTCATCTATATTGAGGAAGCTTTGCTGGGATTTCTACCCCATGAGGGTTTACCAGGATAAATCTATGTCTCTTGTGTTTATGTTGTGCTTGTCGTTCTTTCAGTGATCCTGTATATGATATTGTTGTGAAATGGAATGTAATGCTGATATTTTATGTCTTAGTAGATTGAATCTTAATATGGTATCAGAGCTAGTCTGAAGGAAGGCAATGTATGGCACTTACGACACTTGCTTCACTTGTGACAATTTGAAGGTTAGGGTTTTATATAGCAGAAGGCAGTCATCGTGGAACTTTTGCTATAAATCCATTTTAGAGATGGATCAGGATCTGAAACCTTTGCATGTCGTAGATAAAATCCCCTTGTACCTTTTGTCCAAAGGAAAACCTCATATTCGTTGTACATTGTGAGTTATGTTCAATACAAGTTAGGGTTTCTGCCTCTTCCAGATCTCAGTCATAAATAGGTGACCTAGCCAAAAAAGTTCACAACTTGGGCTAGGAAGCTCCAAATGAAATTTTGTAAAAAGTGACAGGTAGAGCACGGACCTTAGTGTCGCAGGTAAGTTTTTCAGAGGCCGAAGTTGAACCAGTGACACGTGGAATGCCGTACAAGTTCACTCTCCTTTTTTATCCCATAAACAGGTCATGTTGCGACACTTTTCATAAATTTCTCTTAGAGAATCGAATTGAGGTCAGACCTATGGGGTTGGAAAGATGACAGGGCAGGATAATACAGGATGAATTTTTAGACCCTGCAAATCCTAAGTTTTAGAGATGCACCAAAAACAATACGACAAATTTGGAATGGCTAAACGGAGGAAATCTAAGATGAGGAGGAATAAGCTCTCACTTAGGGTTTTCAGTTCTTAGGTATGGAAGGACCTGATACAATGTTAGAGATACCTGATACAACATTGGAAACTTTGATAATGGATTTGGAATCCATTCATATTGATCCTCCATCAAAATGTTGTGGGAGGAAGGAGATTGAAGATTAGGGTTTCCAAAAAACCCTAGCAAAATTGGGAGACTCATAGGGTAGCAATGAAGAAGGTTTAAAAGGCGCTAATATCCTATCATCCTAGCACCATGGAAATAAATAAGATATTTACAAGTGATATACCTTGGATGGTTAGGGTTTTACCCTTATAGATAAGACTACTCGAGAGGTATGACTTGAGAAGACACAGGTATGTTTTGAAATCTGATTCTTGATTAAGTTCATAATATGTTTGTCTTCATGCTATTGAGGTTAGTACAATTATGATTGTTTGAAAATGAATGCATGTGAAGTGATAGAAGACATTCATTGATTAGGTGTATGACACTTATGATTGTACTAATGCACCTGCGGTGTTGTATGAGAATGATGTTGTCTGCTAACAAGATACAGGTACATCAAGAAAGACAAATCAAGTTCTGTGACCATGATGGCATGGAGACGAAGACTCATCCATAGTATTTGACCACATAGAAGCTCTACTTACGAGGTATGTATGACTTTGTTCTACTATGCTTAACCTATGAGATATGCAGTTTCTAGCACAAGGTCTCTAAATCATTGAAGAGAACAAAGAAGATATTGTTTGGGTATGTTAAGACATAACCAAGCTTGTTAATCCAGGTATGTTTTCCTACATCAAGTTAGAATCCTACTTTGTTAGGATCTTAGGTAAGTATACCTATGTATGAAATGATTATGACCATACATTCTTAAGATTATTTAGAATCATAATGTTTTTATAGTATTGAGACTATACTAATGAATGTATGATTATGTATGAGATCATGAGGATGACACTAGTATGCATAGTGGTCCAGGATGGATAAGAAGTTCAAAGACATATAGAGATCAAGCAGGAGGCAACCATAAAAGATAAGTACTTGAGTTGTTATTTGAATATCTGAAATAGTAAATGATATTGCTAGTAATAATTGTATGCATATTTTTATTCCTAGAATATGTCATGTTGAGTGTAAGCATTCATATAGCATTGAACAGTATACTACTAATATGCATATGATTGGTAAGTTGGACAAACATTCCATTGTTGCTTGTCTAGAATGAAACCTATTTGCTGACATGCTGAGAGATATGCACGCTCTTGATAGTATGGTCTGGTAGAGATGGAAGGCATCTAGATAGTCACTGTATGCATACATGATATGGAAAAGTGTTGTGCCAAAGTATTCGTCAAGATAGTTGCATAACTATGTGAATCATATCTGTATGCATAATAGGTTATCATGTCAACATGATTTGATGATTGTGAAGTATTACTAATCATGTAATTAACTTTGATTTGTAGGAAAGACCATGGAGGATGATGAACTGTTCCAAAGAACAAGTGATGGATGTTCAACAAGAATATTCTCTTAGAAAGAGAAAGAGGATCATGACAAGATGTTTGCTAGATAAGACCATTATCTTAATGGTGTAATTGAAGAAGAGGAGTGAATCGAGAAAAATCCCAGAATTCAATTGAAGAAAGCTCTGTATGGGTACCCAAGTTCGATAGTCATTTGGTGAGCTTAATGATCACCATGGGTGATGCAGATTTCAACCTTTGATACAAGGTTGAAGATGAAGATGGTGTCTATATACAGATGGCATTCTTCTCTTAGATGGATGCAAGAAGGAACTCACCACAGAGTTCAAATGATCTTGAGGTTCATATCAGTAGAACCATCTGACGGGAGATGGCACTGATAGATATGTAGAAGATCACTCAATGCAGAGTTAGAGGATGATCTCTTTCTGACAGGAAACGAGAAATAGATCATGGCAATCAAGAAGAAGATGGCTACAGAATTTGAGATGAAAGATCTCAGACTGATTACTTCCTAGGTATGGAAGTATAACAAGGCCCAGAAGGAATCTTTCTCAACCAGGGAAAGATTTGATATGTTGGAATGCAAAGCCATGGCCACTCCCATGGATTCCAACATGAAGTTATTAAGCTGATGAATCGTCAGAGTTAATGGATGTGACTCTATACAGACAGATTATTGGGTCATTGATGTATCTGATGAATACCAGGCCAGATATATGCTTTGCGGTGAACACCTTGAGTCAGTATCTAGTGGAACCTAGACAAGTTCACCTGATAGCTATAAAGCATGTGATGAGGTACCTAAAGTGTACGATAGACTTTGTTCTATGTTATCGTGGAGATCATGACTTCATATTGTATGGCTACACAGATGTTGATTGGGTAGGAAGTGTATCAGACAGGAAGAATACATCGGGTGGATGTTATTATCTGGGATCTGCCATGATCTCGTGGTTTAGCAGGAAGCAGTCTAGTGTGGCTCTCAGCACAGCCGAAGCGGAATATATAGTTGCTTGCTCTACTAGTTGTGAAGTGGTATGGCTTCAGAAAATGTTATCAGGATTATTTGACTTAGAGATGGACCCCACTGTGATCCCGTGTGACAACCGGAGTTGTATAAAGATGACAGAGAATCCAATGTTCCATGATAAGTCAATACACATAGAGATATGATATTTATATATATGGGATATGGTGCAGAAAGGAGCTACAAAGCTTGAGTATGTGAGCAATGACGAACAAGTTGCTGATGTATTGACCAAACCTCTATCTCGAGTAAAGTTTGAGTATTTCCGAGACAAGCTTGGTGTAGTTCAGAAGGACCCTCCTCGAAAGGGGGAGTGATATGGTCGATGATGATATTTGGATATTGGTATCGTTGAGGATACTTGTATCGATGATGAGGATACTGTATTGATGATGTGGATACTTTATTGATGAGGATACTGTATCATTGATGTGGATACTGTATTGATGAGGATACTGTATCGTTGATGTGGATACTTGTATCGATGATGAGGTTACATGTTCCTACGATGAGGTCGATGCATGGTACATATAATTTGTCTAAGTGGAGGAGGAGGGATTATATCATCCCTAGACTTAGGTCCCTGAATAGATCCATACAAAGATGTCTCCGAGAAGTGGTCCCTAGTGGACGAGAGGGGATTGTATCATCCCCGGACTTCAGTTCCTGAATAGATCCATAGACAGATGTCTCCCTAGTGGATGAGAGGGATTGTATCATCCCCAGACTTCAGTCCCTAAATTGATCCGTAGACATATGTATCTGAGAAGTGGTCCCTAGTGGACGAGCAAGATTGTATCATCCCCGGACTTCGGTCCCTGAATTGATCCGTAGACTCTTGTCTTCGAGAAAGATGTTGGTGAATGATGTAATGTGTGCTCCTGGAATGCTCAGCAGTGGGTGATCATTGAAGAAACCTGTAATGATGTAATGTTCTCTCCTGGATTAGCAGGTGATCATTCATAGGTTGTAAATCCTATATTTGATATAGGTCACACCCCAGTTGAAATAGTACTGGCTCTGTGGTTGATTGGAATGATGTAATGTGCACTCCTGTACTGCTTAGTGTAGCAGCAGGTGATCATTCGCAGGTCCTGTAATGATGTAATTCTCGCTCCTAGACTACTCAATACAGCATCAGGTGATCATTTACAGGTGTGAAAATCCTAGATTTAATCTAGGTCACATCCATTATGAAAAATGACTGGCACTATTGTCAGGATTGAATCATCCCTAGACATGAGAGGTGTCTTAAAGTGATAAGGATTGATCATCCTGTAAGTAGATTGGGATTGCATCGTCCCTATACATGAGAGGTGTCTTAAAGTGATAAGGATTGATCATCTTGGAAGTAGATCGGGATTTCATCATCCCTAGACATGAGAGGTGTCTTAAAGTGAGAAGGATTGATCATCCTGTAAGTAGATCGAGACTGCATCCTCCCTGAACATTTGGTTCAAAATGTATGTGATAGGACTGCATCGTCCCTGAACAGTTGGTTCAAAATGCACGTGATAGGATTGTATCATCCTTGGACTTATGTCCTAAAGGGAGTAGGATTGATCATCCTATAATTGGATCTTGTGTATTGCAGAGTATGCTGCTATGATGATGTTGTTGATAGAGAGGATCCAGTTGTTGATACTGATGATCTAGATGACGATGTTGTTGATCGTGATGATCTAGATGATGATACTGTTGATCGTGATGGTCTAGATGATGATGTTGCTGATCATGATGGTTTAGATGACAATGCTGCTGATCATGATGTCTAGATGACGATGTTATTGATCGTGATGGTCTAGATGATGATGTTGTTGATCGTGATGGTCTAGATGACGATTCTATTGATCGTGATGGTCTAGATGACGATGTTGTTGATCGTGATGGTCTAGATGATGATGCTGTTGATCGTGATGGAATAGATGACGATGCTGCTGATCATGATGGTCTAGATGATGATGCTGCTGATCGCGATGATCTAGATGACGATGTTATTAATCATGATGATCTAGATGATGATGATGTTGATCGGTAGATCCAGACAATGAGGTGGTGGATCGAGAGATCCATATGATGATGTTGATCATGCTGATGTAGCTAATCGAGTGTTGCAGAAGATGAAGACTCAATACTGACGATGTTGATGGTCCAGTATTGATTATGTTCCAGTAACTATTTGAGTTACTGATGATGATGTATGAAGAAATATTGCAATGATTTATAGATGTATCATGTATGATGGTTATGACTCGTTGCTCCTGCAGATGTTGTTATAATATCCTTCTCGTTAAGGGGGAGTGTTGAAATATTGTAACTTCTAAGAATATTATATTTGTACTTTATTATTCCAGAGATGTTTCATTCCTCCATGAAGACCTTATTGTATATCCGGAGATGTTTTATTCCTCCGTGGAGAATGTGGTAACTTGGGTTATTAGACTTCCCTAGTGGGGGTTGGCCCTGAATGAGTAATGTGGATTAAAGGGTTATTAGACCACCCTAGTGGGGTCGGCCTTGTCAAATTATGTTAAGTGTTAAAGTTGGGGCCAACCTAGTTAATATAAAAGACAAGTTGGAGTTGTGTATAAATAGAGGAAGTGTGTTCCTTATTTAACACACATTCACTCACTTGTGATTAGCACATAGGTGAGAGAAAGATCTGCTATGGAGGAGAAGGAGATCATGTTTGGGGATTACATCTTTGTATTTGCTGGTCATATATATTGAGGAAGCTTTGATGGGTTTTCTACCCCATGAGGGTTTCCCAGGATAAATCTGTCTCTTGTGTTTATGTTGTGCTTGTTGTTCCTTTAGTGATCCTATATATGCTATTGTTGTGAAATGGAATGTAATGCTGATATTTTCTATCTTAGCATTCTGAATATTAACACCGAAAGCTCACAAAGAATCAGAAATACCCCGTGCGAATGCCAGCGCTACCAGCGGGAATGGAGTGCTCTACAGACATTGTGCCGGCATTGATGCGCCTAAAATACGACGACCACAACATGGTGGCATATAAGGAAATTACGTTGGATCCCTATATGTCGGGGACACAAATTAGAGGTAACCTGATTCCGCAATATTGGGTGCGTGGTTTGGACCAAGAGGGATTGCTCGGACTCATCAACATGCCACACTTTGGGCAATTGCTAGAGATTAATGCTTGTGTGAAGCAGCTGCTGGCCTGCTTCCATGGCGGCACATTATGGCTAGACAGATGGATTCCAGTCACTGTCGATTTTATTGTTGAGATCACTGGGTTTCCGAAGGATGGAGTGGATCCTTCGCAATACTTCAGAGGGAAGGAGAATGGTGCTGTGTTATGGCTTGGAACATGACGGCTGCGCCTACTGCACTGGAAGTATTAATGATCAGGCAATCCTCACCGGTGCAAAAGATACTACGTTGCAAGGTGGTCCGGAAGAATCGACCCAACTAATGTAATTCAGGGGTCGTGGCGTGTGTAGCGCAGTGCACGGAAGGCATACAAATGAAATGGTCACTATTTTTGTTGAACCAGTTGGCGGAGGATGCAACAGGTATCCAAGATGGGAAGGGATCATGCACATATAGTTGGCTCCTGATTTTGATTGCGCTTGTCGCCTAGAAGGATCCTGACACTTACTAGGGCATGGAAGTTGATGCCGCAAAGGACCGTAAGGGTGCGTGCTATCAGAATCTGTGGTGGGTGCAGGAACCCGAGCACCTTAGGGAATGTGCAATGCAGTTTTGGATCTTTAGGGAGATGCTACAAGAAACAACAATGAAGGTGCATCACTTATCTAAAGAAGCCACGAAAAAATACAAGCAGATTGTATTGTTTGTGATTCGTCCTCATGTTATTCATGTACAAGCAAGGTGCGACCCTGTGAAGCAATGGTTACTGACACACTACAAATTTTCTTAGGAGGAGCTAGATGGAATTGTCAATGATTGGCTTGTCAAATGGTGGGAACCTGTTAGTTTGGTGGAGATTGAGGTGAGGCCACCAGCGACGAGCCCAGATGATCCATTGTACGCATAGGACCAACAGAGTCACCATGACTCGGATCATGAATCAACGAAGACACCTATGGATGATGAGATAGACCGTGAGCTTGAGGAGGGCAGAACAAAGGTGCACTATGAGTATGCTATGATCAGTGGGGCCTCTCTAGCAACGTAAGCGCAGTTGGGATGACTTATAGCGGCTGTCACCAATGCGACAAACGTGGTAGCTCGAGCAATGACAGCATAGGCGGAAGTCGGTTTCAAAGAGGTAAACCTTCACCTTGATTCTTTATGTGATGTTTTTTTGTAGTGGGTACCAGAGGTAGCAACTGGGTAGGCAGTTGGCGCAATCAGCACTGAGCCACGGGTTTGGAACGTAAATATTCCCCCGAGTGCGATTGTGACTGACAATGAGGCTCTCTAGGCCTTGCTGCAATAGTTAGAAAATTTGGCCATTAACATCAATGTGATGCCTACGAAGTAGTTGGCAAATTTGCAGGCGGTTTCCAGCCGGGAAATGGCAGACATAATACAGGAGATTAGCGGTCAGTTCCTGCGATCGCAAGAAAATGAGGCAGCGGCCCAGCAAGAGGTCACAGAGTTGAAAGAAAAGGCAGTAGCGGCGTGGGAGGTCGTCAATAGGTTGGAGGATAAGCTCTAGCATGCGATGGTTGAGAAATCTTGGGTGATAGAAGAATTGAAGAAAGAGCAGGATCGCTTAATAGCGGAGAAAGCCACCATTTGGGATAGCACAGTGCAATTGGAGGCAACAGTCTCTAAACCATGTCAGCACATACCGGAGGAGCCCACTGCATAGTTGGATATGGTCAAGCAAGCACAGCGAATTGGGGCTGTCATCTCCCAATTGCAGCATGACAATGCAGAGTTAACAGCTCTATAGAACCCGGGCACACCACAAGAGCAAGTAGATGATCGAAAATGTGCCATTGAGGAGGTCACCACGCAGATGGTTGAGTTGGAATAGATAGCGACAAAGATCATTGCAGACACTATGCAGTTTTGGGGTAGCATCGTTCATGATGAGCAGATAGAACAACTGACCAAGTTGCGGCAAGAAGTGGAAGGCCTTTGAAAATCCTCATAGCAGATCTAAGAGATGATGTATACCTCACAAGAGAATGATTATGATTAAGCAAGAAAATAAAAGAAGAGTGGTCAATACAGTATAATGAGTAACAGAATAATATGGTACAGTAGAACTCAGATATAAGCAAAAATACTTCACACACACTAGTTAATTAATCAAAATATGGACAAATAAATAGTACAAAGCATGAGGATTCGAATGCCTAAGGTGGCAATTCGAATTAGCCTTCATGGAGTGATCAAAGGATCACTGGAGTGTCATTGGAGCACAACTAGTGTCATCGGAGCACAACTGGAAGTCTTCATCATCATCAGTGGAGTCATCAATGCTCAAGTAACTGTCAACCACCAGTCAAACTGAGTCTGGTAGGTGTAACTGAGTGTAACTAAGTGTAACTGAGTGTAACTGAGTATAAACTGAAGAAAACTGGACTGGTAGGTGAAGAAAGGCTAGTTGCTTCCTAAAATCAAGGAAGAAGGGTGCATTAAGCAACTGAAGGGCTAAAACTGATCAGTGAGAAGCTCTCGGGGGCTGGCTAACTGAGGGCTAGGTGCTGGACTGATGACTGGGATGCATGCAAACCCTAAAAGTGCATGCATGACTGAAAGTGTAAATGATCAAAATACTAGTGGGACTAGGATGGAGTATAGGAATATCCTAACACCCCCCCTTAATCCATCCTGAGCCTTGGTAACTAAGACCAAAGGTGACCCAATACAATGAATAATAACAGTCAATAATCCAAGGAAGTGGAAAAAATTTCATGGGAAAAATACCCCCCCCTCAAAACAGACTGTAAGGCACACATAAAAAATAAATGCTCCGAACTCAATCAGGTGTGATGCTTGGTTATATGTCTGGAGGTATCTTCTTCTTGGGAAGAAGTGGATCATGCTCAAAAAGCATGTGCTTGTACTTGCTCTTCAGATCGAATGTGATGAGAACAAATCCAAAAGTATGAGGATGATCCTTGAACTTGTGATTCGAATCAGTTGAGGTAGGATCAAAATCATGAATATGTAGATAGTATTTTGTCTTCTCCTTCAAACCATCATGGGTGAGATTATGCCAAAAAGAACCAACAAATAATAATTGCTTGAAGTCCAAATAAAATTTAAGACTTGAAGAATAGTTTCTTGAGATCTCCTTTGAACCAGTAGGGGTGAGATCAAAACTATCATATGCATGAGAAATTATCCCAAGCGAATGGCAATGGTTTCTTGAGATCTCCTTTGAACCATAAGAGGTGAGATCAAAACCAATGGATGCTTGAGAAATTATCTCAAGCGGGTGGCAATGGCCATATTCTTCAATAACCTTATGAAAGCATGTGCTAATGATCATATAGTAGTAAATAAGAGATGATTGCTTGAGAGGAGAGAATGCATTACCTCCAATAGCTGATTTTACCTCCGAAGAAATCATGTGATCCTAATGCAAACCAACAGACTCTGGTGCAAGAGAGGATTTAGGACCTTCTGAAATATCTAGAGTGTGAGCTGGCATAGAAAGAGAATAAATTTGGAGCATGAGTGGATAATATGCAAGTTCTTTGTCAACAACTTCAATATGAGATGATACTAGTTCATGATCTGAGAGACCATCAAGGGGAGCGAATGCATCACTTTGCTTGCTTTTGAAGGGGTTTGGACCAAATCCTTCATTCTATTTGCCGAATCTTTCATCTAGGTGAGCCCATAGCTCTTTTGGAGTTTCAATATCAATAATGAAAGCGTACAATATGTACTTAGTCATAGTAAGCATCATTCTTCCAAGGTGCATGTCACCTTTATTCAACCAGTCAATCTTCTCTTCAGAGGATTCAAACTCTCTTTCAAAATAACAATCAAAGAGATCATGGCTCTTTAAATATGCTATCATATTCGGTTTCCATTCATCATAGTTGAATAGAGAAAGAGAAGGGATTCCGTCTAAATCATACATTGAAGTTGTAGAAGACCTGCAAAAACAATAGAGAATATCTGCAACTGCTGTTGCTGCAAAGATGCAGAAACTGCTGCTACTGCTGCACTCGAAATCTTGGTGATAACCTGCAAAAAACTCTCAAGATTGGAAATAAACAATAATCTCAACATGCTCTGATACCATGTGAAAATCCTCATAGCATATCTAAGAGATGATGTATACATCACAAGAGAATGATTATGATTAAGCAAGAAAATAGAAGAAGAGTGGTCAATACAGTATCATGAGCAATAGAATAATATGGTACAGTAGAATTCGGATACAAGCAAAAATACTTCACACACACTAGTTAATTAATCACAATATGGACAAATAAATAGTACAAAGCATGAGGATTCGAATTCCTAAGGTGGCAATTCGAATTAGCCTTCATGGAGTGATCAAAGGATCACTGGAGTGTCATTGGAGCACAACTAGTGTCATCGGAGCACAACTAGAAGTCCTCATCATCATCAGTGGAGTCATCAATGCTCAAGTAACTATCAACCATCAGTCAAACTGAGTCTGGTAGGTGTAACTGAGTGTAACTAAGTGTAACTGAGTATAAACTGAAGACAGTTGGACCGATAGGTGAAGAAGGGGGTATTAAGCAACTGGAGGGATAAAAATGATCAGTGAGAACCTCTCGGGGGCTGGCTAACTGAGGGCTAGGTGTTGGACTGATGACTGGGATGAATGCAAACCCTAGAATGCATGCAAACCCTAAAAGTGCATGCATGACTGAAAATGTAAATGATCAAAATACTGGTGGGACTAGGATGGAGTATAGGAATATCCTAACACCCCCCCTTAATCCATCCTGGGCCCTAGTAACTGAGACCAAAGGTGACCCAATACAATGAATAATAACAGTCAATAATCCAAGGAAGTGAGGAAAATTTCATGGGAAAAATACCCCCCCTCAAAACAAACTGTAAAGCACACATAAAAAATAAATGCTCCAAACTCAAGCAGGTGTGATGCTTGTCATATGTATGGAGGTATCTTCTTCTTGGGAAGAAGTGGATCATGCTCAAAAAGCATGTGTTTGTACTTGCTCATCAGATCGAATGTGATGAGAACAAATCCAAAAGTATGAGGATGATCCTTGAACCTATGATTCGAATCAATTAAGGTAGGATAAAAATCATTAATATGCAGATAGTCTTTTGTCTTCTCCTTCGAACCATCATGGGTGAGATTATGCCAAAAGGAACCATCAAATAATAATTGCTTGAAATCCAAATCAGATTTAAGACTTGAAGAATAGTTTATTGAGATCTCCTTTGAACCAGTAGGGGTGAGATAAAAACTATCATATGCATGAGAAATTATCCCAAGCGAATGGCAATGGTTTCTTGAGATCTCCTTTGAACCATAAGAGGTGAGATAAAAACCAATGGATGCATGAGAAATTATCTCAAGCGGGTGGCAATGGCCATATTCTTCAATAACCTTCTGAAAGCATGTGCTAATGATCATATAGTAGTAAATAAGAGATGATTGCTTGAGAGGAGAGAATGCATTACCTCCAATAGCTGATTTTACCTCCGAAATAATCATGTGATCCTGATGCAAACCAATAGACTCTGGTGCAAGAGAGGATTTAGGACCTTCTGCAATATCTAGAGTGTGAGTTGGAACAGAAAGAGAAGAAAGTTGGAGCATGAGTGGAGAATCTACAAGTTCTTTGTCAACAACTTCAATATGAGATGATATTGGTTCATGATCTGAGAGACCATCAAGGGGAGCGAATGCATCACTTTGCTTGCTTTTGAAGGGGTTTGAACCAAATCCTTGATTCTGTTTGTCGAATCTTTCATCCAGGTGAGCCCATAGCTCTTTTGGAGTTTCAATATCAATAATGAAAGGGTACAATATGTACGTAGGAATAGTAAGCATCATTCTTCCAAGGTGCATGTCACCTTTATTCAACCAGTGAATCTTCTCTTCAGAGGATTCAAACTCTCTTTCAAAATAACAATCAAAGAGATCATAGCTCTTTAAATATTCTATCATATTCGGTTTCCATTCATCATATTTGAATAGAGAAAGAGGAGGGATTCCTTCTAAATCATACATTGAAGGTGTAGAAGACTTGCAAAAACAATAGAGAATATCTGCAACTGCTACTGCTGCAAAGATGCAGAAACTACTGCAACTGCTACACTCGAAATCTTGGTAATAACCTGCAAAAAGCTCTCAAGAATGGAAATAAACAATACTCACATGCTCTGATACCATGTGAAAATCCTCACAGCAGATCTAAGAGATGATGTATACCTCACAAGAGAATGATTATAATTAAGCAAGAAAATAGAAGAAGAGTGGTCAATACAGTATAATGAGCAACAAAATAATATGGTACAGTAGAACTCGGATAGAAGCAAAAATACTTCACACACACTAGTTAATTAATCACAATATGGACAAATAAATAGTACAAAGCATGAGGATTCGAATGCCTAAGGTGGAAATTCCAATTAGCCTTCATGGAGTGATCAAAGGATCACTAGAGTGTCATCGGAGCACAACTAGAAATCTTCATCATCATCAGTGGAGTCATCAATGCTCAAGTAACTGTCAGCCATTAGTCAAACTGAGTCTGGTAGGTGTAACTGAGTGTAACTGAATATAAACTGAAGACAACTGGACTTGTAGGTGAAGAAGGGTGAGTTGCTTCCTAAAATCAAGGAAGAAGGGCGCATTAAGAAATTGGAGGGCTAAAACTGATAAGTGAGAAGCTCTCGGGGGTTGGATAACTGAGGGCTAGGTGTTGGACTGATGACTGGGATGCATGCAAAATGCATGCAAACCCTAAAAGTGCATGCATGACTGAAAATGTAAATGATCAAAATACTGGTGGGATTAGGATGGAGTATATGAATATCCTAAAAAGGACAACTGGAAACACTGAAGGTGTCGATGAGAACGCTGCCACCCATTGCTCAGGTCACCAAATCAGTTGAACTAAAGGAATTGCAGCAGCACGTTGCGAAAGCCAAAGAGAATAAGAAGAAGCGCAACGCGAAGTTGGAGGAATTCAAAGAGGTTGGCAGACAGGTTTTTCTCAAGGCAAGTTCCGCACTACAGTCTGTGCAGGAGGGTTGCCAACGCGTTGCTGAGAGGATACGTGAGCATCCATCTGCATAGGATGTGACCGAGATTCAGGAAGTGGCTGCAGTAGTGAAGCACCAGGTTAAGGAGGTTGATCAGTAGTACGAGGACTTCCAGCTGAAGACCAATGAGTACACCCTATCTAGTTGTCATGGCTCGAGGGTGAGCCACAAGATTGTGTTGGGGGCCTGTTGGCAAGTAGTTTGATAAGTCAGCATCGCGGATGCTGCACAAGGACAAAGGTATCGTGAAAGGAGGAAAGCAGCGCGCAAGACGGCAAGTCCTTTTTGCAGTTTTGGGTCATTTGGACCGTGTCATGTGTATTTTGGGTCATTTAGACCGTACTATGTGGGTTTTTGGGTCATTTGACCGCATTATGTGGGATTTTGGGTTAGTTTTTGTAGAAGTTTGTTAAGAAGTAGTTAGGAGGTTTCCTAAGTGGACCATAAATGTAAAGGCGCAAGCCTATAGATAGATGTAGGTTTGTAAGTGTTGAGATAGTGAAGAGATATCGAAGAGATTGATCATTGTGAAAAAGCCGAAGACAGAGAGTTGGTGATTGAATATCTTGTTGTGTCTGGATTTTTGTAGAGATAAATATGATGTGACAGAGTTTTGAACAGAATCCTTGTGTATTTTCCGTTTCTTTGTGGTAAATGCATTTTGCGATATGAATATGTGAATGATGTGATGTTTCGTGGCCGCGATTAATGCTTTATTGTTATAACTGTTGCACAGTTATGGTTATGTCAATGATAATATTTGTAGAATGATGTTGCGATTATGTTTAATGCTTGAGTTGAATGCTTAGATATATTTCTGAATGTTCCAATAAGTTAATCAGTTAATGCACAACATCCTCCTTCATTCGGTGGAAACATGGTTCCGTCAAATCTCCCTTGCACATCTCGGGTGAGACCTCATATGCTCCGCAGGTGTTGTTGGATAGGGTAAAACCTGTCTGGGCTGGTGCTTAGGGAGATTGCAATGGTTGGGTGTCGACAACGTAAGGAACCCCTATCGACTGGGTTTGTGTCAACACTTTTCTGTGACTTTTTTTTGCTGAACATTCTCTTCCCATTGTAAAGAATAAATTTACTTGAATGTAAATTCCTTCTCAGAATATCTTTCATTACTGATAATGATCCCCCTTTGATTGTGCTGACTCCCCCTTAGATTGGGACATTTATTGAATATTTTTGAAGTAGATCCCCTTGTGTTCCTGTATGATTTACCACATCATTGTCTTTTGATCTATATAGTCCTTAACTTGCTGTGCTTTCTTTTGTATTCTTTTCCTGCTACTTAATCCCCCCTTTAATATTATCCATGATACTAGGAGTCTCTATGTCAAATTGTTTATAACAATATATAATGTTGTTTTGCTGCAAGATTATTATCTATAATCCTGACACCTTCCTTTTTGCTTGTTAATTTATCTTTATTACTTGACTCAATAACTGTTGATCCATCCCAAGATTCGACTGGATCCATCCCAAGATTCGACTGGATCCATCGACTATTTCATATTCCCAATTGAATCCTTGGTTGGATCCTCGACTCAGTTGTCTCAATGGATCAATTGATCCCACAAATTAACTATCGACAACACATGACCGATGGAACATGACTGAAGACACATGCCCGACAGCACATGCCTGACAGATCATCATACATGCCCGATGGTACTTGATGATTCTAGCACATGTCAGATGAAATTATGAGTAGTTGGAAGGAATACAAATCACCATTGATGTGGTAACGATGTCTCTTCATATTCTTCTAGCTAGTAAATGGGAAGAATACACATGATCTCTTTGTAATTGTCCTTTTGTATCTGAAACATGTGGATTAGTTACCCAAGCATCCCTCAAAATTGTATAAATAATTGTAATATTGTAGATGAAATAGCTTTTGGTTCTCTGCTCTTGATTGCATTAAGAGAAGTTCCTAAAGAGAAGGCTCGATTGCTTCCCAATGGTTCCGAAATTCGACCTCTTACGGAAACTACTCAATACAACCAGAGTTTTCACCCGTGGGGTTTATCCGTTATCAATTCCTATCTCGCATTCTTCTATGATTGGCATTGTCTATTAAATTTTGCAGTTGTTTAGTTTTTGGTGTGCTATTCTTCATAGTTGTTTCTATGATCAAACTAACATTATAGCGTTTTCCATAACAACAGCTGACTCAGACAGACGACTCTGTTGTCCTCCTATTGACCTCCTGGGTGACACAGATCATTGGTACCAGAGCTTATTTTCTCTAGTCTTGTTTAAACACTACTTTCATAGTTAAAATGACATATGCCTGTTCATACACACTCTAAGACTTAGTCATCCAATATACCTCTACCTTCAAATTCTAAGTATTTATTTACTCACAACCCCATACCAAAGATGGTAGGTGAAACATAGGGTAGCACACCTAATAACGAAACTGAACGGCTCATTAAGCAAGTACTCGCTCGATAGTGAACTGAAATGTATGAGTGTTTCAATGCGATTCTTACTCGAATCACTAGTTCATTTGGATCGACCTTGGTTAGAAACTCGATGATAAATTCCTTTGACAAGGTTAGCCCCTTTAAGGTGTAGATGAAATTGGATATACCAAATCTGGAAGGAAATATTGATGCAAAATATGTAGAAAATTGGATACAACAATTGGAGTCTTGTTTCTCCGTGAATCAACTTTCTAAGGATGAGAAAGTCACCCTTGTATATTTGAAGAGGTAGAATTCTGTATATTGCTGGTGGGAAAATCTCTTGATGAAATCTACTGAATATGGTAACCCCATCGACACATGGGACAAATTTTTTGAACATGTCTAGAAGGAATTTTATCCACTTAAGTACATAGAACAACAATACAAGAAGTGGCAGCAATTGAGACAATGGAAGGATCAAACAGTACATAGTTATACTGATGAATTCCACCAACTAATGGATCGAGCCAGTGTTAAGGAGGAAGACAAATTACTTGTTCTGAAATATATCAGCAGTTTGGTTCCTTATATCCAACAAGAGATGGAATTTGTCACTATTGGCACTCTTGTAGATGCATTCCATTATCCCATCAAGCTTGGGATGAAATTGAAGGCAAAAGGATGTTTCTCGACCAAACCAATTGGTCAACCTTTCGACAAGAAATATCAGTTGACTACTGTCTTCGTCAAGTCAAAATGGTCTTCTTCGACTACTACCCAGAAGTCGAAATAGGTTAAGAAGCCTTTTAAGAAAGACAAGGGAAAATCGAGTAAACAAACTTCTGTAGGAAAACGATGTGACTACCACAATTCAGTTTGGCATGATGCATCAGAATGCAAATCTAGAAAGACATTCTTGACACAGATGTTTATTTCCAACTTAGTCGACAAGACAGTTGTGGAGTCCGACCTCGACTCTTTAAATCTAGTAGCATCCAATTCGACAACACTCACAAACTCGACTATCATCGACGAAGAGGAAAGAGGACGACTATTCCATACATAGATATGGGTTCAAAATCGCCCATTGCATATGCTTTTGGACAATGGTAGACAAAATAATTTTGTCTCTAAATATATTGTGAAGAAATTGGGTCTTGTTACTACTCCACATCCGCAACCTTACAATATCATTTGGATGAAATATGGATAAGAACTCATAATCACACGATAGTGCAATTTACCTTACTTCATCAAGGCTTTTCAGTATGAGGTTCTCTGTGATGTCACTTCACTTTTGGTAGCCAACGTACTATTTGGAAAGCCTTACTTGTGGGACAGACATGGAAGGTATCAATTGAGACTACAAAAACTAATTGTCAAAATCCATAATCAGTACTATGGAGTTCCAGAATGTAGACCCACACCAACAATCGATATGGTTTTATCAAAGCAATCCAAGAAGCTGATTAGCCATGCTTATAAATTTATGCTATTAATGATCAAACCTTAACACTCTCAGAAGATCGCAACAACTAGTCATTTCTCCAACGAATATGAATCTCAACAACATAAGCAAGTTGATAGAATACTTGAATAATACAAAGATGTGTTCAAATATCCAACTGGAGTAACACTACATTGCTAGGTAAAACAGTCCATTGATCTTGTTCCTAGTTCTTCATTACCCAATGCATCTGTTTACAGAAGGTCTGTTTTAGAAAATGAATAAATTAGCAGACAAATTATAGGCTTGATTGACAAAGGGCATCTTTGACCTAGCTCCTCTCCTTGTGGAAGTCCAGTCACCCTATTCCACAAGAAATACGGGACATGGAACATGTGCATCACCTACAGGGATCTCAATAAAATTTTAATAAATAATCAATATCCTCTTCCTAGAATAGATGATTTACTTGATTATTTGAAAGATGCTAAAATATTTACCAAACTTGGCCTCAAGTCGGGATATCATCAAATTCCCATAGAGTCCTCAAGTGTATGGAAAACTAATGTAAAAAATAAGGAAGGTTGATTTGAATGGCCAATCATTCGTTTTGTTCTAACTAATGCTCTTGTCACTTTTATGAGATATATGGATGGCATTCTTAGACCTTTTTTTGGAAATGTGTCATTTTCTATCTGGATGACATCTTGATTTTCAACAGATCATGGGAGGAACATTTACGGTAGCTTCAACAAGTGATTAATGTTCTTAGATGACACAAACAATGTTTGAACTTGGATAAGTTCTCTTTTTCATTGACAAGTATCAAATAATTGGTCTATGTGATCGACTCAGTAGGAATTTGAGTCAACCTAGAAAAGATACAAGTTGATCAAGGATTGGCCCACTCCAAAAAGCATTCAAGAACTAAGGAGTTTCCTTGATTTGGAAAATTTTTACCACATATTTGTGTTGGGATTCAGCCACATAGCTTGGACTTTGAATCAATTGACAAATGGAGGTGTAAAGATAGTTTTCAAATGGACTAAACCACAACAACAAGCTTTTGCACAGCTTGAGAGAAAGCTTTGCACTGCTCCAGTGCTTGTACTATCGAATTTGCATCGACCATTTGAAATTGAGACTAACAAAACCGACTATGCCATGGGTGTCGTGATTATGCAAGTAGGTCACCCAGTAGCATTCCACTTGGAAAATTTGAGTGATACTATTTGTAAGTATTCTACCTATGAGAACGAACTATATGTCATTGTACAAGCTCTTAAGCAATGAGGACATTATATTTTAGGCAAAGAAATACGTCCATATCGACCATAAAACTTTACAGTTCACTCTGTCAAAATCTAAGTTACAGACGACGAGACAAATCAAGTGGGTTAGTTACCTACAACAATTTTAGTTGCTAATTAAGCATCAGAAAGGCAAATCCAACACAACAACTGATTTCCTTAACTGACCACCAATTACTTCACTTCTTACAATGTTAAGTATGCATGGTTATGACACCATTAATTGGACGCGACTATAAGAAGAAGACATTGATTTTTAGATGGTGTATCAATATATCCAGACAGAACAACCAATTTTTCTCGACTACCATGTGAAGGACACCTTGCTTTACAAGCTAGGACAACTTTGTGTACCTTCAAGTGAGCACCGATAGAAGCTCATCTGGGATACACACTACAACAAAAAAATAGGACACTTTGGAGTGGAAAAGACACTTTTCGTGCTCTAGAAGTATTTCTATCGGCCTTCGCTCAAAACATATGTCGATAGGTACATCAAGTCATGTGTGGTTTGTGTCATTTCCAAGTCACCGAATCGACGAGAAGGTTTGTATATGCCCTTTCCCATTCCTAGTCAACCATGGGAATCTATTTCCTTGGATGATTTGATTGGATATCCTATTACCCAACACCAACATGATGAAATCCTAGTAATGGTAGACATATTCTCCAAAATGGCTATCCTCATTCCTTGCAAGAAGACCGCAACAACCCAACAGACTTCTCAACTCTTCTTTGAGAATGTTTGGAAGCACTATGGCTTCCTGAATTAAATCATCTCTGATCGAAATCTATATTTTTTAGCACCTACTGGAAGACACTCTGATAGTATCTCGACACATAACTATCTATGTTGAAAATGTTCCATCCTCAAACTAATGGACATACAGAAGTTGTGAATCACATGGTGGTACAACTAATTCGCATGTACAACCACAAGCATCACAGAACATGGGACAAAAGTATCCCATACATCCAACATAGCTATAACCGAGTGCAACACAGTTCAAAAAGAAAGAATACCTTTGAACTATGTTATATAATTAAACCCTCAACGCTATTGACTTAGTCAGCTAGCAGACTGGTTTGGTCGAAACTGACCATGGGCAATGAGAAATCGACAAGGAACTCAATTTCAAGGATCAAATGTGTGACATTAAGAAACAAACACAAGAGATGTTACAGTGAGCTAGTGAAAAAACAAAGGCCCAACACAATAAGAATCATATTTCTCATTCATTCAAAATTGGGGACTAGGTCTGGTTGCATTTCAAGAACCAAAGATTCAGTGACCCACACAGGAAGATGAAGCCTTTACGATGAGGTACTTATACCATTCTTGAAAAAATTGGGGAAAATGATTTTAATAGTAGAATTCCACTATACTTGGGTCTGCATCCAGTATTCAATGTAGACTTGCTTCGACCGTATTTTCCACCATTATTGGAACAGATCGAATTACAATCGACAGATCCAAAAGATATACACCCAAATGCTCAAGATCGTCTTTCCGTTGACACCATCATTGGATAGAAAGAACACCATACAAAAACACAAAAAAATTCCCTTGTTTCAGGTGGCCAAGGATAGACAACTCCCATCTCAAGGAAAGTGGTATCCTCTCCCTATATTGGAGCTCAATTTTCCTCATTTGTACGAGCAGGAAATGGAGACCATTTCCACTCAAGGGGGGAATTCTGATTCATCCCTAGACTCGAATGGATCCATCGACTATTTCCTAGTCCCAGTCGACTCCTTGTTCATATCCTCGAATTGGTTGTCTCAACGGACAGTCGATCCCGCAACTCGATGACCGACAACACATGACCAAGGAATCATCATACATGCCTGATGATACTTGATGATTCCAACACATATCAGATGCCATTTTGATAAGTAGGAAGGAATCCAAATCACCATCGACATGGTAATGATGTCTCTTGATCATCTTCTTCTAGTTGGCGAATGGGAATAAGACACATGAACTCTTTTTAACTGAAACGTGGTGGGTAGTTACCCAAGCATCCCTCAGAATCGTATAAATACTTGTAAGCTCGAACATGAAATAGCTATTGGTTCTTTGTTCTTGATTGCATTAATATCAGTTCCTGAAGAGAAGGATCGATTGATTCCCAATGGTTCCTACATTCTACCTCTTACGACGACTGCTCAATACAACCATAGTTTTCACCCATGGGGTTTCTCCATTATCAATTCTCGTCTCACATTCTTCTATGTTTGGCATTGTCTATTAAATTTTGTAGTTGTGTAGTGTTTGGTGTGTGCTATTCTTCAAAGTTGTTTCTTTGATAAAACTAACATTATAGGGCCTATTTTCGGACAATCTGTATGAGCAGACTCAAATAGATCTCCCTAGTCCAAGTGGGTCTAGAACAAATAAAAACACAATACCAGTTACTTTACTAGATCAATATAACTGCTAGATGGGTCAATATGTGGCTTACCTCAACTATGCAATTCTTTTCTCCTTGTTTTTCCAAGATCCAAATCCTTCAGATCTTCAAGTGCAAAACCTTATCAAGCATGTGGAAACAAACAAGCGGTAAAATCATATAAACACAAATCGATCTAGATTAACAGTTAAGGAGGAAAATCCTAAGTATTATCAATACAACCACACTTATGGAAAGAACTTGTATTAATGTAATAATCATAAGTACATAGGGAATAAATGTCACAACCCAAGCCTTAATGTTGTAACTTCCATACAACAATCCTAGCCTCCAAGATATAATTTTTTCCTCCCAAAGGATGAGTGAGGATCACCTAGAGAAATTCCACTTTCATAAGAGTACTATAATACTTCCTCCCTTTACAATGTGGAGAGGGTCCATGTTTATAAGGCTAAATAGATAGGATAGGTTGGGGATTTAGGGAAGATGTCTAAGGGATCATCCCACTAGGTTAGGGGATCGAATGCCAGGTTTCCTAGCATCTAGGGATAGGCCTCCATGTCACCAAGCTTCGAGAAGTCGCTCGAAGCTTCCTTTTATCCACTTTAACCAACTTCGACGCACTTTGCACGAAGACAACCTGCACCAGAATTGGATCAACGCATCTTGTGTGAAGGCATATGGAGTCATTGACGCACTCTGCTAAGGTGTAGAGGGAGTCACCAAGGGTTTGACGCTCCTTGCTAGAAAGCAGGATGCGTTGGGGTGATTAAAAATTATGGAAATGGAAGGAAAACAAACTTTCTCTTGATGTTTTATCTAAGGGACTTTAGGGATTAAGTGTTGATGTATATGTAACTTCGGAATGTATTTCATCTGTATATTATATATATATTTATTGTACCCTTATAAAAGATGTGTTATTCCTATAAGGAAGTGTCGTCATGTGGATTGACAAGTGTCGCAAGTGTGTGTACTTGCCGATGGGTTATTAGACCACCTTATGGGGTCAGCCCTGATTAATATATAATATAATGTGGGTGTATCCAAGTAGACAAGTCGGCCCCAGTAGGTCACTGGGCAAAAAGGTGAGTATAAATAGAGATAGGAGATCTCTATTTTACTCACTCGGAAAAGTAACTATCTCTCTCTCTGAAAAGTGGCGCACTAGTGAGGAGGAGGAGGATCATCTGCTAGGAGACTATCTCAGTGTTATTTGGTTGTATTTTGGTTGAGCCATTGCTCTCTCTATCTCTGAGGAAGTTGTGGGGTTTTTCACCTTAGGGTTTTCCCCATGAAAACTATGTGTCTCTTGTCTCTATGCTTTTGATTCTTGTGATGCTTGTCATATTATGATTTTCATGCATTGATATACTGTAGATGTTATTCTCTCAGCAAAGATCCTATAGTATTGTGATTTAATACTAAAAATTTAACATGGTATCAGAGCTTAACTGAGAAGAAGACATTTTGCAGTGACAGAAGCTTGTATTCCTTGTTTATTGAGTTTCTCTCCACAGATTTTTGAAATTCAGTATAGTAGATTGGATCTACTCATCAAGGCGCATCTATCTGTCCAATCAGAATTCAGTTCCGAGCATTTTCAGATTTGGCCCTAAAAATTAGGGTTTCCACAAAAATAGGAATTTCTGGAAACTGAAGGCACAGCTGGAAGCTCCTTGCAAAAATCGAAGGTTTGAGCTTTGGATCGAACCCTAATTCAGGGCTCTCCCCAGTGAACCCAGGAGGACAAAAAGGCAATTTTGAAGGACAAGACTTTGCTGATCTCAATTTCTGAATGTACTAGGCGGATCAGCTCTCCAAGGCGCATCTTTCTATCCTTTCGGAATTTTGAAATTCACATTTTGAATTTTTAGGGTTTCTCTGACAAACCCTAATCTAGGACCAGATCCAGTTTTCAGCACTTCAAGTGGTAAGTCCTAAATCCTTTCTATTTCCATTTGAAGTACTCTTAAAAGATGTCTCTCCACACCAAGCTTGAGGATAAGCTTGAAGGGGATGATAACTTTCGAGCCTGGAAGTATAGGATTGGATTAATCCTAGAAGAGAATGAGTTGGACTCATATGTGAAAGAAGACATCCCTATCCCAGAGGATGAAGAAGCCAAGGCATTGCACAAGAAGAACTTGGTCAAGGCAAAGAGAATCATTGCTGATTCTATCAAAGACCATCTCATACCTCATGTGTCTTCTCTTAAGACACCCAAAGAGATGTTTGAATCTTTGACCAAGCTATTTGAAGGAAAGAACATAAATCAGAAGATGACCCTGCGGAACCAATTGAAAGCAGTGAAGTTTCAGAATGGAGAAACCATTCAATCTTACTTTTCAAGGGTCTCCCGGATCAAGGAACAATTAGAAGCAGTAGATGAAATGGTGGAGAATGGTGAAGTGGTGATGACCACTCTAAATGGCCTACCCAGGTCATGGGATTCCTTTATTCAAGGAATTTGTGCAAGGAAGAAATTGATCTCCTTCAACAGATTGAGGGAAGAATGCTCTCAAGAAGAAGCTAGACTTATAGCTCGTGAGGAAAAGATGGGAGGAGAAGATCAAGCTCTTGCAGCTCACACCAAAAGAAGCAAAACCAAGAAGGATCACTCTCACCATAAAAGATTCCATCAAAAGAGTAAGAAGGACCTAAGATGCTTCACATGCAATGAGAAGGGTCACTTTGCTTCAGATTGTCCCAAGAACAAAATGGATAATAACAACAACTCCAGCAAAAAGAAGAAGGGCAGCAAAAGAAGGTTTCATGCTCATGCTGCCGAAGATGATGAACCTCCAAAGAAGAAGGCTAGGGCAGAAAGTAGTAGTGATGATGACTCATCAAGTGAAGAAGAATATGTTCTAATTTCTGCTCTTACAGGTACCATCTCCCATTGGATGCAAAAGGTATGAGGGTTGCATTTATGGATGGCCAAGTCCTAATGTGGCCAAAGGGAAAGACCATAGATGATGCAGTAGTAATTGGAGAGCAAGAGGGAGGCTTGTATAAATTGAAGGGACAACCTGAACATGACATGGTGCATGAATCCATGGAGCCAAGTGAACTTTGGCATAGAAGACTTGCTCACATGCACTATAGAGCACTTCCAATTGCAAGCAAGGCAGTAGAGGGTCTTCCTGAAATCAAGACCAAACATGAAGGTGTTTGCAAAGGATGTGCAAAAGGTAAGAACATTAAGAAGGCTTTCCCAAGCAGTGAAAGCAAGGCAAAAGACATCCTGGAAATCATCCACTCAGATGTATGTGGCCCTATGTCATCCAGTTCCCTGAGTGGGTATGTTTACTATGTATCATTTATTGATGACTTCTCCAGGAAGACTTGGGTATACTTCTTGAAGGGAAAAGATGAGGTGCTTGATAAATTCAAGGAATTCAAAACCTTGATGGAGAATCAAACTGACAAGAAGATCAAAACATTCAGATCCGACAATGGTGGAGAATTCACCTCAAATGACTTCAAGAATCTTTGCAGTGATTCAGGGATTAAGAGGGAGTTGACTGCTCCTTATAATCCTCAACAAAATGGAGTTGCAGAAAGGAAGAACAGAACTATCATGGAAGCAGCAAGGGCAATGTTGCATGACCAAGATCTTCCTATGCATCTATGGGCAGAAGCAGCTAGAATAGCTGTATATGTGCAGAACAGAACACCCCACAAGATATTGGACAACAAGACACCAGAAGAGGTCTTTTCTGGTAAGAAACCTGAAGTCAGTCATCTCAGAATATTTGGTTGTTCAGTATACACTCATGTCCCAAAGGAAAAGAGGACTAAACTAGATCCTTCAGGAAAGAAGGGTATCTTTGTGGGTTACAGTGAAAGCTCGAAGGCTTACAGAATATACTTTCCAGGGTTCAAGAAGATTGATGTCAGCAGGGATGTAACATTTGATGAAAACTCAGCATTCATCAAATCAAGGAAGGCACCTACCGAAGTTTATGAAGAACCTAAGGAAACAAGATTTCAGGATACTACCATGACTGAAGCAGTTCCAGAAACTATTCGTGAGTTTGAAGATCCACAAGAACCTGTAGATCCACCCTGTGAGAATAACTCTCACAAAAGGAAACCTGTGTGGGCTAGAGAGCTCATTCATGATGCAGAAAGATTTGGCATTCCAGAAGAAGAACACAGAGCAAAGAAGAGAACCAGATCACACACCAGTTATGTTGCTTTACTCTGTGACATTATGAACAAAGAGCCTTCTAGTTATGAAGAGGCAGCAGAAAAGAAAGAATGGAAGGATGCTATGGTTGAGGAATACCAATCAATAATGAAAAATGATGTTTGGGATGTTGTCCCAAGACCTAAAGAAAAGTCTGTTGTGACTTCCAAGTGGATCTACAAAATCAAGCACGCTGCAGATGGCAGTGTAGAAAAATACAAAGCAAGATTTGTAGCTCGTGGTTTCTCTCAGAAAGAAGGAATAGATTGTGAAGAAACCTTTGCACCTGTAGCCAGGTATACTTCCATCATAACAGTACTTGCCCTGGCTGTAGCAATGAAATGGAAAATACACCAGATGGATGTCAAGACTGCTTTCCTGAATGGTGTAGTAGAAGAGGAAGTATATGTGGAACAACCACTCGGTTTTGAAATACATGACAGGGACTCATATGTGTGTAGATTGAAGAAAGCCTTGTATGGCTTGAAGCAAGCTCCCAGAACTTGGTATGGTAGGATGGACAATTTTCTATCTAGCTTGGGCTTTACCAAGAGTAAAGCAGATTCCAACCTTTATTACAAGGTTGAGGAAGGGAATCCAGTGATTCTACTCCTGTATGTAGATGACCTATTTGTGACAGGAGATGACAGACTGATTGCAGATACTAAGAGGAAGCTTGCAGCTGAATTCGATATGAAAGATTTGGGAATGATGCATTATTTCCTAGGTATGGAGGTGTGGCAGAATACAGGTGGGATCTACCTTGGTCAAGGGAAGTACACGGTATATATCCTGAATAGATTCGTGATGATGGATTGCAAGGCCATGGCCACACCTATGGCATCGAATCTGAAGCTTCTATGTGATGCTTCATCTGAGCCAGTTGATGTCTCTATGTATCGTCAGATGATTGGATCCTTGATGTACCTGACGAACACGAGACCAAACATTTGCTTTGCTGTGAACACATTGAGCCAGCTCCTGACGGAATTGAGGAGTGTTCACCTGGTTGCTGTAAAGCATGTTCTGAGGTACCTGAAGGGTACGGTGGATTATGGGCTCAAGTATGAAGTGAATCAAAAGTTTAACCTACAGGGTTATGTTGATTCAGATTGGGATGGCAGTGCTGCAGATAGGAATAGCACATTTGGGTGTTGTTTCAATATGGGATCAGGTGTGATCTCTTGGTTTAGCAGGAAGCAGTCCTGTGTAGCACTGAGTACAGCTGAGGCAGAGTATGTTGCAGCCTGTTCAGCTAGTTGTGAGGCAGTATGGCTACGGAAGCTACTGTCTGAGTTATTTGATCTCCCGTTGGAGGCTACTGGTATCTTCTGTGATAACCAGAGTTGTGTGAAGCTGTCCGAGAACCCAGTGTTTCATGACAGGTCGAAACACATAGAGATCAAATATCACTATATTAGGGATATGGTTCAGAGAGGAGCTGTGAAGCTTCTGTATGTTGCGACGGACGAGCAGATTGAAAATGTGCTGACGAAGCCACTAGCCAGAGTGAAGTTCGAGTACTTCAGAGAGAGGCTTGGCGTTCTTCCGATCGAGGACACTTCGAGGAAGAAGTGATGGACACATTTGCTGAAGCCATTCCAAGCATGTTGGAAGGAGGATCCTTCACATGGCTGTGGATGTAAGCGCTGGATAATGGGCATCAGGATGATGTTCTGGTTTCTGCTGGATATGATCAGTTGGATCATTTATGTATGTACGCATAATGTTGGATGTTGGATATGATCAGTTGGATCATTTATGTATGTACGCATCATGTTGGATGCTGGATATGATCAGTTGGATCATTTATGTATGTACGCATCATGTTGGATGCTGGATATGATCAGATGGATCATTTATGTATGTATGCATCATGTTGGATGCTGGATATGATCAGTTGGATCATGTGTATGTATTTTGTATATGCATCATGTTGGATGCTTGGACCATGTATCTGTATATGTATCAGGTGGATACATTGTATGATCAGGTGGATCATGTATGGTGATATGTATCATGTATCAGGTCGATACATTGTATGATCAGGAGGATCATGTATGATGATATGCATCAGGTAGATACTTGGTATGCATCAGGTGGATGCATTGATGATCAGGTGGATCATGCAGCAGGATGTTGCAGTGATGATCAGGATGATCATGGATGATGAGCTTCAGGATGTTGCTCCAGATGACATGCAGTAGGATGTTGCAGTGATGATGATCAGGACGATCATGAGTACATCAGGATGATGTATGGTGAGTATCAGGTTGATACTCTGTGGCCGTGGATCAGGTTGTGCAGATGAGCATGTCTGGGAGATCCTATAGGTCGGAGTTGTGTACCCGTAACAGCCTGGGATGCTCTTTCGAGACATTGCTCTGGGAGGACATGTAATTTGTGCCCTGGGAGATTTCAGGTCAGAGTTGTGTACCCGTAACATCCTGAGATGCTCTTGCGAGGTTTTGTCCTATGGCATGTAATTTGGGCCCTGGGAGATCTCAGGTCGGAGTTGTGTACCCGTAACATCCTGAGATGCTCTTTCGAGGTTTTGCCATGTCCACATGTAATTTGTGCCCTGGGAGATTTCAGGTCATAGTTGTGTACCCGTAACATCCTGAGATTCTCTTGCTAGGTTTTGTGGTGGACCACATGTAATTTGTGCCCTAGGAGATTTCAGGTCGGAGTTGTGTACCCGTAACATCCTAAAATGCTCTTTCGAGGTTTTGTGGTGGGGTCACATGTAATAGCGCCCTGGGAGATCCTACAGGTTGGAGTTGTGTACCTGTAACATCCTGGGATGCTCTTTCAAGGTTTTGTGACGCACGTAATAAGTCCTGAGGATTCCACAGTATGGCCAGTGATGACGAAGACCTGCAGGTGGTGGGCCTACATCCAGTATGAAAAAGGATTGGCTCTGTAGAACTTCCTATGACGAGTAGAGACAGAGATTGGTTGAGATAGTAGTAGCAGTGACGATGATGATGACGATGCATCGATGACGATGATCCAGAGAAGAAGACTTGTCTAGCATATCTGTGTCGAGAAATACCTTCCTAGTTAAGAGGGAGTGTTGATGTATATGTAACTTCGGAATGTATTTCATCTGTATATTATATATATATATATATTGTACCCTTATAAGCGATGTGTTATTCCTCTATAAGGAAGTGTCGTCATGTGGATTGACAAGTGTCGCAAGTGTGTGTACTTGCCGATGGGTTATTAGACCACCTTATGGGTCGGCCCTGATTAATATATAATATAATGTGGGTGTATCCAAGTAGACAAGTCGACCCCAGTAGGTCACTGGGCAAAAAGGTGAGTATAAATAGAGATAGGAGATCTCTATTTTACTCACTCGAAAAAGTAACTATCTCTCTCTCAGAAAAGTGGCGCACTAGTGAGGAGGAGGAGGATCATCTGCTAGGAGACTATCTCAGTGTTATTTGGTTGTATTTTGGTTGATCCATTGCTCTCTCTATCTCTGAGGAAGTTGTGGGGTTTTTCACCTTAGGGTTTTCCCCACGGAAACTCTGTCTCTTGTCTCTATGCTTTTGATTCTTGTGATGCTTGTGATGATTGTCATATTATGATTGTCATGCATTGATATACTGTAGATGTTATTCTCTTAGCAAAGATCCTATAGTATTGTGATTTAATACTAAAAATTTAACATTAAGGCATGGAGATAATACATGACTCATGATGACGATAGTTTGGTGTAACATAATGCCCCCCAAAGCATGAAGCTGGTAAAATGGAACAGGTGAAATGCTTTGTAACATAGAAGGGATGGAGGGAAGGATCATCAGTTGGAATATACTACTGCAGTGTAACTGACTCTCATATATACGTCTCACATGACTCATAACATGGCTGCCGACCAATACATTGTAGATCCATGATTGTAAAGACCGAATGAACATAGTCATGGCTACTAGACACAAGCGTAGATCCATGATGAGATGATAACACAACCATGACCAATACAAAAGTGGATCCGTGTGATATGACTCAAAAATATCTGTCACAACCTAGGGTCTTCATGTCAAACCCATAATGATACGAATATAACCAGGTGATTACAATGTCTTGAAGTAGAACATGGTAGAAACCACTTGATTACCGATCATTGATGTATACCGTTAACAAGCGCAAGGGAAATCACCATTGATGCCAATGATTCCCAAGGTATCATAGTACATACCATCAAATGTGAATCAATGAGATGAAGTCGAACACTCGATAGAATATTTCAATCAAAATCCAATGATGTGAACTCATGTTGAAAGCGAGGTAACTTTCCATTGAGGCATGCAGGTCCAAGGTACTTGATTGGTTTCTATATTCAATCCTCAGATAATGTGTTGAAGTTAAAAAGGATGAATCTGTCGAAGGAGGGCCATGATGTATCCCCCATCATCGACACAAAACATGATCAAATATTTTTTGGAGTAAATCATGCAGTAGAGTAATGTGTGATATTGACTCAGGGAAAACTGACACGATAGAAGGTGAGACAATTGCAGATAGTGAATTGATGAACAAACCTCTCTTGAACATAGGCATGGAATGACTTGGAAGTATTGACATGACGATAATTATACAAACCCCTAATGCAACTGATGGTAGAAGCATTCTTTGGATGACCTAAACGAGTAAAAAGGCTCATGAAATTGGTGCGAATCGAAGATAAGCAGATTACCCAGGTAATTAATGCATATGTAGATGAGTGCCATGTTCAAGAGTAACTATGTACTGCCGTAATTACAATGAAACACAAATTATTTCCTTGTCCCCATCATGATTGATGAGTACCTCTTTTGTTTTTTAATTATCTTGAGGAGGGTAACATATGCTCGGTATAGCTCATCCTTCAGATGAGTCCAATCCCAAGTGTCTTACAAACCTGGGATATGAGGGGTTCGTCCCAAAATGGGCCCTTCGATGCCAAATTTTAACGAGTCCAAAGAAGGTAAAATCGGTGTCATTTCATGTTTAGAGAGTCTACAATGAACTAAAGAAGACTCCAAAGGTTATTTTTCATAAAAGCTAGTCTCCTCACCCAAAAAGGATAAAACAATGTGAGAGAGAACTCTTCCAATCATGGTTAACTGGAGTGATCCTTTTTTGTAAATAGTACCTCCTGGTCCGAAAAAGGAGTAAATTATCAGCAGAAAGATGATCATTCAAATACTTTTACAAGTGTGAAAGTATCAAGTTCGCTTGGCAATATTTTCATGTTTAGGGAGTCTGAAAAGAGCTTAAAGGACTCCGAAGGGTTCCTTTTTCATGGGAGTTTAACAGGCCCGAAAAAGTGATAAAATACAACTTGGTGACTTATTCTCATCGTTTTACGAGAATGAGAAAGAAAAAAAGGTAAAATCGATGCGATTAATTTTTGTTTTAATGAGCGGCATAATAGCACAAAAATGCTCAAAGATTTGTTCACATTTCATGTCAAGTGTGAAATGACCACAACGACCATCGAACATTTACAACGCCACTTTACTTCACCTGTAGACTCTAAAAACTAAATCAAATTGACAACTTAGGTGTCCAGACATAAAAAAATTCCCAACTATACTGAAAATGACCCAAAAAGAATAAATTAAAACAAGAATATTCTATTTTTGATATAAAAGGGCCAAATAGTAAAAATTATTTACCATTTTTTTTTACAAAATTGGGAGGAGTGAAAAACACCGTTTGGAGCCGTTTTTCAAGTGCCAATTGCGGGAGTTCCATCGAGCCATTTTCGATACCATCAGCGTTAGGTAGGCCTAAACCTTATCCTCTTCATTTGCAGCGGATTAGAATAGCATTTCATTTCCATTTTTTGGGTTTTTTAGCTTGTATAATGGGGGAATTGTGCTCCATCAGGGAGACACACTTTCCCCTTACAGGAAGCATGCCAAGGGATATCTGATGCACTTCATGTAATGTTAAAGTGCATCACCGATGCACTGTATGCACTAATGGGGTGCACCGGTGCAATTTGTCCCAAAAAATGAAAATTGAGCTTAAGAAACTCAATCCCAAAGCTATAGCCAAGTCTTAATGCATGTTTGAATATTGTTTGGATAGGTTTGGGAAACTAAAATGGTTTGGTGGAGGGAAAGAGAACATGAGATGGAGGATTCCCCAACGGAAAATGATCCTCAATCCATGAACGTGCTCCTACAATGTGGTTTGCTCAAATTATTTCACATCCAGGGCATGAGATCCCAAGTACCTCTACTAGAGCATTTGATCAGATGGTGGGATCCAGACCAGCAGTACTTCCAGGTTGGTGTTCATACACTGACGATAGATGTGGAGGACATCTATTTTTTGATGGGGTTGTCCAGGTGGGGTTCCCCAGTATCATTGTCAAGGCCACAAGGGAGTGACCAATCTACAGAGAGCCTGGTGGCTCAATTTTTCACTCCTAGTACTCAGATGCTTGGTGGAAAAATCCCCATCAAGAATGTGAGGGATCGACCACTACACACGGTTATATTTACTATTGATAGGGTGGCGGGGAGTAGGGATATTCATCAGGACACCAAATATCGTATGTTATATGCTGTGGAGTGCATGGCCCCTACTGTGTTCAACTGGTGCGAGGAGGGACTCCTCGCGAATCTCAGAGATCAACTCACCAAATGTCGGAGAAGTGAGCTGAAACAGTTCGGTTATGGATCGAGAGTGGTCTCATTCTTCTTGGAGCGGGTTCCACTCCTACGACCACATGTAGAGATTGATGAATTGGATCTGAGGGATCCACATATGGTTCGTTGGTCTGAGGTTATGGCCTGCCACAGAGGTGGGGGACCCATCATTAGTTATGGTTCCACCTTCTTTAGGTGGTTATGAGGAAAAATCCTCATGGTGGAGGATTACCCATATGCGGGCACTGACTTCAGGGGAGACCTGGACTTGGTTCTTCCCGAGGGTATACAGTGGGGAGATCTAGGTAAGAACGACAACTCTGTTATGTTTTTTCATTTTTTCATTTTTTAAATTTTTTTGGAGTAGTACTGATAGTTGATACATGCTTGATGCAGATGTTGGTCCATATCGTCCAGCTGGTGCTTCTCCGATTGAGCAGAGAGGGGTGGTACGAGATATGGCAGTTGCGCATTAGGATGCAACTGATGATTTAGGTGAGCTGGAGGAGAACTTATGGAGATTGACCTTGGGTATACTTGAGACATCCATAGATGAGCTACCTCGTCCTTACCAGCGATAGACCACGGGGGTTTCTACACGCTTTGGTCCGCTAATATGTAGAGTAGCTAGGGCCATCATCTGATATCATGAGAGTCCTATGGATTAGGCTCATATGATATGTATGTGCAGAAAGCCGTGGGCTTCAGACTTTTTCAACGAGGAATTTACTGAAAGCTCAGGTACTTCATATTTTTGCACCAGTACCACATTTTTTGTACTATACCGACATGATATATATATATATACAAACACTATTTTACGGCTTTATATACTGTGTTTCATTGATGATTATGGGATCTTGTACATGTTTAGCTTATACATTATGGATAATTTACATGTTGTGTCGTTTTCACATCTTTTTAATAATTTTTTTAATGAATGTGCAATGTACCAATCTAATATGAAATTAGCCATGGAGTCAGCAACAGTGTTCATGTCCCTTGAAATATGTAGGTATTGGATGGATTCAAAGAACCTCTCCAATAGACGTACTTGTCGGAATAGACACATTAACGTGGGGTCGTGGATAGAGTAGACACGATTAAGATGAGAGACCACTAATTGTGAGTCAAGATGGATGACAATGTGGTCCATACCTAGGGAAATTGTATCGTTCAACAATCCAATTACCGCATGATACTTGGCGGAGTTGTTGGTTGCATATCTAAAAACCTTCCTCCTGAACTAATGAGCTCACTAGTGGGGGAATAAATTACCCAAGCGGTCGAGGCGAGATTATGGCTATGATGACTCACGCCAACCGCATATCCAATACATGTTTCCATCTACACATCCAGGAAGAACATGGTATAAGCGTAAAGACAAGATCCTAGCACACTAAAATTAAAGTGTCACACCATACAAAACACACACCATGTACACTATATACAGAGTACTAATGCGTAAAAGACTTAGGCATAGCACCTATTTAAGAAAGGTCCATTGCGAGTGATGAGTCCCCATTTTAGGTATTTGATAGTTTCTTTTCCCACTAGAAAATACAAGAAAGGTTGAAAAGATACACTCGTTAGTGGGAAAATGATTTACCTTAATTATTTAATGAAGTGTTTAAAATATTGTTTCTGCTGTGTTTTGAAAAGCGTTTCTATGAGCTAATTGCATGAAAAACGAGGTTGAATGAGCAGGTGTAGGTGCACTCAAGGATAACGCATGAATCAAGTGAAGAACTGGAAGAACATCACCAAATCAGCGCCTTTTTCCTGATTTGTAGAGAACGCACTCCTGTTCAAAGCGAATCGGTAGTTAGACATTTTTGTTAGGTTAAGCATTAGGATTTTATAAATATGGACCTCTCAAGTAGCGAGAGGCCCTTGCTGCTATTTTGAAGAATTATTGTTTAAGTTTCAGACTATCAAGACAGTTGTGTTATAGACCTGGTTTTTAAACGATGAAGTTTCTATTTTAAATAAAGACTTGATGTTATCTACGATTCATCTTTTATAAGTTCTTTTCACTCCTGAGTATGGGTTGGGGAGGGCCCCTCCAACACGTAAGTCAGGAGATCTCGCAGTACAGTTATTTCTCATTATGTGTTGTGCATTGGTTGAATTTATATTGCAGATGAGAGTATTCTAAATAGTGTTTAAATAAATACGATTTGATTTATGTAGTGGTTGATCACTTCTGATTCTGTAGTTCATTACAATGCATTCTGTAGTGTGATAATGCTGTGTTTGTAGTTCTGTAGCAGCATTCTGTCAAAGCATAATTTAACACTTATCTCTCTATGTACTTGCATTTACTTCTGAAGCAGTGATTTAGATCTTAAGCCTATGTATTCATTTCATTATTAGGACTGCTCATTTAGATTGATTTCTTTCAATATATGATGACATTCACTCCTTAGATGTTTTGATTAAAAATCCAGCATTAGATAATGGCATTCTGAATTCAACCTTAGCATTAATTTATGTTAGATCAGACTTTGATTTTTATGCAGTTGATTTCCAGTAAATACCCCTTAGATTAAAAAGAAAGCTTTTATTACTTTAGAATAGATCTGAGCTAAATTCCAACATTTCAATTCCCTAGTATAATTTTTATTGTTTTCAACAAGATTAATTCTTAAAGATAGATTTACTGTTTCATGCATTCAAATTCTTATCCATAGATTTCCTGCTTTCAGTATTTGATTTCTTACCATAGGAATTTCTCTTCCATAGATTAACAATCCTGTTTATAGTTCATTTAATCTTTCTTAGGAAGCTCTTTAAAAAAAGCATTGATACAAACACCTAACTTCGACAAAGACTATCCTAGAAGAGCACATATAGTGCCAGTGCCTCTAAATTTTGTATGTCCCCTGGTTTGATAATTAAAGTAAGCTCTTAGTCTAGCTGCCCTCATTAGGCACCCATACCTAGAGCTCACCACTTCTTGGCACCGTTGTCGGGGAGGTGCTAAATATTTTAGGAGACATCACCACAAAAACAACAAAAACAACAAAAACAACACAAAAAGAAAACAAAAATCACATAAAACAAGAACATAATTTTTTTTCCAATGAATGCCTTGTCGACAAAGGGATAGGTTTGGACGTTTTCTGCCTAGGCATCCCATGAGCAATAACGGTGACAACAATTCTTACCACTCTCAGTTTGGATGCCCAAGCTCTGAAAATGAAATTGATTCCACATACGATCCAAACAGAGACAACTTCTCTACTAGTTCCAGCTCAAACACCACTATGGCTGATGAAGAAGAAGAACCCATGGATCTTTTCACCTTTCCCATTAGCATACCTCTTGGAGATTCCAGAATGAAGAATATCAACCCTAACAATCTGCCAAACTTCCATGGATTGACTTCGGAATATCCTGACACATTCCTGTTTGAGTTTGAGGTAGTTTGTAGATCTTTTGATTATACTACAGATGCACAAAAGCTGAGGCTTTTTCCCTCCACACTGAAAGATTTATCACTTAGGTGGTTCATGAGTTTAGAATGAAATAGTATTTTCAGCTAGGATCAAATGAAATAGACATTCCTAGAAAAGTATAGGGACTACTGCAAAGCAAAAGATACAAGGGATGAAATATTTAGGATGCAGTAGGGAGATCGTGAATCCTTAGAAGATTATGCCCAACGACTTCAGCTTAGCTACAAACGAGCTAACCATTTCACCCTAGACCCTGAATCACTGAAACTAGTCCTTCTTAGGGGAAGTAAAGAGGAAAATTTTAAGATCTTAAACCTCTTGGGAGATGGAGACATATTTCAGAAGACTTATGACCAAATACTATAGATCTTCAAGAACCATTCTAGGTCTAGGAAAAGCAAGAATGGGAAAAGAGATACACATCTACCCATAGGATCCTCATCATCTTCATGACCCAATCTTACAAAATATGACTTAGGAAACCTATTAGATTACATGAAGACTGACATCTTACAATCTCTGGCCATGCAACTTTATGCACTACAAATAAAAAAGAAGCAGGATGAAATTAACCAAGCCTTGGTAGTATTTTGTCCTCGTTGTAAAAAAAAACATGAGAAGGGGCAGTGCATCTTGAACACCATAGAAGTATGTGGTCTCTGCACTGATGACCATTCCATTGATAAATCTCCCCTCTTACCCTCATGTAAAGTGGCTATTCAAGACCCAGCAGCTGAAGGAGCAATAAAACAACTCTTTTTTATAAATCAGAGGAGGAATAATTTTGTTAGACCATATCAACAGAGCAATCAAGCCTACTATAATCAAGGACAACCAAATTGGAACTCTGCACCAACTCCATGGAAAGCACAGCCAAATCCAAACCAATGGCAATAGAATCAACAAACATATCAACCATCCTATCAACAATCATATTACCCACCATCTTACCCCCAATACCCCCCACCTTTTCCTCCATCCACCACAAATTATGCAAATCAATACCCCCATCCATCAAATTGGAGGGCCCCATTACAACAACCACTTATTATGCCACCCCCATAGCCTCACCCACCCCCCAGACCTCCACTCATTCCATCCCAACTAATCCCAAATCCTAATAATAACAGATCTCCATAGCAGCAACAGACTTATAACGCTGATGTCACACAATTTCCTACCTATGTTGTAGACACCATAGAAATAAACAAAATAAACCTGTGATCTGGAAAAATGTTGCAGAATACATCCCCACACAATATCCAACAACCTGAAGCTCAAGAACAAACATCAGAACCCTATGTTCAACATCCAGATGAACCAGACCTTCCTAAGGACAAAACCCAACCACTCCCATGCAACAAAAACCCTCCATTTCCAGAAAAACTGGTACGAAGTACGGAAGAAGAGGAAGATAATACAATTTTAAATGAATTCAAGCACTTAAACATCCAAATCCTGATTTTACAAGACATAAGGGATGTGCCCATATGCAACAAATTTATTAGGGAAATTTTCCTAAAGAAACCCGAAAGGAGGAAACGTGACCCACCAACCATAAATGTAGTGGGACAATTGGCTATTTTAATGCTGGGTGTTATAATAAACCCTAAATATCTTGATCCAGGTAGTCCTGTAGTAAACATCACCATCAATAACAAGCAAATAAATAAAATCTTAATAGATTTGGGAGTTGTGATCAATGTCATGACTAAGGAAACCATGATATACCTGGGACTCCAATTAATGATCAGACCAACCACAACAGTACTCCAACTAGCGAACACATCCACTGTGAAATCCGAAGGGATGATAGAAGACATTATGATCAATATTGAATCCTTGGAATACCCAGCTGATTTTATAATAATTGAAATTAAAAGAAAACTTAGTGGCTATCCAATCATACTAGGTAGACCTTGGTTAGAAACTGCGGACGCTTACATAGGTTAACGATCAGGAAATATGGCTATCACCAGTGGACATGACAGGAAGAAAATCACGATCTACCCACTAGAAATGAAATCTTCATATTTAGAATATCAAAATTGGACTGATGATTACCAGAACACACCAAATCACAACCTCCGACCAATCCTAACAATTGATGCTGCACTATCACTAAAAGCAATAAACGAAGATGGTCATATAGATAGATTTATACAAAATGTATCTTCTAACAATCATGCTATTCAATAATTTTTTTCCACAGAAACAGGTGACAATTCAAAACAAAGCATGGATGAATTATGGACAGAAGTACTAGAAGAACAAATTGAAAAGGTAAAAATCGTGGAAATTCTGCCTAGCAAAACAGTCAACATAAATTTCAATTTGCAACCAGAGAAAGAAAAGAAATTAATGAAGATACTGGAAGAACAAAGTAAAGCGTCTACATGGAGATATGCAGACATGAAAGGAATACATCCTGATATCTGCAAACACTACATTTACATCGAAGAAGGTTCTACTCCTATCAGGCAACCACAAAGAAAGTTGAACCCTGCATTGAAAGACATAGTCAAAGTGGAACTACAAAATTTATTAGATGCAGGGTTCATCTATCCAATATTTGACAGTGAGTGGGTCTCACCACTAGTTATAGTACCTAAAAAAGGAGGCAAATGGAAAATTTGTGTGGACTACAGAGAGCTAAATAAAGCAACCAAGAAAGATCACTTTCCTCTTCCATTTATATATCAGGTGCTAGATACATTTCTGGAAACAAGTATTTTTCATTCTTAGACGGTTTCAGTGGGTACAACCAAATTTTAATACACCCAGCTGATCAAGATAAGATGACCTTTACATTCCCATGGGGAACTTATGCCTATAGGGTCCTACCCTTTGGTTTATGTAATGCCCCAACAACATTTCAAAGAGCCATATTGAGTATTTTCTCTGATTTTATAAATGACAAAATGGAAGTCTTCATGGACGATTTCACACCCTATGGACAAAAATTTGAGCAGGCATTGAACAATATTGAGTTAGTATTAAAAAAATGTATTGAGATGAGCTTGTGCCTAAGCAATGACAAATGCAGGATGTTAATGGAATAAGGAATCGTTCTAGGACATCATATATCATAGAGGGGGATAGAGGTTGATCAAGGAAAAGTCTCAGTAATCAAAACGCTGCCACCACCTATCAAACAAAGGGATGTAAGAAGTTTCCTCAGACAAATAGGTTACTAGAGAAGGTTTATTGAAAATTACAGCAGAATTGCTGCCCCAATGTTTGCACTTCTCACAAAAGACAATGAGTTCATATGGACAAGCAATTGCATGACATCATTTGAAAATCTTAAGGAAAAAACAATCACAACACCAGTACTCCAAGGACCAAACTGGGAAATTCCATTTCACATCCACACAGATGCATCAGATAAAGCCATTGGATCCGTGCTTGGACAAGAACGAGACACGAAACCCTATGCCATATACTATATAAGCAAAAATTTGGCTGGGGAAAAACTCAACTACACAGTCACAGAGAAAGAATTTTTAGCAGCCATACATGTAATCAATAAATTCAGGCATTACATCACAAGATACCAAAGTTTTATCCACATTGACCACTCAGTATTTAGATATCTTATGAACAAGCCTAATACTAGTGCAAGAATTATTAGATGGATGCTACTTCTACAAGAATTTAACATTACTATAATAGATAAACCAGGCAAGCATAATGTTGTAGCCGACTTTTTGTCAAGAGTCACACATGGAAAAGATAATTAATTGGTTAAAGATAACTTCCCTGATGAGCACCTTTTTGCCATATCAACAAGAAGCCCATGGTTTGCTGACATAGCAAACTATTTAGTATCCGGGAAGTTTCCAGAACATTACAGTTATAAAGAAAAGACAAAAGTAATAAGGCAAAGTGCCACATACACATGGATAAAGGGCATGATTTTTAAATAAGGACTACATCAGATACTTAGAAGGTGCATTAGGAAAGATGAAGTACATGACATAATGCATGCCACTCACAATGAACCCTATGGAGAACACTATGCTGCAAAAAGGACAGACTACAAAATCTTGCAAACAGGGTATTATTGGCCAAGACTCCACAAAGATGCTTATGAATATGTGTCCCACTGTGATGACTGTCAAAGAATGGGGAAGCCTACACAAAAAGAAGAAATGCCTCTCCATCCACAGATCTCCTTAGAAGCATTTGATAAATGGGGATTTGACTTCGTTGGTCCAATCAACCCACCATTGAATCAAAAGAGCTCCATTCTAGTATGCACAAATTACCTTTCAAAATGGACTAAGATAGCAGCACTTGCTGCAACAAATGAAAACAATGTAGCAAAATTTTTCACTGAGCAAATCTTCCACAGGTTTGGTGTTCCAAGGGAACTAGTTTCTAATCAAGGACCACAATTTACATCCAACTTAATAGAGGACCTACTGAAAAAGAATAAGGTTAAGCATAGATAGTCCTCTTCATATCACCCTCAAAGAAATGGTCAAGCAGAAGTCACCAACAGAGAATTAGAGAGGATTCTAACAAAGACAGTCCAACTCCACAAAAGAGATTGGGATGACAGATTAAGTGAGGCAGTTTGGGCCTATAACACCACATGGAATACAACAATAGGATTCACACCTTATGAGTTAGTATATGGAAAGAAAGTCATGATGCCAATTGAATTTGAAATAAAAACACTAAGAATTGCAGCAGAGTTAAACATGGAACTATCAGAAATACAACAAGAACGCATGCTAAAATTGAATCAACTAGATGAGCACCGCCAACAAGCACTAGCTCACACTGAAATCATCCAGCAGCAAAGAAAGAGGTGGCATGACAAGCACCTAAAAGATAAAAAGTTCAAGGAAGGTGACTGGGCACTACTCTATGATTCTAGGTTTCACACATTCAAAGGAAAATTAACAACCAGATGGATAGGACCTTACATCATTGAGCACATCTATGAAAATGGAGCATTCAAGATTATTACAATAGATGAACAACAGTTTCGCATGATAGTGAATGGACATCGACTCGAACTTTACAAGAAACCACAGTCAAAAGAAGAGTTTGCATAGGTACTCTACCGGCAACAACTGATGATGATAGAAAATATGAAAAAGCATTGAAAAAATATATGAAAAAAGAAAGAAAAAAATGAAAAAAATATAAAAAAAAGGAAAAGAAAAAAGAGACAGGAAAATAAAATTAATAGAGAAAATAACAGGGCAAATTACAGGGCCACGTATATCCCTATGTAGATACATCATTACTATTACAAAGACAAATATCAAGCACAATTCAAGCGAGCCCAAAAATTCACAAACATTTTCAGCAATCAAGCAAGCCAGATATCTATTCAAGAGAGCCAGCAAAATATTCTACCACTACAGGAACAATCCGAGCACACTCTTCAATCAACTCTGCCATATGATCATGAGAGCCTGACCCTACTTCAAGTGAGCCTGCAATTGATTCAAGCGAGGCTGACATTTATCCAAGCGAGCCAGAAATTCATCCAGATGCAGCAACACGCAATCAAATTCATACAAAGCATTATCAAATTCAAATAAAAAATGGCACGAGTAAAGAAAAATGCCGACAACACACGTAACTACTGACACGCAGAAGATCACTACGGATTACACCAAATCTACTACAGCATCCAACAAGCATACAAATCAGCGATGATCGTGAACTCAGGTACGCTAACAAAATATAACAAGGTAATCTCTGAACATTTTCATTTTATTCTTAAGGTAAAATCATTATCCCCAAAACAGTTATATTTTAAGCTGAGGACAACTTTTCGATAAAGTCAGAAGGAAAGGTTCAGATTACAAAATCATGATTGCACACACCCGTCATTTCGACAAATGATGAATCCGCATATAACCACCATACTTCACAATAATCGCAAAGTACAAGCATAAAGATAAATGAAGAGCTTGATTATGAAAAGAAATGGATCAATCAACAAGTACATCGAAGAATAATAAGGATAAGTGTGGAAGGACATTTAAGTAAAGCCGCATGATCGTCAAAGAAAAAGCTAGTTTTTGCAAACAAAATAACATCTCAGCACTTCCCGGAAGCAAGCCATCAGAAGTGAGTGTGTCATGTAGCAAGCAATACGGACCCGAGCCTATAGTCAATCCAGACCAATGAGGTAAAAGACACATTCAAAGTTGTTTTTTGTCGATTGTAGAAGAGATTTTAAGATGATGAAAGGATTCAAGAAAAGTGAACTAGAGGAGCACAGCACCATCTACCAGAACCTGCGAATATTAACAACCATCCGCAGTGCAGGCTGGATGCCCTTCATCCTAGGACTGAAAGGGTACAACATAGGGGTAGCTCTGGAGTTTGCAAAAAATTTTAAACATATCAAGGATGAACAGTTCGTTACCCGAGTGAAGGGGTTACGTATCAAGTTGGATGAGGATGTAATTTCCAAATTCACTGGACTACAGAGAAGTTTGCATTGGAGCAGTGATGACAGGGAGGAAAACCATGAAGCAAAAATAACATTCTTCGAGCAAGGAGAGGTCTATGACGAAGACAAAAACGGATTCAAAAGACTCTCCATGCTAGCACCATGGGAGGACGTAGCTACAATCATTTAGAAGTACATCACATGCTTTGGTAGGTTAAGCTATGTCCCCATGTTTCATTTTCAGATTCTAGAGTTGTTAAGACACAGGACCCATCATCCACCAAACAACAACATTAGTATTCCATGTTACCTGCTCCAATCTCTAGCAGAAATGAGCAAGAAGGTGGCTAAGGGTAAGGAGGATGCCTTGGCCCATCATGGGATGATCAAGTTAATCATTTGTGAGGAATTAAAGGCATAGATACCAGAGCTTTCGTGGGAAGAATTCGTGTTAGTATTCGTTGAAGATGTTCAAAGGATGAAGGGTACACCCACAGCTGGCATACCACCAGGAGAAATGAACAAAACCGCCCCTACATCAGGGGTGAAGAGGAAAATTGACCTAGACCATGCGGCTGAGACCCTGGTGAAAATCAAGTATTCAAGAGATGGCTCCCCCAAGATGAACCTAGGGATCCCTACCAGTAATCAAGAGCCGAAAAGAAGAAGTAAGAGATTCACACAAGCATCCAGAATCCTAATAAACAAGGAAAATAGTAGGGAACCCAGTCCCATAGTCCAAAATGTGTCGGATGGGGACGATGATGAGTGGGTAGATCAAAGGGTTCCCACTACAGAATTGAAGCAGGAGGAACAGGAAATGCAGGATGAACAGGAAGAAGAGGAGGTGGAAGAAGAACGAAATGAACAAAAAGAGCAAGTCAACCCCTAGGGGGACCCTCCCGAGCATAATGAAAACCCTGGGGTTGTCAATCAGCTGGCTGAGGCACGGGAAGAATTAGAAGAGCTCAGAAAGGAGCTAGCGGCATTGAAAATTGAATCAAGAAGCTAGACAACATCACCCCTGTTCTCATCTGAGAAGACACAAATTCTAAGAATGCATCATGCAGGGGAGCTAAGACTGGCGGAACAGAGAAATTCAGTACTTCAAGAAAAGTTGGCTGAGGCACAAGGGGAACTAGCCAAGAAGGACCAGGAAATTGTTCAACTAAAGCATTTCTTGGCTACTACCCTTGAAATATACAGTAAACTAAGAATAGGCCACCTTCAACAATATATCCATTTTACCTACAAGAGAAGTGGGGCAAATTCCAGCTCCAAAGGTTGGCACAGGGACTCCCAATAGAAATCAAAACAACTAGGGAATTTGTGGATGCATCTCTCAAGGCCACAGAGTCGGAGAAGGATTAGCTCAGTGAGTTTTTCCTACACAATTTTGTAGCTCCTAGCTCATCCAACTAGTCATCAAACCCTTACATGGGCGATTTCCAGTTAAGGGAATTATGTTCTTGGATGAACAACGAAATTGAATGAGCTTGGGACTACCACATTTATGTGGCAGCAAAATGGCAGACCCCATTATGGATCAGAGCAGAAGCATCTCACCCTGAAAGAATAATCTATGACCATAGAAATCTCACCATATATGAGGAACTGATCCCAATTCTCCTTGAGAAACAATAGGGGGTTGTGGTGCACTTTGATCTTACTCTTCAGAGCAAACATAAGGAGGTTCAGGAGTCTATTGGTGAAAGATGGTGCAGAGTGGAAAATGACCTAAAAATAAAAGAGCTTCACTCACCTGCCAAACTAGAAAATGCTCTCGTAAAAGCTAAGCTCTACAGAGAGTCATTGATAAAGAATCATCTTAGGTGGATAGGGATGAGGCTAAACCCCCCATTCTTCCTTCCTATGGTCATTAAGGAACAGGTCAATGAGGAAGAAGAAAGGAGGGCATGGGTCAAGGAAGATCAAAGTATGGGCTACCATAGGTAGGCAGGGACCCCCATGGTGGTAGCATGGGACATCAGAGACATCATCAGAGAGCAGAATATGTCACCCAAGGATGGGTGAATCCTTCAAGCATGGGGGAGATGATGAGTTCCATTTCAAGTATCTGATAGTTTTTTTTCCCACCAGAAAATACAAGAAAGGTTGAAAAGATACACTCGTTAGTGGGAAAATGATTTACTTTAATTATTTAATGAAGTGTTTAAAAGATTATTTCTGTTGTGTTTTGAAAAGCGTTGCTATGAGCTAATTGAATGAAAAATGAGGTTGAATGAGTAGGTGTAGGTGCACTAAAGGATAACGCATGAATCAAGTGAAGAACTAGCAGAACATCACCAAACTCAACGCCTTTTTCTTGATATGTAGAGAACGAACTCTTGGTCAAAGAGAGTCGGTAGTTAGACATTTTTGTTAGGTTAAGCTTTAGTATTTTATAAATATGGACCTCTCGGGTAGCGAGAGGCCCCTGCTGCTATTTTGAAGAATTGTTGTTTAAGTTTCAGACTATCAAGACAGTTGTGTTACAAACCTGGTTTTTAAATGATGAAGTTTCTATTTTAAATAAATACTTGATGTTATCTACAATTCAGCGTTTATAAGTTCTTTTCACTCCTGAGTACGGGTTGGGGAGGACCCCTCCAACACATAAGTCGGGATATCTCGCAGTACAGTTATTTCTCATTATGTGTTGTGCATTGGTTGAATTTATATTGCAGATGAGAATATTCTAAATATCGTTTAAATAAATACTATTTGATTTCTGTAGTGGTTGATCACTTCTGATTCTGTAGTTCATTACAATGCATTCCGTAGTGTGATAATGCTATTTCTGTAGTCCTGTAGTAGCATTCCGTCAAAGCATAATTTAACACTTATCTATCTGTGTACTTGCATTTACTTCTGAAGCAACGATTTAGATCTTAAGCCTATGTATTCATTTCATTATTAGGACTACTCATTTAGATTGATTTCTTTCAATATATGATGACATTCACTCCTTAGATGTTTTGATTAAAAATGCAGCATTAGATAATGGCATTCTGAATTCAACCTTAGCATTAATTTATGTTAGATCAGACTTTGAGTTTTATGCAGTTGATTTCCAGTAAATACCCCTTAGATTAAAAAGAAAGCTTTCATTACTTTAGAATAGATCTAAGCTAAATTCCAGCATTTCAATTCCCTAGTATAATTTTTATTGTTTTCAACGAGATTAATTCTTAAAGATAGATTTACTGTTTCATGCATTCAAATTCTTATCCATAGATTTCCTACTTTTAGTATTTGATTTCTTAGCATAGGAATTTCTCTTCCATAGATTAACAATCCTGTTTACAATTCATTTAATCTTTCTTAGGCATCTCTTTAAAAAAAACATTGATACAAACACCTAACTTCGACAAAGACTATCCTAGAAGAGCACATATAGTGCTAGTGCCTCTAAAGTTTGTACGTCCCTTGGTTTGATAATTAAAGTAAGCTCTTAGTCTAGTTTCCCTCATTAGGCACCCATACTTAGAGCTCACCAGCGAGGCTCCCCTAAATATATTCCTTCATAGCCTTCTAGTTCATAAGCTCCCTTATCCAAGACACGCTTAACGACATATGGACCGTGACACATGGACTCAAATTTTCTTGGCCCTAGCTTATCATGTTTTTGGTCGTAGGTGAGGACCAAATATCCCTCGGTAAAGACACAAGTTTTAACCGATTTGTCATACTAGGCCTTGATGCGCTTCTTATGTGCTTCATTAGCGAGAGAAGCATCGCGACGGGTTTCATCGAGTTTTTCCAAGTGTATAAAGCATTTTTCCTCAACGATTGTGTTTGGTAGAAGTTCAACTACAAGTTTCAATGAAGTAATATCACACTCAATAGGTAATACTTCCTCCAGTCCATAGACTAATTGGAAGGGTGTGAAACTGGTGGCAATTTTAATGCAAGCCCTCTATGTCCATAGGGATGAAAAAAACATATTGTTCCAATTAGACTTGTGTGTACCCACCACCCGTTGGATCATGGTTTTCAAGACCTTATTGATGGCCTCTACTTGTCCATTGGATTGTAGGTAATAAGGGGTTGAGTTCTCATGACAAAAACCTAATCTAGAGCTCAATTCATCTACCATCTTGTTCTGAAAATGAGATCCATGATCAGTGACGATGTCCCGAGGGACTCCAAATCTTGCAATGACATGATTAAACATAAAGAGTGCGGCAGTTTTTCCATCTTCGTTGTACGAAGGAATAGCCTCGTCCCACTTGGTAAAATAGTCAATGGAAATGATGATGTAGCCATGCCCCCCGACTGAGGTAGGATTACAGTGCATGAAGTCTATGCCCCATTTAGAAAAGGGACTGACAACAATAACTGGGTGTAATGGGGCTAGATGGGAGTGCTTTTTATGATGAAAAAGTTGGCAAGGAGGACACTTCTTGACGGCTTCAATACAATATTTAAAGATGGAAGGCCAATAGTATCTAGTGTGCAATAGTTTATGAGTTGTAGCCATCCATAAAGATGACTAGCACATTCCCCTGAGTGACAATCATTCAGAACCTGTTCAACCTCCCCATGAGTTAAGCATTGTCGGAGGATAGAATCCACACCATGACGATATAAGGTATCACCAATGATGAGGTATTACTTGGCATGGTGACATACACGATGACGGTCATCATGAGATAGTTGAGGACTGAAATTCTAGGTCTAGAGATGCAAAGTTATGTATCCATACCATGGGTCAGAAGTACTGACAAGGAACAAAGACTCATCGGGGATGGAGTCAATGGGATCAGTTGCCTGATCAGTATGGGGAAGATCACATATAAGCTCTGCAAAAACCAAAGATTTCTTTGATTTGGCCTTCTCAAACTAGAGATCAAATTCTTGTAGAAAATATCTAGCATGAATATTTTCCCCCTAGTACCTGGCATGTAAGAATGTGGTAGATGGGGTTGGAGTCGGAAATGATGGTAGTAGTGCAGAGAATAATGTAATGACATAACTTGTGAACAACAATGACTGTTGCGAGAGCTAACTTATCGACATGCGAATATCGGGTTTCAGCGTCAATAAGACCCTTACTAAGGTAATATATCACATGTTCCTGGGCGTTATTATCTTCCTGGACCAATACCATAGCGATCGTGGTAGTGGAAGCAATAAGATAAAGGATGTAACCCTTGGTGTAATTGGGTGGTTGCAACACGGGGGCATGAGTGATAGCATGCTTTAGGTTTTTAAAGGATTGTTGGGAATAATCATCCCAAATGAATGGGATGTCCTTCTTCAATAACCACATGTATCCCTATGTCTTCTCAGTGAAATTACACACGAAGCGCCGTAGGTAGTTTTCCTTCCCCTGCAAACTTTGAAGTTCCATAATGTTTGTGTGAAGAACCTGCAACAATTAATTAATAAGAATATGCAAAATAGCAGAAATGACAGAACTCATAATCACTTTTATATTGATCGCAGGCCACTTCGAGGGGGCAACATCCTTTGAGCAAGCTCAATACAAATAACTTCACGGTACCTTCATAGGCCTCAACACACACTTATATACTAATTCTATGCGCCAATACTATGGGTCAAAACCATGGGCTACTACAAACTATGGATCAACAATACTACGGGCGACTTACAAAGCATATGCGCCAACAACAATAACACAAACTATTGATCAACAAATACTACGGGACGACTTACAAAGCATATGAATCCAACAACAATATACTAACAAAGTAAAGAAATGGGTTCCTAACATCCCCTCCCCCTTAAAAAAAAGCTTTGTCCTCAAAGCTTTAGATGTAGAAATTGTTGTTGAATCTGAAGGAGTGGTTCCCATGTAGCATCCTCTGGTTGCATGTCGTGCCACTGAATTAAGACCTTTGTGATAGAGCGACAGTGAAGCTGACGAGAGCGCCGATTGAGGATGGCCTCTGGCTCCAAAAGGATGGATCCTTCATTATCCAGTTCGGGTAAAATAGTTTTTCCACTGATGTGTTAATATTTAATATGCTAAGACTGAAAATAGAAGCATTACATTCCATTTCAGAATAATAGCATATACAGGATCACTGAAGAAACAACAAGCATAGCATAAACACAAGAGACACAGATTTATCCTGGGAAACCCTCATGGGGTAGAAAACCTAGTAAAGCTTCCTCAATATAGATGACCAGCAATACACAAAGATTCAAACCAAAGATATGATCTCCTCCTCCACCATAGCAGACCTCTCCTCCACAAGTGCTCCTTTCTCAAGTGAGTGTGTGTGTCAAATGAGGAACACACCTCCTCTATTTATACACTACACTGACATGTATTTTACACAGGTACATGTAGGCTCATATTTAACCAATGGGTTAAATACCCCACTACAACTGACTGGGCCGACCCCTCTAGGGTGGTCTAATAACCCTTTGACCCACATAACATATACAGGGCCGACCCCCACTAGGGAAGTCTAATAACCCGAGTTACCACATTTCGACGGAGGAATAAACATCTCCGGATATACAATAAGATCTTCACAGAGGAATGAAACATCTCCGGAATAATAAAGTACAAATATAATATTCTTTGAAGTTACAATATCTCAACACTCCCCCTTAACGAGAAGGATATTATAACAACATCTGCACGAGCAAGGAGTCATCAACATCATACATGATACATCTATAAATCATTGGAAGCTTTCTCAACATCATCAGTAACTCAAGCAGTTACTGGAACATCGACATCTTCAGTATTGAGTCTTTATCTTTTGTAGCACTTGAACAGCTACAACAATATCATCATCTGGATCCTCACGATTATCGTCAACACACGATCATCAACATCGTCATCTCACGATCATCAGCATCGTCATCGCACGATCATCATTATCGTCATCTCACGATCATCAGCATCGTCATCACACGATCATCAGCATCGTCATCACACGATCATCAGCATCGTCATCACATGATCATCAGCATCGTCATCACACGATCATCAGCATCGTCATCACACGATCATCAGCATCGTCATCACACGATCATTAGCATCGTCGTCACACAATCATCAGCATCATCATCACACAATCAACAACATCGTCATCTAGATCATCACGATCAGCAGCATCGTCATCTAGATCATCACGATCAGCAGCATCGTCATCTAGATCATCACGATCAATAACATCGTCATCTAGATCATCACGATCAACAACATCATCAATACAAGTATAAATATCATTAATACAAGTATCCTCATCAATACAAGTATACACATCATCAATACAAGTATCCTCATCAATACAAGTATACACATCATCAATACAAGTATCCTCATCAATACAAGTATACACATCATCAATACAAGTATCCTCATCATCAATACAAGTATCCTCATCAATACAAGTATACACATCATCAATACAAGTATCCTCATCATCAATACAAGTATCCTCATCAATACAAGTATACACAATAGCAGCATACCCTGCAACACACAAGATCCAATTACGGGATGATCAATCCCTCTCACTTTAGGACATAGGTCCAAGGATGATACAATCCTGCTCCGCTTACGGGATGATCAGTCCCTCTCAGTTTAAGACAACTCTTATCTCATGTCCATGGATGATGCAATCCAGATCAACTTACAGGATGATCAATCCTTATCACTTTAAGACACCTCACCATGTCTAGGGATGAGGCAATCCCAATCTATTTACTGGATGATTAGTCCTTATCACTTAATACATCTCACCATGTCTAGGGACGAGGCAATCCCAATCTATTTACAGGATGATTAGTCCTTATCACTTTAAGACATCTCACCATGTCTAGGGACGAGGAAATCCCAATCTATTTACAGGATGATTAGTCCTTATCAGTTTAAGACATCTCACCATGTCCAGGGATGAGGCAATCCCAATCTATTTACAGGATTATTAGTCCACTCAATCTCATTTAGGACTATCCTTCCTTTCAAAATTATTGGATTTACTGTCCAAGGATGATTTAATCCATTCAATTCATTTAGGACTATCCTTTCTTTCGGAATTATTGGATTTACTGTCCAAGGATGATTTAATCCACTCAATTAATTTAGGACTATCCTTCCTTTCGGAATTACTGGATTTACTGTCCAAGGATGATTTAATCCACTCAATTCATTTAGGACTATCCTTCCTTTCGGAATTACTGGATTTACTGTCCAAGGATGATTTAATCCACTCAATTCATTTAGGACTATCCTTCCTTTCGGAATTACTGGATTTACTGTCCAAGGATGATTTAATCCACTCAATTCATTTAGGACTATCCTTCCTTTCGGAATTACTGGATTTACTGTCCAAGGATGATTTAATCCACTCAATTCATTTAGGACTATCCTTCTTTTCGGAATTACTGGATTTACTGTCCAAGGATGATTTAATCCACTCAATTCATTTAGGACTATCCTTCCTTTCGGAATTACTGGATTTACTGTCCAAGGATGATTTAATCCACAACCGTACATTTAGGACCACGTCCAAGGATGACTTAATCCTCCACCGTACATTTAGGACCATGTCCAAGGATGACTTAATCCTCCACCGTACATTTAGGACCACGTCCAAGGATGACTTAATCCTCCACCATACATTTAGGACCACGTCCAAGGATGACTTAATCCTCCACCGTACATTTAGGACCACGTCCAAGGATGACTTAATCCTCCACCGTACATTTAGGACCACATCCAAGGATGACTTAATCCTCCACCGTACATTTAGGACCACGTCCAAGGATGACTTAATCCTCAACTGTACATTTAGGACCACGTCCAAGGATGACTTAATCCTCAACCGTACATTTAGGACCACGTCCAAGGATGGCTTAATCCTCCACCGTACATTTAGGACCACGTCCAAGGATGACTTAATCCTCCACCGTGCATTTAGGACCTACGTCCAAGGATGACTTAATCCTCAACCGTACATTTAGGACCTACGTCCAAGGATGACTTAATCCTCAACCGTCCATCAAGGACTTCATTCTCGAAGACATATGTCTACGGCTCTTCTTTCGGACTGAAGTCCAGGGATGATCCAATCCCCTCACATGTTCACCAAGAACTTCATTCACGAAGACATACGTCTACGGCTCTTCTTTCGGACTGAAGTCCAGGGATGATCCAATCCCCTCACATATTCACCAAGAAATTCATTCACGAAGACATACGTCTACGGCTCTCTTTAGGACTGAAAGTCCAGGGATGATCCAATCCCCTCAAGTCCACCGAGGACTTCATTCTCGGAGACCTTACATCTACGGCTCTCTTTAGGACTGAAAATCCAGGGATGATCCAATCCCCTCAAGTCCACCAAGGACTTCATTCTCGGAGACCTCATGTCTACGGCTCTCTTTAGGACTGAAAGTCCAGGGATGATCCAATCCCCTCAATTCCACTGAGGACTTCATTCTCGGAGACCTTACGTCTACGGCTCTCTTTAGGACTGAAATTCCAAGGATGATGCAATCCTCACATGTATTCTCATCAATTACTATCGATCCTGGGAACCCATACAGAACCTGATTCACACTTCTTCTTTAATTACACCATTAAGCGAATGGTCTTATCTAGCCACTTGGAGCAAACATCTCATCATGATTCTCTTCTTCTTTCTAAGAGAGCCTTCTAGCCAGAAGCCTTCTATAGTGTGTTTGATTTGAAAATCTTTATTTTTTATTTTTTTTATTTTTTTCTTTTAACATCCATCGCTTGTTCAGTGTTCATCATTCATCATGATCTTTCCTACAAATCAAAATTAAGTACATGATTAGTAATACTTCATAATCATCAAATCATATTGACATGATAACCTATTATGCATACAGATATCATTTACATAGTTATGCAACTATTTTGACCAATACTTTGGCACAACACTTTCCCATATCCTGTATGCATACAGTTGCTATCTAGATGCCTTCCATCTCTACCAGAACATAATATCGAGAGTGTGCACAGCTCTCAGCATGTCAGCAAAGAGGTTTCATTCTAGACAAGCAACAATGGAATGTTTGTCCAACTTACCAATCATATGCATATTAGTAGTATACTGTTCAATTCTCTATGAATGTTTACACTCAACATCATATATTCTAGGAATACAAATATGCATACAACCTATTACAGGAAATATCATTTACTATTTCAAATAACAACTCAAATACTTATCTTTTATGTTTGTGTGGTTGCCTCCCGCTTGATCTTCTGTATGTCTTTTGAACTTCTATTCATTCTGTACCACTGTGCATGTTCAAGTGTCATCCTCATGATCTCATACACAAACATACACCCATTAGTATGTTCTAAATGTTATCAAAACATTATAGTTCTAAATAATCTTGAAAATGTATAGTCATGATTATAGTTAATAAACATTAGTATTCAAGATTTCAGGGAAGTCTTCTTTTACTCATGCATATCATCAATCAAGATAAAAGACATAATATGCATAATCCCTTGATTACTAACTTTATGAATAAGCATAACCAATCATACCAAGTATACTTACATAAGGGATCCTAACACAAGGTAAGATTCATGGGAAACATACCTGGATTAGTATACCTACTTGGTTATGTACAACATACCTAAACAATCTCTTCAATGATTTAGAGATCCTGAGCTAGAACCTGCATGTCTCATAGGTTAAGCATAATATAACAAAGTCATACATACCTCATAAGTAGAACAAATATTATGGATGAGTCTTTGTCTTCATGTTTTCATGGTCATGGAACCTGATTTGTCTTTTGTGATGTACTTGTATCTTGTTAGCAGACAACATCAACCTCACAAAACATCATAATGCATTAGTACAATCATATAGCCCTAATAAATGAATGTCTATGATCATTCACATGCATTCATACTGTTACTAGGGTGATAAGACAATTCTAACATTAATCAAGATTGTACTAATAAATAATATGAAGACAAACACGTCATGAACTTAATCAAGAATTAGATTTCAAGACATACCTGAGCCTCCTTAAGTCATACCTGTCGAGACTTCTTGTAATCTTCTTATGTAAGGCCTTAGCCTCAACTCCCCCTGAAACTTGATCTGGATCTTGATTAGGGTTTGCTAGAGAAACCCTAAAAATTCAATCTTTGACTTTCATACTTCTGAATGGATGAAAGAATATGTCTTGCTGAGCTGATCAAACTAGCATACTTCAATTTTGGAATTTCCAAAATTTGACCCCTCAAAATTGCCTTTGAAACTTCTGGATCTTCTGGATAGGATCCCGAACTAGGGTTTGATGAAGCCCACCCTTCTACCCAAACAAAAGGTTCGATCCAAGGCTCTAAACTCTTATTTTTCTTAGGAACTTCTAGCCGTGTTTACAGACTTCAAAAATTCCAACTTTTGTTGAAGCCCTAATTTTCCATCTTTCTGATCAAAATCCTGAACTGGGGTTTGATCAAGCCCAGTCTTCCACCCAACCAAAAAATTCGATCTTGGTCTCTAAATTTCGATTTTCCTGAGTAGCATTCAGCCGTGGACTCCGATTCCAAAAATTCTAACTTTCTCCGAAACCCTAAATTCTGGAAGCCATGAATAAAGGTGCTCCAAAAATAATTATGTTTTGACATAAATATGCACCTGATTGTTTCTGCTATAAATCTGAAATTTTTGCTCCACAGGGTCTGAAACCCATTTTCTGCAGTAGCCTGACCTGTCATCTTTCCATCCTGATAGGTATGACCTCAATTGGGTTTTCTGAGAGAGAGTTATGCCAAGTGTCGCAACATGACCTGTTTATGGGATAAAACAGGAGAGCGAACTTGTACGGCATGCCACGTGTCACTGTTTGAACTTCGGCCTCTGAAACTTTTTTCTGAGATATCTTGACCTGTTATATTTCCATCCTGATAGGTCTGACCTCAATTGGCTTCTCTGAGAGAGAGTTATGCCAAGTGTCGCAATGTGACCTGTTTATGGGATAAAACAGGAGAGCGAACTTGTACGGCGTGCCACGTGTCACTGGTTCACCTTCGGCCTCTGAAAAAGTTTTCTGAGATATTACAGTCTGTGTAATACCTGTCACTTTTTACGAAATTTCATTTGGAGCTTCCTAGCCCAAGTTATGACCTTTTTTCCAAGGTCACCTGATTTTGACTGAGATCTGGAAGAGGCAGAAACCCTAACTTGTACTGATCATAACTCACAAAGTACAACGAATCTGAGGATTCCCTTTGGACACAAGGTACCTGGGGATGTTATATTCGACCTGTAAACTTTTCAGACCCTGAACCTTCGCCAAAATGTATTTATAGCGAAAGTGCCACGATGACTGGTTTTTGCTATGTAAAACCCTAACCTTCAAATTGTCGTAAGTAAAGCAAGTGTCGTAAGTGCCATACCTTGTCTTCCTTCAAGTTAGATCTGATACCATGTTAATATTTAATATGCTAAGACTGAAAATAGAAGCATTACATTCCATTTCAGAATAATAGCATATACAGGATCACTGAAGAAACAACAAGCATAGCATAAACACAAGAGACACAGATTTATCCTGGGAATCCCTCATGGGGTAGAAAACCCAGTAAAGCTTCCTCAATATAGATGACCAGCAATACACAAAGATTCAAACCAAAGATATGATCTCCTCCTCCACCATAGCAGACCTCTCCTCCACAAGTGCTCCTTTCTCAAGTGAGTGTGTGTGTCAAATGAGGAACACACCTCCTCTATTTATACACTACACTGACATGTATTTTACACAGGTACACGTAGGCTCGTATTTAACCAATGGGTTAAATACCCCACTACAACTGACTGGGCCGACCCCTCTAGGGTGGTCTAATAACCCTTTGACCCACATAACATATACAGGGCCGACCCCCACTAGGGAAGTCTAATAACCCGAGTTACCACATTCCGACGGAGGAATAAACATCTCCGGATATACAATAAGATCTTCACAGAGGAATGAAACATCTCCGAAATAATAAAGTACAAATATAATATTCTTTGAAGTTACAATATCTCAACATGATGTTGGTGCCAAGAGCTTTCTTCAGACAAGAGACATGAAATACTGGATGAATGTAGGAAGAAGGAGGAAGTTCCAATTTATAAGCAATGGACCCAATCTTCTGAAGAATCCGATATGACCCATAGAACTTTGGAGCGAGCTTATGACTCCCTTTGAGTTTCAATGAGGATTGCTTGTACGGCTGGAGACGAAGAAAAACCATATCGCCTGCTTGAAAAGTGCGCTCAGAACAGTGCTGATCAGCTTGTTGCTTCATGCGATTTCTTTCCATGTGAAGATTGTCCCGCAAAATGCGAAGAATCTGATCGCGGTTTCGAAGGACCGTGTCAACTTCCTGAACTGGTGAATTGTTGGGGGTGTATGGAAGAAGAACTGGAGGTGCCTAACCATAGACTACTTCATACGGGGTCATTTTAGAGGCAATGTGGTAAGAGGTATTGTACCACCATTCAGCGAGAGGGAGCCACTTTGCCCACTGATGTTGTTGTTCAGAGGTGAAGCAACGAAGATAAGTTTTCGAGCATTTATTAATAATTTTAGTCTGACCATCTGTTTGTGGGTGATACCCAGAACTCATCTTCAGTTTGGTGCTAGTGTAGCGAAATAGTTCTATCCAAAAATGATTGGTGAAAGTCGCATCACGATCCGAGACAATGGAAGAAGGGATGCCATGAAGACGAAAGATCTGGTCCAGGAAAATTTGAGCGACTGAGGAGGCTATATAGGGATGGCTGAGAGCACAAAAATGACTATATTTGGAGAGGCGATCAACCACAATGAGAATCACTTTCTTCCCGCTAGATTTAGGGAGCCTTTCAATGAAATCCATAGAAATATCTGTCCAAATCCGTGTAGGTATGGACAAGGGTTCGAGCAATCCTGGAAGGACTGTACTTTCACCCTTATTGTGCTGGCAGGTATCACATTCAGCCAGCATTTGTTGAATTGTCCTTTTCATGCCCTGCCAAAACAAGTTACACCGTGCCTGTTCATATGTTTTGAGGAACCCAGAGTGCCCTGCTGATGGAGAAACATGGAGTTCATAAAAGACAGCCTGTTGAAGATCTGTGCCCTGGGGAAGCACCAGACGACCCTTGTATCTCAGAGAAGAACCATCCCAAGAGTAATGTGGTACAGTAGAAGGGTTTTTGGTCAAGTGTTGGATTATTTGAGATAAGGAAGAGTCATTGACATAACCCTGTTGAACAGATTGCAACCAATTTGGAACAGGCATAGAAATAGCGGAAAGAGAACCTTGGGCATCAAATGTGCGAGAAAGAGCATCTGCCACAATATTGTTTTTACCCTTCTTGTAAGTGATATCATAGTCATAACCCATGAGTTTGATAACCCATTTTGTTGTGCTGGGGAGGAGACACGCTGTTCCAAGAAATATTTCAGACTCTGGTGATCAGTCTTGATGCAGAAATGATTCCCTAATAGGTATGGTCGCCAACTCTGTATTGCATGCAAAATAGCCATCATTTCCTTCTCATATGTAGAGGCATCTAAATTATTACCTGAAAGGGCTTTGCTGGTGAACATAATGGGGTGTTCATCTTGAAGGAGAATAACACCAAGTCCATTTCCACAAGCATCACTCTCAATAGTGAAGGGCTTAAAAAAATTGGGCATAGCTAGAATAGGTGTAGTACACATAGCTTGTTTCAGTTTGTCAAATGCACACTGAGCAGCATGTGTCCATGTAAAAGAATCCTTTTTCAATAGAGCAGTTAATGGAGCTACAATCTTCCCATAATCCTTGAAAAACTTGCGGTAGTAGCCTGTCAACCCCAAAAAACCACGAAGGCTCTTGAGTGTCTGAGGATGCAGCCAATTGTTCATGGCATCGATTTGGCAGGATCCATGTGAACCCCATGGGCTGAGAGAATGTGCCTGAGATACTCAAATTCCTTCTGTCCAAAAACACATTTAGACTGCTTGGCATGGAGATGATGGTTAGAGAAAAGTTGTATGACAAGATCCAGATGCTGGAGATGTTCATCCCATGTTTTACTGTAGATGAGGATATCATCAAAGAATACCAGAATGAATTTCTGCAAGTAGGGCCGAAATATTTTATTCATTAAGGCCTGGAATGTGGAAGGAGCATTAGTGAGGCCAAAGGGCATGACCAAAAACTCATAATGGCCATCATGTGTGTGGAAAGTTGTTTTAGGGATATCATCCTCATGAACCCGAATTTGATGATACCCAGAACGAAGATCCAACTTGGAGAAAAATTGAGCCCCATGAAGCTCATCAAGAAGCTCATCAACAACAGGAATTGGAAACTTATCCTTGATGGTGAGGTGATTAAGTGCTCGGAAGTCAATGCAGAGGCGCCATGACCCATCTTTTTTGCAGACAAAAAGAACTGGAGAAGAAAAGGAACTAGTGCTTGGGCGAATAATACCTTGCTTCAATAAGTCTCAAACGAGCATTTCAATCTCCATTTTTTGGTGAAATGGGTAGCAATAGGGCCTGATGTTGGGAGGAGCACTTCCAGGAAGGAGCTGAATACGATGGTTTTCTGGCCTTGAAGGTGACAATCCCACTAGTTCAGCAAAGACACATGTATATCGATCCAGAATTTGTTGTAGATCCAAAGGAGTAGTGGAGACCGCTGATGGTTGTATCTAAATGGAATGGATATGAGCAATGACACCATGTGGATTCTTCTTGAGGAGTTTTTCCATGCAATGTGAACTGATGATGCTGAGAGACCCTGGTTGTACTCCTGTCAATGTGTGTTTTTGTCCATTGAGGGAAAACTGCATCCAAAGTTCAGCAAAATCCCATAAGATAGGGCCAAGTGTGCGTAGCCATTGAGTTCCAAAAACCACATCACATCCTCCTAAGGTCAAGGCAAACATGTCAGAGTGCAAGGTATAATCTCCGATAGAGATACACACATTTTGACACTTCCCTTTGCAAGGTAAGGTGCCCCCATTGGCAACCATGACTTCAAAGTTGGAGCAAGGATGGATAAAACAATCAACTTGTTTGGCAATCCGAGGGTCAATGAAATTATGAGTGCTACCAGAATCAATGAGTATTATAAGAGGAAGCTTCTTGAAGTAACCCCTAACCCGCATTGTTTGGGGGGTGGTGATTCCAGCTAAAGCATGGAGAGATATCTCTAGCTGGTCATCCTGAGACAGAGGGTCAATAGGCGATTCCTGAATGTCGACCTTAGCATCCATTGTTTATGGATCTTCGTCACCAATTTTAGAGTCTAGAGGAGAATCCACATCCAAGAGATAGAGATTTTGTTGAACACATCTATGTCCCCGAGTGAATTTCTCATCACAATTATAGAAAATCCCCTTTTCTCTATGTGCTTGCATCTCTGTTTCCGATAAACTCTTGATAGGAGTTGGTCGAGGAGCCGGTGGTATGGGTGGTCATTGAGAACTCATATTTTGGAAGGGAACAAAAGTGGGCTTAGACGTTGTTGGGCTGCAATCTTGTCTTCTGCCAACTTAGCCAACCCTAGGGTTTCCATCATTGTGTTGGGACAGAACATTTTGACCTCAGAGCGGATGGCATCCTTTAGACCACTGATAAAACAACTCCTATAAAAGTCATCAGACAATCCTTCAGTGTGGTTGGCTAGTTTCTCAAATTCGGTTTGATACTCTCTCACAGTGCCAATTTGGCGAAGTTTAGTGAAGGCTCTTGTGAAGTCATCAAAAGCACTAGGACCAAATTGTTGCAAAAGGAGTTGGAAAAAGTCTGGCCATTTTGGCTCTTCATGAGCCTTGATGTACCAACGGTACCATTAAAGAGCTTCCTGTTCCAAATGAAAGGATGCAAGTGGAACTTTATTGACATCAAAAGTATTATGCAGACTGAAATACTGTTTTGCACGATAGATCCATCCAGTTGGATCAGTACCATTGAAGCGAGGAAAATCAAGATTCGGACCACGAAAATTGCTGGAAGAAGAGAACCCATTGTCTGATGAAGACTCGGATTGTCGTTTGTTGTTCATAGCTGAATGTTCAAGATGGAGGTTGAGAAATTTTTCATCTAGATCCTAGAGTTTGGCTTGGATGGCTGCAAGTGATTTTTCCATGGTTTTTTCTCCTGCATGGGTGACAACCATAACCAAGAGTTTTTTTTTGGTTGACTGGGTAGAAAAACAAAAACAAAGACTGCTTCAGTAAAGGAAAATCTGGATTTGGGAAAAAATCTGAAGGGTAATTGGGGTTTGACTAGGTTTTGGACACTGTCGAATAAACAAGGAAGCAAAAAATGAGGATTTCAAAAGCGGGGTGAAAGAATGGGAAAATTTGGCAGAGGGGGACAAAGAAGCAGAATTTAGAAAGGAACTCTGTGGTAAAATTTGAAGGTGATTGGGTGAAATCTGAGGAAGTTATGGCAAACCCTAAAAATAGACAAATGTCGGATTTCGGGCTTTGGGAAGTGGAATTGGGGATAGGGTCCTCAGGAATAAAATATGCAGAATGGGATTACAGGGGTTTCCCGAAATTTTCAAGGGAAACAGAGTGAAAACAAGGGAGATATGGAGAAAAAACTGATTTTTTTTTTTCCAGAATGGAGCGGCTATGGCTCGGAAGGGATTGCAAATAGATAGATTTGCAACGGCCTGGAATTGAGCAGAAAGAGAGGGATCTGAAACGACGTCGAATGGATTGAAAACGGCTGGATATGGAACGGATTTCAGAATGGATTTGAACCACTGGATCTAAAACGACACAGCAGTGATCGACAACAGTTTAGCTGAAAATAGATATGGACCCCAGGTATGTGCAGCTTCCTAACAGTTCAAGGGTTTCACTCAACCACCAATGCTGTCTGACAGCTTCGTATTGGGGCAGTACCCCTCACTCCATGGCTCAGGTAAAACTGATAACTGCTTTACCACAAATGACAGCTCTTGTTTTACCTCACGGGTGGGAACTAGTCAATCAGGTAGGGGTCATTGCCCTTTTCACTAGCAGGTCCTCTCAATGGGCCAGCTACTTCGGGGTTCCTGTGGTACTCCTCACAATGAGTTTTAGGGCTTATTCCCAAGTACTTCCCACAGTTAAGCGGATATGGATTATTCCCAAATCCGAACCTGCAATAGATGCGAAAAAATAAATTTGGCAGAAATTTCACCCATTGAGCCCAAGAAAGTGCTCTGATACCAGATGTGAAGAACCTGCAACAATTAATTAATAAGAATATGCGAAATAGCAGAAATGACAGAACTCAGAATCACTTTTATATTGATCGCAAGCCACTTCGAGGGGGCAACCTCCTTTGAGCAAGCTCAATACAAATAACTTCACGGTACCTTCATAGGCCTCAACACACACTTATATACTAAGTCTAGGCGCCAATACTATGGGTCAAAACCATGGGCCACTACAAACTATGGATCAACAATACTACGGGCGACTTACAAAGCATATGTGCCAACAACAATAACACAAACTATTGATCAACAAATACTACGGAATGACTTACAAAGCATATGCATCCAACAACAATATACTAACAAAGTAAAGACATGGGTTCCTAACAGTCTGTAGGAGGTGGTAGAGAGATGATGGCTTCCACTTTGAAGGGATCAATATGGATCCCATATTTTGAAACGATGAAGCCTAAGAGGCATCCATACTCGACACAGAATCTGCACTTGTGAGGGTTTAAATGGATGTCATACTTCCTACATCTGAGGAATACAACCGTCAGATGGTCGATGTGAAACTCACGACGATTCGAATGAGTAGTGAGATCATTGAGGTATGGTTCAAAAAATTCCTTCACATCGTGGAGAGCGTATGACTTAGCCTACTGGAATGTAGCAGCAACATTTTCAAGGCCAAAGGGAAGTTTGCAATATGCAAATGTGCCCCATGGGAAAATGAAAGCAGTTTTATGTGGATCGACTGGATGGATCTCAATCTTATTATAGCTGAAAAAGCCATCCATGAATGAGAAAATGACATTCTGGCACAGTTGTCGATGATTTGGTCGATGAATAGGGTAGGGTAGTTGTCCTTGGGACAAGCCTTATTTAAATCCTTGTAATCGACACAAACCGTACTGGTTCCCTAATTTTTGGTAACATGGAGGACATTTGAGACCCAATCTGTTAAGGGAACAGGATAAATGAACAAAGATTTCAATAGATTTTCAATTTCTACCTTGATAGGCACAATTTTCCTAGGGTGCACTGGATGTAATTTTTGTCGGACGGGCTTTGCCTCAGGATATGTTTTAATCTCATGTACAACGATAGCATGATCAATCCCGAGCATTTCCTCATAGCTCCATGCAAATACATTGCGTAACTGTTTGAATAAGGCTGTATATGTGGTTATTTCTTCGGGAGAGCGGTTTTGTCCAATACAAATATGTTCCACGATGCCAGGGGTTGCCGATATGTCAATCGGAAATGTAGGCGTAATGTTTTCCAAGTTTCCCTCAGTTATTGTATCACAAGTGAGGATCGTATATTGAGGGTAAGGAAAGACATCCAGAGAAATGATTGTTTCAATATGATTCTCCACAGACTCCAGCGATGGGAGGAAAGACGATCGATGGTGGAGGTCTTCCCATGGGGGTTCATCCACACTCATGATCTCCATGATGGACTCGTCAGAATGAAAAGTCCGGAGTAGAGGATCGGGTAAGGATGAAGTTCGTTGTAAGGGTGGAGAATGAGATGTAGACGCCACTGAAGAGTGGTCATCAGGTGCTGATTCGATAGCCTCATAAGTAGCTTCCGCAGGTGTAAGAGGCATGAAATATCCAATCAAATCTAACTGATTAGGATCAGGCACAAGCCATTGGTCAGTGGACTTGGATGACGATGGGATCATAGAGGAAATCATGTTCACCGTGGAAATATGAGAAGGGAGATCTGATGTTGGAAAGACTCCCATGATGGATGAATCTTTAAGGAGTCCTACCCCCACACTATTGAATAACTACAAAGAGTGTCCAAACAGAGGGACATTATCCACGGGGTGAGTAGTGGTGTCAGGTGTACATAAATCCAGTTGGTCAACAGTGACAATCTTCCCTTGGTGGGGAAATTGCACGATGTGGAATACGGATGATGCGACTGCAGTCATGGCATAAAACCAATTATGACCAAGGATTAAGTTATAATCCAACGAGGCAGAAACCACTTCCATGTTAATGGAAACGGTATTCCCCCCCATCTCTATTTACAAATCTTGTAACAGCCCGTGTGGTTGGAATCCATGATTGTCTAGGGGAACGGTTCAACTTAGGGGAGCTGATGGCTTACCAACATGATAACGACATAATCAAGGTGGAGGATCCTTTGTATAAGACAGTACGATGGATTCTTTTCCCAATGACATTGGTAACACTTTGAAACACCATTTGGTGGGAAATCCTCGGCTTGAAATACTCAAGTTTAAACATGATTGTATTTGAAGAATCAAGGTCTACAACCTCGATAGAAGCGAGGAGAATCTCACGTTGATTAGCACAGTTTTGTAATACTTCCAATGTCGACATAACACAAGGGGCTTGTGCTAAGTCCTCTACAATGTTGTAGTTTTGAGTAGCCCGAGTATTGAGATTAAAAACAACTTTTCTAATCATGTTCTTGGGTGGACAAAACACTACATCAAGTGAATGTTTCTCAATAATGAGAGGACCTTGAGTCGAGGGAATGTCCGATGTAGAAGCAGAAGTTTTTTCAGTATTACTTCCGTTAGGTTCCTTATTTGGGAATGAATCATATGACCGTGATCGAGTATTTAATTTGATCATCTCACTACGCATCATGAGAACATGAGCGATGGAGGAGGGTTCTCCTTGAGAAGGAGGGGGTTGTGCAATCATTTGTTGGTTTTGGGTGGGGAAGGGATCATTAAGAACTGTGGGTGTGGGGTTTCCCTTGAGAAAATTTTGAACTTCGTCCTGATGTGGGAAATCTTTGGTGAAATGATCACCACCGCACAATAAACAAGGATATTTGACCTTCCGCTTCTGTTTGGCATCGTTAGGAGGATTTTTGGGTTCCTGCTGGTTAGAAGAATTCTTGGATTTTCCTTTGTTCATATTTTTTACCACTAGATTTTTTAAGCGAAGCAGATTGTACTGAATTCACTTCTTCAGTGACAGCAGGATTGGGTGATTTGTTGGTGTTGTTCCCAGCCTGAGTTGAGGGTGGAGTGGAGCCATGGGGGTTCGGTAATACATCGGTTTGAGTAGTAGGCTGGGTGCGAATGAAACTAATGATGCTATCGGCATGAGGTCCCACTGGTGGCTTTGTTGGATCATAGGTAGGGTGGGGGGTATCAAGGAGGATGTCATATAACGTGCCATATTGAGCATAGATGAGGTCTAGTTACTGGGCACGAGCTATATATTTTTCTTTCGTGACGACTCCACCCATGGCTACGTCTTTAGATATGATGGAAAAAAGTGACTTCGTAAAGCAGTCGGCCAGAATTTGGTATGGAATGGGAGATTTAATAAGATGTCTTCTCCTCCTCCACTCATGAATATGATAAAAAATATGAGTGGCATTAGTTTGACAGAGGGAAGTCAAAATATTTGTACCAGTTTCATAGTGAATTAGTAATTGGAAATGAGTAAAATATGACATAGCTAAAGATTAGAAATTGGGAAAAGAGTGTGGTGGTAACTCGATGTACCACTTTGCGGCTGAGCCAGTAAGGATCCTCTGGAATAACCTCGAATGGATGGAATCATCCATTAAGTAATTGGACGAACACCACAAATGATATTTCATCACGTGGTTCTTAGGGTCCTCGCTGGGTTTTCCGTCAAACTTCAAAATACCAGATGGTAACTTCATTGGAATCGCTAGCCAATTATGACCGTGATAAATGGGATTGTTGGTCAAACGAGACAGGTCTAGCAGATCCAATGTAGCCAGAAATGGTAACTGCTGGTTCGTTTGCGGATACTGGTGGTACTGATAATGCATCGACGTACCAGTAGGACCGTGGATGGAATGATCATAAGTTCCTCCCGTAGGAAATTGGCCGATGCGGATTGCGAGTGCGGAATCATTTTTTTCAATAATCGCGGTTTGTTGAACCCGCAACCCACAATTGCGGATTGTGGAGAAGTCATTCATTTTTCGTGTTGTTTGTGTTTCCGCAACCCGCAGCCCACAATTACGGATTGCGGATTGTGGACACTTTTTGTTTGTTTTTGTTTGAAGTTGCATTTCTGCAACCTGCAACCTGCATTGAGGATTGCAGAAAGAATGTATATATTTGCAAGAATAAATTTATGCAACGCGCAACCTACATTGCGGAATGCGCATTATTTTCATTTTTACTTATTTGTTTTTTATTCATTTCAGTTGGTTTTTATCATTTCAGTTGGTTCCGTAATCTCGGTGGTTAACTTAACATGTTATCTTTCACATTCCCCACCTATATTTGGTCTTCATTGCATAAGTTGATTATTTGAAATGGTGGATAGTTATTGCCTTCATTTTGGGATTTTGATTGATCTTATGGATTCTTCTTTTATGATTTTGGGTATTTCATTAGTTCGATATTTGACCTTGATGGAGTTTTATTTTCACTTTTGCACGCCTAGAATCATAATTTTGTAAATACTTAACTTTTACTTTTCTTTTTCTTGCTAGATTTGAAGGTCATCTTATGGATTTCATTTGTCAATTCTTCAAATCTTTACACTTTGGTTTTATTTTCATTTTATTGGTTTTCGAAGATTTCAAATATCTTATCATTTGATTCTGACTATTGTGTGTAATGATTGCTTATCCTTATTTGAACTTGTTTGAGTCATTTACATGCTTCAATTTTGACTAATTAAATTCACATGATGTTTCGATAGTCTTGGCATCAAAATTGAACTTCATTGAATCGATAAGTTTAAAGAGCATCTTGACGGGTTAGAATAATTTGATTGAACACTTATTTTTAATCTTGTTGATTTATGACTTGAAAGGGTGTATATCAAATAATGGAACCGTGCATTTAATTTTCAACTTTGAAAGGATTACTGAATTTTACTGAGTCTTGAATATTTGATAAAATTTGTCCTTTTGGGAAAATTTATAATTATAGGACAAGATTTTTTAAGGCCTTGTTATGTATAATTCAATTGAATCCTAAAAAAAAAAACATACTTTCAAACCATGGAAAAAGTCAATAACTTTTCGTTGAACAAAGTATTATATTTTACAAAGAATAATTAGCTTTGCTTGTTGATAAGATTATTATTATTGTTTAAATTAGATTCGATATACTTTTAAAAAAACAATATTAATAATTTATTTATATAATTGGCTTTTGATATCATACTATTTACAATGTTAATGCATAGTATTTCACTAAACCCTAATTTGTTGTTTCTGTGAAGGATGAAGTTTAAAAACGGATCGCGCACTTGTAGAAGACATGTTTTTGCGTTGAGGATTGGGAGAAAACCGTGAGGAAGTATCTCAAATGGTTGAAAACCCACTTCCCAAATGGGCTTATTTACCCCTGACCATGGACAGGTTTGCAAATCTATCAACATTTTGGGATAAAAACGTGACCGAACAGAGGTGAATTTTCTAGAAATTTATTCTGACCATTTTTGCATAGTTGAACGAACCAAACATCTGGGGATTTGATAATATCCTTCCCACTGCTCTTCACTTCTATAAATTTGACCTCAGCATTCTGAAAAAGGAGGAGGGGGGGTCTCTAAAGAATGGAAGGATTTTCATTATTCCTATATCTGCATTCTTCTTGCAATGTTTTTGTTGACAAGGAAGAAGGAGGAACACTGCTACGAGAGGGAGTGGATGATTTTTGTATGACATAGAACTAAATTTATTCTTTCTCTACTATGATTCTCTTGATATCAATGTTTTGTGTTTAAGAGATTAGAGATCGTAGGCTCTTCCTGAAGTGGCTGCTGATTATCAATTTGAAGCTTTGTAAATGTTTCTATCAAGCTGAAATGGTAATACAATTTCTTTTCTGCAATTATTTTTCATTTATTCATGTGCATTTAATCAGATATTTCTTTTTGTGCACAGATCGGATCATAATCAGATTCAGGAAAGCAATTTTCTATATGTTTGTAGTTTATATGTTAACCTGATTATGTTTAATCATTGCATAAATGATTCTATGTTCAAATAGTTTTAGCAGAGTGAAGATAATGTTTTACTTACAAAGTTAGAATTGATGTGCTTATGACATCAATGTTTTTAAATCATTGATGATCCAATTATTCTTTTGAGCATTAAATCATTTCCTCCATTTCAAATTACTTTGCTCCCAGGATAGGTTATTAATTTAATTAACATTGGGATATGTTAGTATTCTGGTTCATATATGTTTTTATGTAACTGTAGAATTTCTTCTAATAGTTGCAGAATTATTAATTGTAGATTGCATTCAAATCACATTTAGGATTAGTTTCAGATCTAATACAAAGTCTCCCTTTCGAGGAGAAAACTCACTGACTCAAAGAGTGTCAGCGGAGGCCGAATATCTGTGGGTGTTAACCACACCAAACAGCTCGAGGATAGGGTAATAATTGCGTAGGATTATCTGAATCCTTTGGATGGGCTTTCATCCCCTGTTGTTTTCCTTGGACACCATTCCAGCACCTGCACAACCGAGGCATAAAAAAATGGCGCTCGAAGGATGGCAATCCGACATGTAAGGTCATTTGAGCTATTTTAATCAGATTATCTTAAAATGACTCTAGCCCAAAAATATGTATATAGTTCCTTTTCTGCTCAAGAATCTGTATTTAGTTGTTTTTCCAAGCAAATTAGTTTTCATTTTCAAACAGATTTGCTGAAGCAATTGATAGAAGTAAAATTCGACGGTGAGGGAGAAATTTTAGCACACGAACATGTTCTTCAATTTACTTATAATTTTCTTATTAACAAAATTTTGGATCAAGATGTTTTGTGCAGATTGTTAGCCTTTCCATTCTAAGGATGAGTCAAAGAGTGGTGTGTAATCTTACCATTTGCCTCTGTCCATTCTTTTGAACATTTTGCAGATATTTTCATACTTTATTTTGGACACTGTAATTTTGTTAAATTATGCAATGAATTGAAACAACTCACTAGACAAAAGGGTGAATCATTAGTAGATTTTGCAATTATAATTTTTAATCTCTATTGTAGATTCCCTATAATAGATCGCCCTATGATACTTGAATGGTTTCAGCACAATAGTTCTATTTCACATGAATCTGATCAATTAGTAGATGATAAATCTGAATTATACATTGATAATCATTCACCTCTTGGTTTAGATTTACATGAAGAATCTAAGGATTTAAAAATTGTAGAAATGAATTCCTTCTCGTTTTTAGATATGGATCATAATCAATATGATGATTCAGATGAATTAAATGTTGATATGCCCATGTTTATTTCACATGAAATTCAATGTCTAACTAATCATGAAGGAGATCATTTTTCTATAGAAGATTATTCTAAAGTACAAGAGAATAGTTCTAATCATAATATCGAACAATCTTCTTCTAGCATAATTAAAGAGCTTCAAGATTCTTATATTTATTATTCTATTAAATCTTTGATAGATCTTGAATCAACTAATTGTTCTTAAATTTGTGATATGTTTTCCCAATTACCATTTTCTGATCTAAGTGATTCTATAAGAGAACATATTTCATGAAATGATGACACTACATTAGAAGAAGAAACATATCCTGATTTGAAACCTTTCATACATATATCTTTTGAAGAGAAAATACCTCTTAAGGAACCTCGATCTGAAAATATGCTACAAAGAGATGAATTCCATGCATTTATTTCCTCTTCATATTTGTATTTGTATCGTGATCTATTTGATAACAATGGATTTCAATCATATATTTTGGATTCTAATTCTGCATTGTTAAGTCTTAAAGAGGTACAAGTTAATTATGAGATACATGAAGAAGATCAAGAAGATTCTTATCTATATCACCAATCTATGTTTTCTTGCCATTCTTCTTTGCTAGAAATGAATACTATTTTTAAGGGTAATCTTCATAATTCTTCCTTTTATGATTCATCATTCAATGAAGAAACATTTTCTTCTTACAATCAATTACTTGATGGAGAAGATTCTTTTCAGAATGTTAATGTACTAGTTATACACTTATAACATCTGATATCTTTACTTCTTCTCAAGCAAATACTCAAAAGCAATTTGATGTCTTTGATAATTTCTAATTTAATCAACCAATTTATGATGTCTGTTACGATAAATTAGAACAAATTGGATCTGATTTTGTTGATCTTATTCAAGAAAATATTCCTCAGAAGAAAATTGTTCAAGAAGTTTTGGATTCTTATAATATTAATGTTGATTTTCTTTCAAATAATCCATTTCATCTCATAAATATTTCAAACTCTTTCTGTCATTCTTTTGATTCTCATTGTACATACCATGATTGCGTTGCTGATTGGGTTGAGAAATATTTCTCAACAAGCTTTCATCATTATGGTAAAACTCTGTTTTCCTTATTTGTATATAAAAATGGTAAGGCTCCATTCTCTTTATTTGTACATAAATTTCGTTTTATTTGCTTTAATGCATTCTTTTTCCATTTTTATTTTCAAGCATTCATATCATGCCTTCTGATTATTCACTTCTTCCTTTTTGCGGGTTTTCATATGCTTTCATGGTTACATTGGAAATTCGATTATACTTAGTTTTTGTTTTATTTTTAGAGTAGTATAGGAGTAGGTGTAGAATAGATTAGTTTTGATTCATTTCTTTAATAATTAGGTTACTCTTTTGGTTTATTCAAAAAAATATTTGTGACAACAAGCCAAGTACAAGATGGGAACGATGCTTCTTTAGATGCATTCAGGGAAGTATTTTCATCCTCTTTCACTTTTTGTTATTCATGTTCTCGCTTATTATTTTATTGGTTCAAAGCATTCATGATTGAATTATGTATTTAGTTTTAAATTATAATAATCTTGTCATGGAATGTTCTGAATTAATTATTTTTCAAGTTTTAAAGAGCAAGAACATTTTGACATGAGACAAAGTAATTAAAATTAGAACATCTTCATGTCACGCGAATATTGATCTTTCCTAGGCATGCACTTAAAAAAGGAGGTTTTTTACATATTTTGTCGCAAATTGCACATAATCTAGTTTAGTATTATTTCATTTTATTTTCTTTCTGTACATAATCTTTAATAAAAAAAGCCTCATTGTCTTAAACAACTTTATGTGACAAATAACAATGTTGATCATAATTCTTCAACCAAAGGAAAATAAATTTATTTTAAGAGTTTTATTATAATCAATTCAATTAATCGATTCAATACATTTTTCATTTTATGAATTGGTGTAGTTACTCTCTTTATAATAACCAATTCCTTCGACTCTACAAACACGACAACAAATCCCACTTTTTGTTCGCATAAGATAATTTGTGAAGGCCTATTCTTACAATTATTTTACATTTCTCTTAATTTAGTTTTCTAAATAAAAGGACTTCAAATGGCTTAATATCTCATGTGGTTCATAATATTATTAATCGAATTCTTAAAGTAAAAGAATCTGTAATTACATTCAAGGGGTTCTTATACAAATATTACTGTAATCAATTCAAATAATTATGTACAATTTATGAATTGATACAATCAATTTACTATTTATCACCCTTGTATAATAAAAAATTCTTTTTGACTACAAAATTTTTAAAAGCATGTGTTTCCACATAAGATGTTAGTCATAATTGTAAAGCCTTGTTTGCTTTGATTTTGTTTTGATTAGATCACTTTTCATTTCATTTTAAAATTGTTTGATTAGACTTGGATTTTTTAGTTTGATAATCATTTGCGTTAGGGCAAGAGGTTGAAATGTTAATTATCAAAAAATTGATTCCAATTATTCTACATTTTGAATCATGTTTTATTTATCAACCTTTTCTAAAATTTGATTGATAGGGGATTGTTGATCCTTAGTTAAAGATACTCTGGGGAAAGTCAGTCATTCCAAGCCTACATCTTTTGAAGTCTTGTATGTGAAGAAATATTTTCAAGGTGATTTTCAAGAAGAGACTATCCCTTTTTCCATGGTGGAACACTTTCCAAGTTTTACCTTCATATATAAACTTAGCCGCTCATTGATTATCTTTCTCCTTTTTATTATCACAAATCAATATGCAAAGCTATTTTAAACTAGATTCTGCAATTATGTTCTAATTAGATCCTTCTTTAGGAGCACATGAGTGATGCTACTATTGTTATCATCTCAAACCTCTTAACGCCATCCCGCTCTCTTAAGGAGCATAGTGGCTTCCCCATCCATTAAGTAATCTCTTATGAGATTAACATTAAACATAGCCCAATCCTCTTCTTTAACATCTCTAGGAGTGAGTTGGAAAAAAGGAGGTCTTATTATAAGCCGACATTTTCGTGATCATACCTTCTTATGGAATGACTTTATCAATATCTGGTCACCAAGCTAGGATACTGGCTTGTAACCACAAAAATGATTGCAAGACGGGGGGTCTCATCACAATCCAACCCACTCATTATCTATAAGTTGGTGTGAATGAAACTGTCACAATCTGATCACCATGTCAGGACAGTGGTTTCCATCTTCTTTACAAGGATGCAAATCTTTAACAAGGATTGACAAGATTTGCATATTTATCTAACAGATGGGATAAAAGTGACTTATTGGGTTAAAAGGTAAACCTGTCAAGGCTATAAACTCTTGCTGGCAGCAGGTCTATGCCTGTGGTATTAGAGGCTAATCATTAAGATAACATCTTGTCATCATCACGAATTGTTCTTTTAGAATGTTGTCTAATGAAGAACATATTTTGTTGGAAATCTATTCAATCAATACTTGTCTTTGTATTTCAATGATGGTTAGAAAGTTATAATTAAAAATCAATTGCAGCTGGGTATATCCTTAAAAGGTTGACTCGTTAATGTGGTACCCATGTTATAGGGTAAACTCCCTTTTCATTGGAAACCTTATATTTTGTCTTCACATACATGCAAAGCTTCTATCTTTTCAATGCAGAGATAATTGCTTCGTCCCAGCCAGTCGCCATTTGTTGTCGGCACAACAGATCCCATGTTTTATCCAAAATATGGGAACCCCAATTTTATATCAAAGGGTAACTTAGTAAATTTTTGGGGGTTGTTCATCATGTTTGCATGCATCCTCGCCTTTGACATGATTTGTTCTAGTTAGTATTTTTCCCTTTGCAAATTTTATGCATTTTTGTGTGTTTTATGTGAGTTGCGGAAAGAACTAATTTTTCCCAAAACTATGTCTTTCCCCGCAACCTGCAATGCGGATTGTAGGAGCTTGGTTTTGCATTTGAAACTTTTCCATTCTGCAACCCGCAATGCGGATTGCGGGTGTGGAATCATTTTCTCAATAACCGCGGTTTGTTGAACCCGCAACCTGCAATTGCGGATTGCGGAGAAGTCATTCATTTTTCGTGTTGTTTGCGTTTCCGCAACTCGCGGCCCACAATTGCGGATTGCGGATACTTTTTGTTTGTTTTTGTTGGAAGTTGCATTTTTGCAACCCGCATTACGGACTACGGATTGCAGAAAGAATGTATATATTTGCAAGAATAAATTTCCGCAACCCGCAACCCGCATTGCGGATTGCGGATTGTGGAATGTGCATTATTTTTATTTTTACTTATTTGTTTTTTATTCATTTGAGTTGATTTTATCATTTCAGTTGGTTCCATAATCTCGGTGGTTATTTAACATGTTATCTTTCACACTCCCCACCTAGATTTGGTCTTCATTGCATAAGCTAATTATTCGAAATGGTGGCTGGTTATTGCCTTCATTTTGGGATTTTGATTGATCTTATGGCTTCTTCTTTTATGATTTTGGGTATTGCATTAGTTCGATATTTGACCTTGATGGAGTTTTATTTTCACTTTTGCATGCCTAATAATTTTGTAAATACTTAACTTTTACTTTTCTTTTTCTTGCTAGCTTTGAAGGTTGTCTTACGAATTTCATTTTTCGATTCTTCAAATCTTTACACTTTGGTTTGATTTTCATTTTATTGGTTTTCAAATTTTTTAAAGATATTGTCATTTGATTCTGACTATTGTGTGTAATGATTTCTTATCCTTATTTGAACTTGTTTGATTCATTTACATGCTTCAATTTTGACTAATTAAATTCACATGGTGTTTCGATAGTCTTGGCATCAAAATTGAACTTCATTGAATCAATAAGTTTAAAGAGCATCTTGATGGGTTAGAATAATTTGATTGAACACTTATTTTTAATCATGTTGATTTATGACTTGAAAGGGTGTATATCAAATAATGGAACCGTGCATTTAATTCTCAACTTTGAAAGGATTACTGAATTTTATTGAATCTTGAATATTTGATAGAATTTGTCCTTTTGAGAAAATCTATAATTATAGGACAAGATTTTTTAAGTCCTTGTTATGTATAATTCAATTGAATCCTAAAAAAAAAAATACTTTCAAACCATGGAAAAAATCAATAACTTTTCGTTAAGCAAAGTATTATATTTTACAAAGAATAATTAGCTTTGCTTGTTGATAAGATTATTATTATTGTTTAAATTATATTCGATATAATTTAAAAAAAACAATATTAATAATTTATTTATATAATTGGATTTTGATATCATACTATTTACAATGTTAATGCATAGTATTTCACTAAACCCTAGTTTGTTGTTGCCGTGAAGGATGAAGTTTAAAAATGGATCGCGCACCTGTAGAAGACATGTTTTTGCGTGTAGGATTGTGAGCAAACCATGAGGAATTAGCTTAAATGGTTGAAAACCCACTTCCCAAATGGGCGTATTTACACCTAATTATTTATAGTTTTGCAAATTTATCAACATTCTGGGAGAAAAACATGACCGAACAAAGGTGAATTTTCCAGAAATTTATTCCGGCCATTTCTGCATAGTTGAACGAACCAGACATATGGGGATTTGATGTTATCCTTCCCACTTCTCTTCACTTCTATAAATTCAACCTCAGCATTCTGAAAAATGAGGAGGGGGGGTCTCTAAAGAATGGAAGGATTTTCATTCTTCCTATATCTGCATTCTTCTTGCAATGTTTTTGTTGACAGTGAAGAAGGAGGAACGCTGCTACCAGAGGGAGTGGATGATTTCTGTATGACAGAGAACTGAATTTCTTCTTTCTCTTCTATGATTCTCTTGATATCAATGTTTTGTGTTTAAGATATTGGAGATCGTAGGATCTACTTGAAGTGGTTGTTGATTATCAATTTGAAGCTTTGTAAATGTTTTTATCAAGCTGGAATGGTAATACAATTTATTTTCTGCAAATATTTTTCATTTGTTCATTTGCATTTAATCAGATGTTTCTTTTTGTGCACAGATCGGATCATAATCAGATTCAAGCAATTTTCTATATGTTTGTAGTTTATATGTTAACCTAATTATGTTTAATCGTTGCATAAATGATTCTATGTTCAAACAGTTTTAGCATAGTGAAGATAATGTTTTACTTCTCATGTTAGAATTGATGTGCTTATGAGATCAATGTTTAAATGTTTTTAAATCCTTGATGATCCAATTATTCTTTTGAGCATTAAATCATTTCCTCCATTTCAAATTACTTTTCTCCCGAGATAGGTTATTAATTTAATTAACATTGGGATAGGTTAGTATTCTGGTTCATATATTTTTTTTGTAACTGTAGAATCCCTTCTAATAGTTGCAGAATTATTAATTGTATATTGCATTCAAATCACATTTAGGATTAGTTTCAAATCTAATTCAAAGTCCCCCTTTCGAGGAGCAAACTCACTGACTCAAAGAGTGCCAGCGGAAGCCGAATATCCGTGGGTGTTAACCACACCAAATAGTTCAAGGATAGGGTAATACTTGCGTAGGATTATCTAAAGCCTTTGGATGGGTTTTTTTGCAGTCACATGGACTTGATGTGACTGCTTGGAATATCCCATTAAACAATTTTAATCCAAGCTTGGAATATTCCCTGTACTTCTCCATGATTCTTACTAGGATCTAGCTTCTAGTGGTTAGATTGTTCCTGAAGGTACGCTCCTTGATTCCAATTGTTGGAATATTCAACAACACTAAGAGGGGGATGAATCAATATTGAGTACTTTTTAGCATTTTTAACCTTAAGCACATCATGTAACATTAACCATTAACAATTCAATTCATCATCACATAAAATCATACACAATGCACAAGAGATTTTACGTGGAAACCCAAAAAGGAGAAAACCACATAATGATTTTCTTATATAATAACAAGATTATATTCATAGAAAACACCAACTTCCTTTTTATGAGCACCAACTCAAAGGAGACTATAACCCATAGATTTACTAGCTCCAACTGGAAGGAAGCACTCACTTGTTAGATTCTCTAGCATGCACTAGAAGGAGGCTACAACCCCCTTTCTTTACTAGCTGCAACAGGAAGGAAGCACCCACTCCCTAAAGCACATGTTCCAACATGTAGAGAGGACACCAATCCTAAGTGAGATCCAAGTCACCCTAGAACCACCTTGCCACCCTGGCTCTCCAGCACTAACTGGAAGGAAGCTTCAAATCCCTAAGATCACATGCACCAACTTGCCCTAGCACCACCCTGCCACCCTAATATGAATCAGAGTATCAACCTATCACTGTCACTATCTTCACACTGTCATTGTCACTATCTTCACATTGTCAATGTCACCATATTCACACTGTCAATGTCACTATCTCTATCTCTGTCACTCTCATTGTCACTCTCTTGACACTCTCAGTATCACTATCTTGACACTGTCACTGTCACTATCACTGTAATTGCCACTATTACTGTCATTGCCACTGTGTTCCAATTTTCCTATGATATGCTTCATAATCTTTCTCTAATATGCTTCATAATATACCTTTGATGTGCTTCATAATTTGCCTCTGATATACTTCATACTATACTAAAACCCTTACTTCAAAAGGGAATATATATGAAATTATAACAAACCAATATCCAAAACTTGTACCCTAGGTACTTCAATATATCTACTTCATCTCCTCCAAGGTTCACTATTTGAAATGCCCTAGGACAAACTTTATAGAGAAAATACCAAACTGAATTGTTTAAAGTTGATTTCAGAATCATTCAAAAACCCTAAATTCCTAAGGTATAATATCCAAAATATAGCAGACTAAAATATGAAACTTGTACCACAAATTCTTCAATCTCTTTGCTTCAACTCCTCCAAGGGGAACTATCTAAATCTTTTTAGAACAAAAGATATAGAAAAAATTCCAAATCGACATGTTTAAACCTAATTTTAGGATCATTCAGAATCCATAGCTTCCGAAGGTCATATCTCAAAAAATGTATCATATTGTCACATCCTCTCCCATCGATCCAAGGAAAAAAAGGGAACATGACTACAATTTTGGGGATTTTACAAAAACTCATCCCTATTCATCAAATTCATACAAACCAAATTTATGTGTGTAGATGCATACTCAAATAAACACAGCGGAATGAAACATTATCCACATGCATATCTATCATGCATTCAACATATCAACAACATGCATCAAATAAAACAATGCATAAGTAAAACACAGAGTCAATACTTATCTTGATTGAAGGTTGTCCCAAGCAACTAGCTACGCAACTGCAATGTTCCACCCAACCATAGGCCAATTGTGTTCATCAATCTCTCAACACAATTGCCACCCCCGAGCTAGGAATGATTTCTACAAGTAAAGGGAACTTGCAACTGATGCACAACAAAATGAACACCACATCTAAGCCAAGCCAGTCCACAGTTAGGTTTTATCAAGCCAAATCTGAACTCTATTCTATTCCTGGATGTTTGCACTCAAGCTCAAGCCAAAAACCAAGGATACACATAACTCTTTCCATGGCATAATCTTCCCACACACATAAATCTCAAATATTGGGCATGGATTCCCATTTTTTTACTATGGGATTCACAAACAAGATGTCCATGGGTTTTCCCCAAATTGTGGGCAGCCAAAATCAGATTGTGGGAAGGGGAAAATCGACCATAGGGAGAAAAACGATTTTTCCATGGATCTTTGAGCATCCAAATGGCCAAAAAAGGCCTCAATGAAACCACAAGGACCCCCAAATCAGTTTCATTTTTATCCCCACTGTTCTATATCATAAAAATGCCCTTCTCCCAGCTAAAAATGAAGGAAAAATGTGGAGGGAAAATGCCCAGGTAGCTTCAAACTCATGAGAGAGAAAAACTGATTGATGGATAATGGCTTGGGGATCAATTTCATGGCTCTTTTCTTTCCAAGGAATCCAAAACCCATTTTCCAAAAATGGTTGCTTGTCCATACCTGAATTTGGACAACCATTCCTCTCCATTCCCAATGCATTAACTTCATCAACCAACTCTTGGAAGAATTAAATGATTGGGTACAAAATTCAACATGGGTAGTTGATAGTTCATGGGTTCTCCCATTGACACTTGACTTGATTGGTTCAAGGGTTTGAATATTTTCCCTCCCTATTCCTTGTAAAAATCATACCCCCATGCTCTTGTTGTATTGCATTGCATAGCTAGTTGTGGGTATTTTATTAAAATGCATATTTACATGATATTTACGATTTCTATTGCACCTAGATAGAACGCAAACCATATGCATAAATTTTAATGCTAAATCGATGGTGGAGCCTTGGCCTTGAGCTCCTCACCATTATTTTATAACAATTTTACATCATTTACGCTTTAAATGAAATGGGTTCAAAATCGAGATATTACACATACCAGCATATGGAACTCGTACAACATATTTTTTATGCTCTCTACTTCATCTTCTCCAAGGGGAACTATTTGAATATTTCTAGAACAAAATATATAGTGAAAATGTGAGGATGGCCTGTTTTAAGATGATTAAGAAACCCTACATTCGGTCATATATCCTAGAATATAGTGAACCAAAATCTGAAATTTTTACCATAGGTACTCATACATATTACCTCCATCCCATAAACTTTTCATGGTATGAATCATCCCAGAACAAAATTTAGAGAGAAAATTCCAAGATGACCTGAAATAGATTTCACAACAAAAAACTTAAAACAAATCATCACAAGATTTCATATTACCTTTAAAATTTGCTCCTCTAAGATGAAATTCGCTCCTCTTCATTGGTTGAGTTTAATTCATGTTGTTCAAATTCCAAACTAGGTTCCTCTTATTTATGTGATTCTAAGTCATTCTTTTAGTTCACTTAAGGTTAGGTCGGCCTATAACTTAATTTTAACTTTTGTCTTCCATACTTTTAGGTGCTTCTTTAATGGTTCAATGGGATTTTACTTGTCTTCTTGACCACTTCATTGCTTCATTAGAGCATTCCAAGTCGACATATCTTCATTGATTTATGGGCTTCTTCAATTTTCTTTAGATCCTTACTTTAGGGTTTCACGTCTTCATCAATAGGATTTGGGGCTTATTCAAGTTTCACTTCATTATGGTCAGATGGATACATAATCATCACTTTAGGGGCTTCTTTATTGGATTTTTAAAACACTTATTCAAGACACTTCAGATGGACATATCATCATTTCCTTAGGGGATTCTTCGATGGATTTAGGGGCTTGCTCCATTTGTGTACAACTCAAAGTGGGAATGTGGGAACAACCACCTGTTATCTCATCCTGTGAGGGCCATGCTTAACAACAATGCCATAAGGGGACCACTTTGGAGTTATATACGCTTATGTCAAGGCTCCTTCAAATCTCTTCAAGGATTCAAAAAATATCTCTTTATAACTGCCATATCATCATCATCATTGCCACATCATCATTACTATTTCCACATCATCATTTCCACATTGACATCAATGACAACATGACTCAAAAATATTATATGTTCATGACACATATCTATTGACCCTATTGACATCAATGACAAATTTACTCAACAATAATAACATCATGTTCAATCTATTTCCATTGCACGAATATCAAGGACATGATCAATAACAACATCATATTCAAATCTACTATTTACCTATTCAAATCTAATATTTACTTATTCAAATATATTCCTCATTGATTTTCAATTGATCTTTTTACTTTGTTCCAAAGTCAATAAAGGGGTGCAAGCACATATAACACTAACTATGGTGAATAAGTTGGGTTTATACCTTGGAGTTGCATTTCATTGATGAATTGCAAGGTTTCAAGAAGGTGGCCACTCTGAAATATATGCAGACCATGGTTATGCTTACCTCAACCCGGTACCAATAAATGTTCACAATAAGGGAGAACACTAACCATTAACCATTAACCAGTATTCACCACTGATTTTATTGTAGGTCCCGAAGTCTGATCCAGTGGTTGGTGTTCTCGTTGTGAGGTTCAACTCCTTCGTTTAGTAGGAACAATGTTGAAGGGATGAAATGAAGGTTCTATTTTTTTATATTTCTGAGCATTTATGGAATTTTATACCCGTTCCATTGCATCCATAGCATCTTTTCCAATAGGAAACCATTTTTTTTCATCAAAAAAGGTGTCTGGATGAGCAAGTTATGGCCATTTTACTAGATCTAGGGGTTCCAGTTGAAAGGAATGCACTATTGATTTTCTATCTAGTTTGGTGAATGCGCCCTGTGAGAAGCCATGAATTTTAGTGCACCTACCATGAGAATCCAATAGATCATTTTCATCCTACAGATCATATTTAGTGATTACATTTATCCTTCTTACTCTTCTCTAAGCATTCTTCTCCAATCATTGTAAAAATCCAAGAATTGATGATTCCCTGTAATATCTTAGCTATGAAAATTCTGTGTATTGATTAATAATATCAATTCTTGTTTTCTAATGCTTTTTACTTCATTTTTGAGTCATATTAAATATCAGAAGAAGAATTCGAGAGCTTTAGAGGTTGTTTGAGCTCATATCTCATATTTCTCAAGACTAGCTCATTGTGCATTTATACTTGAGTAGTTTTTCAGTATTTTTAATTAAAAGTTCTATGGATGCTCATTTTCAGTTCTATCAGTCATCATAGGTTCTTAGGACATAGATGAATTCCATCCAATCATCAAACTAAGAATTCATGGCCTTATCTACATGTTTGGGATAACCTGTAAACAAACTAGCTGTGTAATCCTACATAGTGCTATTCCTCCTTTTGACTTCCAAACATTGCTTAATCCTACCAAAAATTAAAAAACTATTTCCTAGCAGTATATTAGGGGGTTAATGACTGATATCCATCATCTGGCTACTATCAAGTGTAAGTGAATGAGTCTAGTATGCATATGCTAGTGTGCCCAAGTAGCCTTGTGTAGACTTGAGCAGTAGCTATTGTCGAAGCATTAATGGAACCGGTACATTGTGCATAGGAATCTGAATCTGGCCTTGAATCTGATATATTTTCTTCTGTACACTCCCTAACATATTTTTCAGATCTAAATATTCCAACCATCAAGCTCTTCCGGGGTTTTATGTGTCCAAGACTAGTTTCTTCATGGCTAGTTTCAGTTGTGTTAATTTGTGTTCTGAAATTTAAGTGTGAGTTAATATCCTTTGAAATATGATTTAGGGATATTACAGTGGTATTAGAGCTCTTTCCTTGGCTCATCCTATGGAAATTAACTCTCATTGGAAGATATCTCAAATCTATCTTCAAGCTGCAGCTATGGAGCTAGTTACAGTTATGGAAGAAGAAATCATTTACATCGATGGAGGTTTACCAAGAGATGAGGATGGTTAAATTTGTGACTATATGTATAGTGAAGACCAATGGGCTGAACCACCGATGGCCAATCCTAAGAAATATTTGGTAGAGATTAGATTGCAATTGAAAACTTACCCCACCACTACCAGGAGTATGTAGCCTTGGGGGAAGAGACTGGTAAGGCCATTTATTTCAAAGATTATTTTACTGTAAGTTTGGATTTGAGATCAAAGATGAAGGTTTGGATTCAATAAAGAGTATCAAAGAATCCATAGAGGAACCAAGTTGTTCTTCCTCTTTTAGTAAATAAGAATGAAGAACAAATAAGCCATTTGCATCTTCAAGCATTATGAGATTGTTTGGGTTTTCTTCAAGCAAATATTCCAAAGGCTGTAAGCATGAAGAATCCACCACCAGTTCTTCTAAGTATCAACCAATTATGGATCAAAGAATAGCTACAAATGGGTTCCAAGAAGAGGAATATACTAATGGTTTCTCAAGTTTCGAGGAAGCATCTACTAATGGATGTTGTGATGAGGTACCAACTGATGGGTGCCTAAGTTTTGAGGAGACATATACGGTTGGCTGCTTCTGGATAGACCCGGGTTTTCAGGAGGCGCAGCAACAAACACCCATTGGTGCACTGGCCCTTTCGGCAACGGGCTGCGCAGCAGGCCAAGGTCTCACCCGAAGTGGCTATGGGGGGATAAGGAATCAGGTTTCCTTAACCGGGGTGGTGTGGAATCCAAAGTCTTCTCTCTTCCCTTCTTACGCAGTAACTTCTGAACAGAGCATCCGATCCTTTCACCGGTCATACAGCGCAACAGCACTGGAGCTTACTCGCCTTAGCCTAGCTGCGCGGTACCTCCGCACCTACACATGAGGCATTTACCTGCTACGTTCGTTACATGATGTGTCGTCTCTGCTCTCGCGCTACAGCGTAGCAATGCACTCCTTAAGCGCTGCGACGATAGCGTTCTTACAGGCTCCTCCGACAGTGCATGAGTATAACTTCTAAGGGAGCTTCAAAGACTTACTTTATATACTCATTCAGAAAAAGAATGAAACATTCATGTAAGCATAGATAGTAAAAAATAAACAAGCATTCAGACAACACATCACCATAACAACAAGACTTATGTGGTTCGCCTCCATGGGGAAATCACGTCCACGGAAATTGTATCTTATATTATCTTGATATGGGAATTACACCATTCCGCTGCGCACACAGCTACAGCCTTAGATCTTTCTGGGAAACTCCACACACACAGCTGGGAGCCCTTCTCTTAGATCTACTCTCTTCTTCTACATAGATTACAATGACTCAGACATCAACTTAGACTGTAAACTCAGTGACTAGCTCTACGGCTATCCGACTCTAACTCTTTGGCCTTCTAACCGATCTATCTCTGACCCATCTAACATCTAACCCTTTTCTCTTTACAATTACACATATATATAGGTGGCCCTGAGGGTCGCACCTTTACAAAACTGTGGGCCTTTCCCAACATTGATCCCCAAAAACCCTAACCACTGACGGCTAGGTGTACTTTAGGTGCTTCTTGCAGTCGCGTCGCAGCTTCCTGCAGGTTCTGTGATTTCCGGCGCAGATCGCGGGTATGGGTGTCGCTTCATCGTTCTCTGCTCCTCGTAATTTGCCTTCAATGCTTCGGCCTGTTGCTCTTCCTTGGTCCGAGCAACCATAACTTATGTACTCTGCCTTAAATGAGGGTGGCTGAGCCCTCTCTTCCGTCGCTTCCTTCATTTACTGTGGTGGTTGAGCTTTCTACTCGGCCACATTTACTCTTCTTTGGCTTGTGCGCGTGAGCTCCGCGATTTCCGGTCCACACTCTGCTGTGAGCTCGACCATCTGGCACTGTATCGCGCACTGTTCACTTCTGCCAAAAATGGTGCTTTTCCTCAAAATTGGCACTTCTTCTTCAAACTTAGTACTTTTTCCCATAAATTGGCAGCTTTGCCATAGCTGCGGCCTATGCTCCAACAGGCCCCTAACACTTACTTGTGGCTCATCCCCGAGCCACCTGCACTAGCTTGCGGTCGTTTTAGTTGTGCATCTAACTTGGCTTGGGTCGCAGCGAAGTCTTGCTTCCACTGTGCAATAGTGGAGTCCATGTCTTCTTCGCACTTCGCAGCTGTCTACACCATGTCTGCAGTAGCTTGTTCTCCTTCTATGCCGTGGACCAACTCTTGACACTCAGTAAATGCTTTGACCTTGGCCTCTGCTTGGGTAGCAAGTTTAGCATACTCATCCATAAAGGGCTGAATGATGTTGGCGAGAGTAGCATCTTTGTTTCTGAGCCGGTGCAGTTCTTGCTGGACTTTCCGGACTTCGCTCATCTTCCTCATCTTGGCTAAGCCTTCCAAGGACTTAGCTTCTTCATTCAGAACAGTTAGGGACTGTTTTTCTGCTTCCACTTTTTCTACAAGGGAAACCTTAGAAGGGATCTTCTCAAGCTCAGCCCAAGCCTCCATAGCTTGTGTCATTAACTGCTGGGCTTCATCTATTTTGTGTTGCATTTGGATAGAAGCTATGTGCAGCGCTTCAAGTTGTACTTGTGTCTCATCCACGGGAGGCACTGCGACACGAGCTTCCAACTTGGCCAGCTGCTTTCTATGGTCCTCAGCCATAGCAACTACTTGCTATTCTAGGGCTTTCGCCCTTCTACCGATGCATTGCACTTTCTCAACTAAGGGAAGGTCTGGTTGAATCTGGCAGGCTAGCAGCTCCTGGGCGATTTCATCAACAACATCTCTCAGCCTAGTGTCTTGCGCTTCGTGAAGTTCAAGCTATGCAGAGATCTCCTTGTAGTCTGCCCTTAGCTCTGCTTCCTGCGTCTGCAATCTTTGATTGGCGTGGAATGTGGAGAGCTCCCTAGCTCTCAGCTCAGTAGAAACCTGCTCCTGAACCAAATGGAGAGTTTCCAACGGAATAAGTGACAAATTTATTTCAACAGCGCCAACCGCGCTTACCTGTAGTGCAGCTAAAGGATCCGGGAGTGTCATGCTTGCAGGCGGGATATGTACAACATTGTGCCTGTCAGCAGGTACTTCAACTCATTCGGTGCTTGTAGACGCTTGCGGCACCTACGAGCCGGATGCTGGTGCATGGGTCTGCGCAACTCGTCCTGCGAGACCTTTCAACTCCACGAGCTGCAGGTCCAGAGCACTTATGATCTTGGCCTAAGAGGTCCGCAGCTTGCGAAATTTCTCCTTCAAGTATTGGTTGAACCCCGCGGCAAGGGTCACCGAGGGATCTCCAGTCACTTCTGTGGGGTGCGACAGCTTCTGCTTCTTTGGAGGTGGTCCTGACGGACCTTCATCATTCTTCTGCGTGGCCTTTTCCTTTCCCTTATCTTTTTCTGGCGCCGCAGGGGGTGGAATCGCGGCAGCGATGTCAGCGGCCTGCTTCCATTCAACTGGCCAGGACTTCATAGTGTCCTCCACATCCTAGGTAGTCATTCGGTAGAGCCCTACGGCCCATTCTTTCAAGTGAATTCCATGAGGGCGGAAATAGATTTCATGCAAGTTGGCAGAAAAGACCAACTTTGCTTCGTAAATTTATGCCGTCTCCTCAGTAAGCCTCGGCATCTACAAGATGGTATCTCTGAGGAGATTGTAGTACTCAAAGAATACGGTGCGGTTCATCGTGCGCTTCACGGGATTATTAGAATCCCATAGGTTAACATAGCGCATCCATGTAACCTCTCCTGAACGACGCGGAAGAAACTGAGTGTTGGGCGGTTCCTTCCACCCGACAAAGGCACACAAGATCAAGAGCCAAGAAAAATTGAACAGCTGATTGGCAGTGTCCTAAACGTTGCGGCAGTCATCCAAGAATGTATTCAGAAGGAAGAGAGACCAGTTATACTGTTCTCCTTCCGCAGCTGCGACTGCGAGCTCTACAACAGCTCCAGGGACTTCTTTAGGTCGGCACTTCGTTAAAAGTCTGCCTACGAGCAGACTACCTGTGAATCTCAGTGCTTCATCTTCTACTGTAGTGAGGTCATAGGCCCGACCTCCTCGCGACAAGTTGTATTTCTACACCACCTATGCAACCAGCTTTCGATCTCTGTCTTTAACAACGAAGTGGACGTTGGGGTCTTTACCAACCTTAGATAGGCCGGTAATTCGATGAATCAGATCCACGTTCAAATCAATTGGCCTCCCTAGCCAAAGATAACCACCATGAACACAAGATAACAAGACCTTGACAACCGCATTAACTTCATTGCTACGCCCAAAGTGCGGTAGCTTCAACAGGTTCAATAGGCCAGGCCTCTCCAGATTTACTGCAAATTGCTGCAGGACGAATTCGTCAACTTTCTTAACAGGGTTATGGACCACTGTCAGATAGTGATCCGACGCGAACTGTGGATACGTTCTATAATCTCCCAGATTATAGTCGTAAAACTTAACAAATGAAAGATGTTCGAGCAGGGATCCTTCTTCGTGCACGACTTCCGCCATTGGAGGCAACGGAATCGAATACTTAGCATTCTTGGGAATACGCACCTCGGGTGCATCATCCAGCCGTGGAGGAATGTAGTTAACCATAGTGGACAAGGGCTCTGGAACGGGTTCCTCCGGCTGGTGCGGTTGAGACGCCCTTGTGCCCGGGGACTGTCTGGGATCAGGAAGCTCGACAATCTTGATCGGGGTACCCATACCAAAATCTAAACCTCTGCGTCTAAATTGTCGGATGAATTCTTCAGTTGACAGGTTTTCCGTCATGAACTTACAGACACGACTTAACACTGAACAGACACGGGCAGCACAGCGTAGGATGCGAACTCTGAAAGCAAAGGGAGCAGTCTGCACGACACGGCTCTGAAAACAATGACTTAGGCTCAAACAAGACAACTTATACAACTTGAGGAAAGTAACCCAAACATATACGAATGAGGGGTATTTATAGCTAAAGGCGGTAGTAGATGCGGACAAGTGGGGCTAATAACCGTAGGCGCCTATGCATATGAGTTGACAACCCCCTTACCCCCGCGCCTCTGTGGTGCATTAAATGTGATGGACGGGTTCTGACAGCCTTTCGGGAGATAAAATAAGGCTTTCGTCTCCTTAATTAAATGTGGATCGTCAGGAAATCAAGCCAAATCTGTCAGAGAAAATACAATTAATTGGCGGTCTCGTCCTTCATTAAGACTCAGACGCGGCTACAGAACTTTCGTAATTCAAATTTCAAATTTTCAGTGGGTTACTTCAACATGGGTAACTGTGCATATAGAGGGGTCCACAATGAGAACTCCTCAAGCGATAACTAGACAACAGGGAACTCCGCAAAAGCGAAGGTTCGACAACCTGGGGGAACTCCGCAAGAGCGAAAATAGGCTCGCTCAGAACAGACTTTATTACTTGCGCGGATGGTTCGAGGAACTGCGCGGGAAGCCAGAGATTGAAAATGTCTCACGACTTCCGTGTAGACTGATAAGTGTGATGCCTCTTTCAACTACACTGGACATCTGCACTACTTTGGCAGTTGATTAGGTCGACAGAGCGGAGTGGCTGTCGCGGTAAAGATTGAGCCGACTCCCGTTGATCATTGTGGGAAGCAATTCTCCATTAAGCTTCGCAAGTTGAACTGCTCCTCCTTCAGTTATCTTCATTACTTGAAAAGGGCCTAACCAGTGTATACGAAACTTACCTGGAAACTTGATGAATTTACTATCATAGAGGAGTACCAAGTCTCCTTCTTGAAAGACTTTATTCTTAATATGCTTGTCATGCCAAGCCTTCTGTCTCGCCTTCTGCACTTGTTGATGGAATCCAGCTAAAATCCTGTCTTCTTCTAAGGCAACCAATTGTGACAGCCTTTCAGTTATAGTATCAGTATCTGCCATTTCTGTAATTTGAGCAATTCTGAGACTGGGAACAATGTATTCCATGGGAATAAATGCTTCTTGTCCATATACCAAGCTGAAAGGTGTGTGACCTGTTGGTTTCTTGCATGTAGTTCTGTAAGCCCATAACACAGCTATGACTCTAAGGTCCCAATCATCTCTTTGTTGGTTACAGATCTTGGTCAGGGCATTCTCCAGAATCTTATTGAATGCCTCCACCGTACCATTAGCTTGAGGGTGGTAGGGTGTACTCTTGTGGTGACTGATGTGAAATTCTTCAGTAAGGGCCTCTATGGTCTTGTTCAGGAAATGTGTGCCCTGATCACTCATTAGAACGAGTGGACATCCAAATCTAGTGACAATATTCTCAAAAATGAACTGCACGGCAGTGACAGCGTCGCAATTCTTGACTGGCTTCACCTCAGCCCATCTGGTGAGGTATTCAGTAGCTGTGATGATGTATCTTGCGCCGGTTCTCTTTCCTGGTGGGTTGATAGGTCCCACGAAATCAATGGCCCACTTATCAAAAGCACGCACTGTTATCTAGGGTCTAAGCGGCATTTCATCTCTTCTTGAAGGTTTTCCTGTTCGCTGGCACACATCGCAACACTTGTAGAATTCCTTAGTATCCTTATGCAATGTTGGCCACCAAAGTCCTACGGCTAAGATTTTCTGCGCAGTCGGCTTTCCTGCAAATTGGCCTCCTGCGGTTCCTGAGTGTGCTTCTGCGATTATGGAGTTCTTCTCATGCAGTAAAATGCATCTGCGCAACACTTCATCAGGGCCCAACTTATAGAGCTAGCCTGCTATCAGAGTGAAGTCTGCGGCTTTGACAACAAGTTGTTTCTTCTGCTGTATTGTGAACTCAACTGGTGCTTTCCCTGTAGTGAGAAAATCAAGGATATCGGAATAATATCCATCTGCTGCTTGAATAGAGAACAGCTGCGCATCAGGCAGATTGTCCTCCAAATTTGTAGGTTCCTCCCCTGACTCTATCCTATATAAATGGTTAGGTCCTGCATTCAATCTTCCTGGCTTCACAATAATCTCAAAATCATACTCCTGGAAGAGGAGTAGCCATCTGCAAATTCTTCCCCCTAACACTGGTTTATTGACCAAGTACTTCAAAGCAGAATGGTCAGTATACATTTTAAAATGAGCACCCAATAGATAGTGTCTGAACTTCTGTAAGGCATACACCATAGATAGTCCTTCTCTTTCTGTAGTGGTGTAGTTCTTCTCAGCTGTGGACAGCTTTCTGCTAGAGTAAGCAATGGGGTGGTCGATACCTCCTTCTCTCGGTTGTGTAAGTACAACCCCTAATGTTATGGAAGAAGCATCTACATGAACATGAAAGGGTTTTCTCCAGTCTAGGAAAACTAGAATAGGCGCTGTGATCATCTTTTCCTTAAGTGTGTCCAAGCTCTGTTGGCATTCTTCTGTCCATTGGAACTTCGAATCCTTTTTCAACAGTCTTTCCATAGGCACAGTAATCTTTGCATAACCCTTGATAAATTTTCTGTAGTATCCTGTATGTCCCAATGTAGTGCGCAATTGTTTGACTGAGTTGGGCGCAGGAAAGTTAGCAATGATGGCAACCTTCGCAGGATCCATCATGATTCCTTGTCTGCATACAATGTGACCCAACAAAATACCAAAAGGAGCACAGAAGATACATTTTTTCAAGTTTAGGGAAATCTGATACTATCTACATTTGTCTAACATCATCCTTATATTCCCTATATGGTTCTTTAGTAAGCCAAACACAGTCCAGTCATCAAAATAGACATCTAAAAACTTATGGATGAATTATTTAAAAACAGCAACAACGACTCTAGAGAAGATAGCAGGAGCATTTTTAAGACCAAAGGGCATTACCGTATACTGGAATGAGCCCCATTCAGTTGCAAAAGTGGTCTTATGGCGGTCCTCTGGATGGATTCTGATCTAATGGTATCCTGAAAATCCATCAGTGAAGGAGTAAGCCTCTTGTCCTCCAACATTGTCAAGCACTTCATCTGTAAAGGGCGTAGGAAATGGATCATGTGCTGATGCGTCGTTGAGCTTGCATAGGTCCACGCAGATTCTTATTTCACCTTTGGCCTTTTTCTCTTGTACCACCATAGGACTAATCCAATCACTTTCCTCTACTGGTTCAATGATACCATCTGCGAGCATCTTATCAATTTTTTCTCTGACCTTTTCTTTATATCGCGGGTTCAACCTGTACGGGCGTTGTTTTACTGGCTTGGCATCCACTTTCAAAGGTATGCGCATGACTCCTAAATCTCCTAGGATGCCTTTCATTTCTGTAAACTTGGTAAGAAATATATCCTGGTACTCATGTAGTAAAGCTGCAATATGGTCGACAGTTTCATCATCCCAATAATCTCCTATAGAGGCAACCTTGGGTTCTGCTTCTGTACCAATGTTAATTTTCTTGATCTTGATGTGTTCTGTAATGGCAGGGATATCAAGCTGAGGGCCTTTGACTTTGTGCATCCCTTCTGACTCTGGAATATTGATGTTGCAAGGATCATCATCCTCTTCTCCAGCGGCAAAATTATAGCATTCCAGGGCATGTTCCATCTGGACAGCCCAGTCTGGTTGAGAATACTCTGGTAACAGACATTGTTCAAATACCTTCTTTCTAATACACTTTAAAGCCTGATCGATGCTTGGATGTTCTGACTCAAAGCTGAAAGTGAGTTGAAAACTTTCGATCATGAGAGGCCAAATGATAGTGCCTCTGCGCAATTCTGCTTCAGTGTACCAATTCCTTGGAACTGCATCCAACGTGTGGATGAATAGGTGAGCCCACTCATCCTCTGGAATATCTGACCATTGCTGAATACATGTTTTCACGTGTGTCCTGGGGTCACTCTGTCCATCATATTTGCCCAAAACTCTTGTTGTAGTCTCTTGAAATCTGCACAGTATCAACCTGCGACAGTCTTGCCATGTGTTGATATTTTCTTTATGCGCACCCCACCATCTCGCGGGTGTAGCGCGCAGTGCTACATCCAATGCTTGTATGCGCTGCTCATTTGGGATTTCTTGTTCATATGCATGTATGAATTCACTTACTCCAGTTAAACCATCAAATATTGGGGTGTTATTCAATTCTGTGCCAATCCATCGAATGGATTTAGTCATCATGGCACAACGCCTTACAGAAACCTCATGTAAGCGATTCTGCCAGTTTTCCAGTCCTGCTTCCGAATCTGATGCGCACGAGCTATCGCATCGCCAGCTGATATGGCCATCCGCTATGGGATTGACATAATCATTATGACTAGCAGTCATCTGGTACAAACTTTCCATGTGGCGCGCTTCTTCTTCTGCTCAAATGGGTTCAATATACCGTGGTCCTTAAAGGGGATCAAGCGGTGTAATGACCCTAATCTGCTCATCCTCAAAGGTCATCTGTCTTTTCTTCAAATTAATGACAACCAAATTATCAAATGCCCAGTCTATGCCTAAAAGTGTTGGGTACGGTCTACTATCATCCATAATTTTGATTACTTCAAAGTCTGCAGAACTTCTTACTCCCTCAATATCAATGGGTACATTGGGTAATCTGCCCAATGGAGAAACTCGTTGCTGATTTGCAAGTCTTAGCTGGATAGGAGATCTGGTAAGCTGAGGGCTACCCATCTGTTCCCATGTCTGCATGGTGAGAACATTAACTTCTGAGCCTAAATCCAAAATGACTTCGTCCATCTCAAATGCTCCAATCTGCGCTATGAGTCTCATCTCTCTTCCAGTTCTAGTATGACTCCCAATTTGATGAACAGCAAGCTGCGGTGTGTTCATCAAAGCAGATTGCTAACACTGATCCAACAGGTGTTGGAGTTCCATAGTTTCTTTTTCATTGCGCAACAACTTTAAGCAGTTTCTCAAGAAAGCATGAACACTGCCTAGTGCATCCTCCTCACCAGGCCTTCCAGATGTAGTGGCCTGGTCTTGTACCCAATTATCTTGATGCGGCACATACGGTCTGATATCGTTATGCGGAATTGCGACAGAACTTGAAGCTCGCGGATCTGAGAAATACTCTTGAGCTTGCTTGAATGCTTCTTTCTGCTTTTGTAGGTCAAGAGGGGATGGTTTAATATTAGTGCGACACACCCATTGCGTCGCTGGTTTTCCAGTTCCCGACTCTGGCGCACCAGTGGTTGCTCCACTGCACGTCACTATATTAACTGTAGGATCTGGTTCTCTTTTTTCTACTCCAATCAGCTGGATATTCTGGTTAACTTGTGGCTTCTTGTCTTGCATCTTGGCCATCAACTGAGGGCATTCTTCAATGACATGATCATAAGATTTATAGTATCTGCAGATGGTTGTAGGATTTTGGCAATCCCTTGCATAATGGCCTTGAGCTCCGCAGTTATAACAAGTGATCTGTCCTCTTCCTCGACCAAAACCTGCTATGCGTCCACGGCCCCTGTAATTTCCTCCTCTTCCTTCGCGGGCTTGGTCATAATGCGGACCTCCTATGGGTCCTTGTGGTTCTGACTGTACTCTATAAACATCATGTTTTCTTTCTATCATAAGCTCATATGCTCTACAATTGTTCTCATCATGGCCTACTAATTTATAGAAAGTGCAATATAGATTCTTTGGAGTTTGTACATATTTATGTAGCAAGTGACACTCTTATGGTCTGTGGCCTCTAGTTCTACAGATTTCACACCAAGGCCCCTGTGCCTGTGATAAAGGGTTAGGTGCTCCAGTTGCAATATAATATATGAAAACAAGACAATGGTCCTTTGAATGTCCTTGTGCTCTACACTTTGTACACCAAATTTCTTCTTTGACATCCTTTCCTTTCTTAATGTCATGCACTTCCAAGGTTAGGTTTGTTATTTGGTTCTGCAACTGCGCAACATCGTTGCTTGTTCCAGCAATTGGTGAAGCTTCTAGTTTCATAGCCATCTCTAGAGCTTGTTCTTGTGTAGTGAGATTCTACTGCATAAGAAGAAGTCTAATGTGAGGAAGCAGCGCAACAATGAACCATTCCTTATGTTGCTGTGGTGCGAACTCAAAGCTTACTTGATCTATCAAGGCTTTGAACTTCTGGTCAAAGTCCCATACTGACTCTGTAGGTAACTGTTTTATGTCTTTGAGTTCTGTTATACACTATGACTCTGATTTAGGTTTCTTGAATTCTTTAAGCATAGCACTTCTTACATCAGCAAGCGTCCTATTCTGTGCTGTTGAGTATGTCATAAACTAGGTTAAGGCTCTCTCTCTTAGTGTAGTTGCTAACTGAACCAGCTTAACATCATCATCATTAATTTGCTTAATCGTCCAAATGGCTTCACATAGAAACCAGTGCTGCTCAGGGTCTTCTAACCTTGTTCCTCTAAAGGTTGGTAGCTTCATGTCATCACCCATCCTTCTTGCGCTAGGTTGATGTGGAGGTGCTGTGGCACTGCCTCCGGGATGGTTAAACAAAGGTGGGGCTGAGGTACTAGAAGTACCATGCGGGCTACTAGAGGGAGTTACTGCGGGGTTATGCTGAGCCCCGTCTGGCTTTTGCGGTGTAAAAGGGTGGTAAGGGATATGAACACTCCCTTGTCTCTCTATATGGCTCGCTCTACGAGCTCGACTATCTTCTGGGCTAGACTCAAAAGAATGTTGTTCAAGGCCTACTTTATACCATTTTCCACTACGAGTGCAACCAATAGCTTCAAAATCACTATCAAAATCTGCGGACATTACTTGTCTATGCTATTCATCGGAAGCTATGCATAGTTTTCCTTTTTCATATAGGATCATTTTAAGCGACAGGTTCAGAGAATTTAAGAACTTACCCCTGTATCTACCACAAACTCGGTGATGAAGCCTTCCGGCAGACTATTCAACCAAAATTCTACTGCGCGGGACACAAGATTATCTACCCGCTTCACAGTGCTAACTAGCTCAGGCGACCACACAGTAGGTTGATCAATATGCACAGTGGGTTGAGTATCTGCTAGCTTGGATACCCACTCATGCAACTCGAATGCAAATATTACAAAGAACATTTCGTGAAGGTCAGTATAAATATGCTTCTGCAACCAATCCTCTGTCTGAAGCCTAGGGCTTCTATTTTCACGTTCAGCGAACTCTCTCACCTTTGAATCAAACCACTCTTAAATTTCTTTAGCTGTAGGATTCCAGCACCACATTGCATTCAAAATAATAGGGTTAAAGCCAACGACGGAACCATTTGTTGGCTTAGCAAGTCTCAAGGCAACGAAACCATTTGTTGGCTTAGCAAGTCTCAAGGCAACGGAACCATTTGTTGGCTTAGCAAGTCTCAAGGAAATAGAACCATTTGTTGGCTGCTTCTGGACAGACCCGGGTTTTCAAGAGGCGCAACAACAAACACCCATTGGCGCACTGGCCCTTTCAGCAATGGGCTGCGCAGCAGCCCGAGGTCTCACCCGAAGTGGCTATGGGGGGCTAAGGAATCAGGTTTCCTTAACCGGGGTGGTGTGGAATCCACAGTCTTCTCTCTTCCCTTCTTACGCAGTAACTTCTGAATAGAGCATTCGATCCTTTCACAGGTCATACAGTGCAACAGCGCTGGAGCTTACTCGCCTTAGCCTAGCTGCGCGGTACCTCCACACCTGCGGATGAGGTGTTTACCCGCTACGTTCGTTACACGATGTTCCGTATCTACTCTCGCGCTACAGCGCAGCAATGCACTCCTTAAGCGCTGCGATGATAGTGTTCTTACAGGCTCCTCTGACAGTGCATGAGTATAACTTCTAAGGGAGCTTCAAAGACATACTTTATATACTCATTCAGAAAAAGAACGAAACATTCATGTAAGCATAGAGAGTAAAACATAAACAGGCATTCACACAACACATCACCATAACAACAAGACTTATGTGGTTCGCCTCCATGGGGAAATCACGTCCATGGAAATTGTATCTTATATTATCTTGATATGGGAATTACACTGTTTCGCTACGCACACAGCTGCAGCCTTAGATCTTTCTGGGAAACTCCACGCACACAGCTAGGATCCCTTCTCTTAGATCTACTCTCTTCTTCTACAGATATTACAATGACTCAGACATCAACTTAGACTGTAAACTCAGTGACTAGCTCTACGACTATCCGACTCTAACTCTTTGTCCTTCTAACCGATCTATCTCTGACCCATCTAACATCTAACCCTTTTCCCTTTACAATTACACATATATATAGGTGGCCCTGAGGGTCGCACCTTTACAAAACTGTGGGCCTTTCCCAACAGTGATCCCCAAAAACCCTAACCACTGACGGCTAGGTGTACTTTAGACACCTCTTGCAGTCGCGTCGCAGCTTCCTGTAGCTTCCGTGATTTCCAGCGTAGATCGTGGGTATGGGCATCACTTCATTGTTCTCTGCTCCTCGTCCTTTGCCTTCAATGCTTCGGCCCGTTGCTCTTCCTTGGTCCAAGCAACCATAACTTTTGTACTCTGCCTTAAATGAGGGTAGTTGAGCCCTCTCTTCCGTTGCTTCCTTCATTTACTATGGTGTTTGAGCTTTCTACTCGGCCACCTTTACTCTTCTTTGTTTTGTGTGCGCGAGCTCCGTGATTTCCGGTCCACACTCTGCGGTGAGCTCAACCATCTGGCACCGTACCGCGCACTGTTCACTTCTGCCCAAAATGGTGCTTTTCCTCAAAATTGGCACTTCTTCTTCAAACTTAGTACTTTTTCCCCAAAATTGGCAGCTTTGCCATAGCTGCGGCCTATGCTCCAACATCTACTGATGGATGTCTATCTATCTATGTTGGTGACATAGAGATACCACTTGATGAGGTTGTTTCAAGCATAATTTCCCTTGAGAATGAATATCAATAGCTTGTAGTAGCAGAAGTTGTTCCAAAGTCAACTTTTAATCCATCACTTGAACTACATCATGAAGTTGACCTCACTGAAGAAGAATAAGAGGTTCATCCTCAAGAACCTCATTTCCTTGCATGGCCCTTGAAGATGAGTGAAATAAATATCAAGGATGCCCTACAAATTCTCAATGACACACATGTTTCAGTTTCTTAATCTTGTTGGAGAGCCGCTTCATTGGAATATTCATATTTCCTTGAAGCCATGACTATAATCCAAGGTAATTTTTCACATATGCTTTCTGACAGAGATTATTTGTATGATCTTGTTCATATGTTGTACGGATCATCCTTGAAGGATTATGAAGGGATTTGCAATATCAATAATGATTTGATGGCCACCCAATATTCTTTGAGAATCCCTCAAATTTCTCTCTTGGAATCCAAGATGGAGATAGAGCAACTTCACCAAGAGTTGCAAAGATCACACATTCCCTCCTACATTCCAGTGAGCCATTCTCTTTTGGTTGATGACATTCAAATTTATATGGAGGAACCTCATGAGATGGTGGTTCATGAGGTGCATGATGTCCTGCATGTTCTTGAGGAGTTTATAGATGCATATGATGGGTTCCGAGCACATACTATCTTCCAAAGCAAAACTGAGCTTCTTCTTGGAGTGATTCATTCCTCCATTGAGGAGTCAGACGAGCTCATGTTTGTTGGACCAACATTTGATAGAGATGATGCATCGATTAGCTTGATGGATGAGGTTTACAGTGATGAGATCTTGGTCCATGATCCTACATTAGTCCCATCTACTTCTTCCATGTCACTTGAGGGGGAATTTTGTGTCAATAATTTATTTTGATGGTTCCTGGAGAGGAGAAAAAGGCTCCCACATTCGCTTTAGTTGATTTAATGATAGCACCATTCCCTACTCAGCAGTTGCATAGGCATCTCATGCCTATCTTTGATTCCAACTCACATAAATGTTCATATGGTTCCCATTTGACTTCATTAAGTGGGATACATTATGATTGCATGCATCCTATGACTAGTGGCAGAGAGTTGAGCCATTGGAAGTCTTCACATGGGGAATCGCCTTGCTTTCCATTTGGACCATTGGGTTGGAGTGTCTATTCTTTTCCTATTTGGGAGAAAATACACATGAATGATATTTTTGCTTGCATCTATGGAGGCTTATCTAACACATTTTATACTTCTTGTGAGCAACATGGGCATCCATAGAATTTTGAGGATGCCTACTCTCTTTGTGATTGGACATGGGACTTTCACCCTTGCCATTGGAACAACAAGATTTTGATTTTTGGTACTTGTGTGCATTGGGAACATGAAGTACAATCTAATTTGCATGTACTTGGGGATTTTGAGGTCAAGGAGAATGAAGACCAAGCATATGTTCATTTCTAGAGAGATTATGAGTTGCCTCTAGGTGGTAGTTGCACAGTTTTGGAGGAGGCACATGATCTCACTTCGGTTGATCCAACCATGATGGATGAATTTTATAGAGAGTTGGTTCACCATTTTCCATCCCACACACATATGGAAGCCAACACAAATAGGGATGAAGATTGGGTAAAGCGATTTTTTCTTTTGGTGCCACATGAGGAGAAGGAGGCTCCCACACACTTTACTGATGGTTTGATGGTTAGACCTTAGGTTTTGACAAGCGCACCTGTCCCTTACTAGTTTGATGAGCATCAATAGAAGCATCTATCTGATGTCTCCATCATGCATAATAGTGCAGGGGAGTTCCACTTGATCCACTTAAGTGGAAGAAGTAGCCGAGAAAATATTTGTTGCACCAAAGTGAGGATGGTACATGGGGAAGCTGCAAGATTTCCATCTAGATCACTAAGTTGGAGTATGCATTCATCCACTGATTGGGTGGATAATTACATGAGGGAGTTGAGTACTCCAAGGGGTAAGTTTGTTGCTTGCATCAGTGGAAATTTTATGGACACATCATCCATATTTTGTGAGCAGTTGTATAGGCATTTATGGATACTATGTGATGTCTTCAGTATACTTGACTGGACATAGGATTGTGACCTATGTCTTATGGATGGGAATTGCAGTACTAGTTTGCACATGGATTATGAGGAGATTCAATCTTCCTTTGGAAGTGAAGAAATTCCAGTTTGGTGGAGTGATCTAGACATCCTCCATGATGATATATTATTTTTGTTGATACTAATGTTTGGGAGGATGTAGTTAAGACAATGGGACACAGTAATTCTTTGGGATGATAGTTTTCCACAAGAAACAATGTTATTGGGAGACATGCAACAGTGGCGGTGGGATCTAGGAGTTGATGGATCATTTAAATTTTCATTGATGTATGAAGGAATGTAACATAAGTAGTGGGACCGTGGGATCATTTTTGGAGATCTAGTTATAACCAAAGTAGCGTAGCAACAGCATGGTGGCACCTCCATTGAGTTACATTAGAATTTGGAATTCCAATGCTTGTCAAGTTAAACTATAGATCTTACATTTCTTGAGGAAAAGAAATATTGGGAGGGGAGTACTGTAATGTCCCCATTTTTTGATACCACCATGGTCCACCCTTACCCATTCAACCCCATGGGTCCTAGTGATAGTTTGGAATAAATTCATTAATGAGGGGTTGAGTTTTGAGGCATCAATTACCAAAGTATTTAATTTTACATCCTTATGTTTGAGATGCACTTGAAAAAAGTTAATTTTCATTAATAAATATTTATCTTAATGAATTAAAGTGGATAATGATCCACAAGGGCACATTAGAGGATCAGCTTTGACCAAGATATAGCTTGCAAAAAAAGAAAAGATGAAAGTAGTTAAAGCTAGGAAAGTAGGAAAAAGAAAGGAAAAGATTGCACAAGGAAGAATAGAAGTAAAGCTCAGGAAAATCATAATAAAGCAGAAAAGCAGATAAAAGCAGAATAAGGAAGAAAAGCAGGAAAAAGAAGGATAAGGCAGAAAAGCAGGAAAAAGCAGGATAAGGTAGAAAAGCAAGATAAAGCAGAAAAGCAGGAAAAAGCAGTCAAAGGAAAAAAGTAGGATAAAAAAGCAAAAGAAAAAGAAAAATCAAAAGAAGAAATAAAAAGTGGGATATAAAATTAAAATTAAAAGAAAAAGCAAAAAGCAAAAACAAAAACAAAAGCAGAAAGCAAAAGCATGATAGAAAAGCAAAATCAAGATAAAGCAAAGGCAGAAAGCAAAGAAAAAAAGAAAATCTTGAAAGAAATCTATCCTTATCCACTCCATGAGGGTTCTTTAGACTAGATTAATTTCTCCACAAGTCACATCAAATCTATAAAAGAAGGAGTGCACACCACTTTCCCATCTTTTGACAATTTGAGAATTGAATGGAGAGCTATTTTGCCTCTTTGACTTGGGAGATGTGCCCCTAGTACAAGCTAGGAGATGTGCCCCTTCTTCCTCTAAGAGGATGATGACATCCAATATTCATCATTGAGTTTATTGAAGGTCCTAAAGTTTGAACCAGTGGTTGGTGTTCTTGTTGTGCAGTTCAACTCCTTCAGTCAGTAGGAATAATGTTGAAGGGACGAAATGGAGGTTCTGGTTTTGACTTTTCAGATCATTTATGGACTTTGATACCTATCCCATTGAATCCTTAGCATAATTTATAGTAGTAAGCACTTTTTTTTCATCAAAAAAGTTGTATGAGTGAGCAAGTTATGGCCATTTTACTAGTTCTGAGGGTTCCAACTGAAAAGAATGCACCATTTCTTTTCTATAGAGTTTGGTGAATGCATCCTGTGAGCAGCCCTGAAGTTCATTGCACCTACCAGGAGAATAAATCAGCTCATTTTCATCATAAATATCATATTTAGTGATTAAGTTTCTCCTTGTTACTCTTCTCTGAGCATTCTTCTCGAATCATTGTAAAAAACCAAGAATTGACGACTCCCTCTAATATCTGAGCTATGAAACTTCTGTGTATTTCTTAATACGATCGTTCTTGTTTTATAATAATTTTTAATTAATTTATAACACATATTAAATATTATAAGAATAATTCGATAGCCTTAGAGTCTATTTGAGCTCATATTTCTCAAGACTAGTTCATTGTGCATTTATATTTGAATCGTTTTTTAGTATTTCTAATTAAAAGTTATTTGGATGCTCATTTTCAGTTCTGTCAGTCATCATAGGTTGTTAGGACAATGATGAATTCCATCCAATAATAATACTAAGAATTCCTATCCTTCTCTATTTATTTGGGATAACCTGTAAACAAACTAGCTGATCAATCCTACATAGCGCTCTTCCTCCTTTTGAATTCCAAACACTGCTTAATCCTCCCAAAAAATTAGAAAATATTTCCGAGCAATATATTAGGGGGTTAATTACTGATATCCATATTCTGGTTACTATAAAGTGTAAGTGAATGAGTCTAGTATGCATATGTTGGTGTGCCCAGGAAACCTTGTGTAGAATTCAGCAGTAGTTGTTGTCGAAGCATTAATGGCCCTAGTACATTGTGCATAGGACGCTAAAGCTGGCATTGGATATGATATGTTTTTTTGGTACACTCCCTAACATATTTTTCAGATCCAAAGAGTCCAGCCATCAAGATCTTCTAGGGTTTATCTATGTCCAAGTCTAGTTTCTTTATGACCAGTTTTGAGGACTAGTTTCAGTAGTGTTAATTTGTGTTCTAAAATTTAAATGCGAGATAATATACTTTGAAATATGATTCAAGGATATTACAACTAGATATATATGGAAACTCAATATTGATAAATCATAGAAAAATTTACATCAATAGAGAGGAGACACCAATCTCCAAGATTTATGAGCACCAACTCAAAGCAGGCTACAACCCCCTAGTTTATAGGATCCAACTTGAAGGAAGCTCCAACTACCTAGTTTACCAAATTCTACTAGAAGGAGGATACAACGCCCTAGTATTTAAGAGTATAGTATATGTTACCCTTGATCATTGATTTTCATCACTTTGTCTTCTCTACATCGACTCAATCATATTGATCATCATCATGGTTTACTGCATCATCATCATCCCTAGGTTATCTAGTCTTCTCCAAGAGCATCAAACCCTATAAAAGATCCTTATCCTACCTCTCCATACATGTATAATTCCTAGTCCAAGAATAGAAAACCCAATAATGTAGAAGGTACTCCTTTGATATGCCAAGTCTCCTTGCTAGGGTTTCTTATCCCCAGTAGAAATTGCACACGTGTCTTGATGAGAGGATGTGTAATGTTGTGTAAGAAATGTAGACTTCTAACTTGTATTTATACTTGTCCAAGGGATGAAATTTTTTTCACTAGGGCTGACATGTACTCTTCTGGTAGAGCCGACCTTACATTTCTGGTTGGACAGTCTTACATAAAATTTCATATATTTTGATTCCTTTGGAGTTAGAGGGAGTTCTACATACCATCAGAAAATTCATGGAGTAATATTTCGAACTATGTATAATATGCCACCATTTGACTAGATATTTAGGGTGTAAAATGCATCCAAAAGTAAGGTATCCAATGTAGGCATATTCAATGCGCTTCATGTCTTCATCAAGGGGATTTTGTTGGGCATCTTCAAGACTTCTTTCAATACATTTGTAGGGATTCTTTTGGATATTGCATGTAGTCTTGTCATCACTATTGGTAAGGGATTCAAATAATTTGATATTAATGACAAATTCAATCAACAAGATGGAAACACTCGTACATACTCCCCCTGTTATCATGCTCCCCATGTCATCATGATTCTGATGTTTCTCTCCCCAGTTGACATTAATGGAAAAGGATGATTCTTGAACTCGATCCTACTGTAGCTTCCGTGTAACTATCTCTTTTATTTGTGGTTTCTCCCCCTAAACTCATGGTTCTCAATAGTATTTCACTTTTCTTGTATGTCTTCTTATCCTTTCCATCCTTGTTGTTATTCATGGATTTATTTTGAATGGATTCAACCTTCTTTCTCTTCACTTTGTCTAATATATATATGTTATTTGGTCTGCTTGTTGCTATTGCAACCAATCTTCCCGAGTCTTCTTCTCTGATTTCACATTTTCGGGCATCAAATTTGAGATTGGATCCTTGATCACATATTTTGCTAACACTAAGGAAATTATTCTTCAAATATTCAACCAACAAGACATTTTAAACTTTTAATTTTTCACTTCCAAGTCTCACTATACAATTTCCAAGTATCTTAATAGAGGAGTCATTTCCAAATGCAACACTGCCACTTTTTCCTTTCCTTATACTGATGAATTTGTTTTGGCCCACGGTCATGTGTGTTGAGCACCCATTTACTATGTACCATTCGTCTCCTTCATCTTCAACAAGTAGTGCTAGTTGAAAATCTTCCTTGTTTGAGTTTTCTTTATTTTCTCATATTGTAGTCAGTTTCTCTTTCTTTATGATAGGAGCATCTTCTTTCATATCTATGTAGTCTCATGCCTTGTGACCAAGATTATTGCATTTGTAGCATACAATGTTTTGATCCATCAGTGTATCGACTAGATTGAAATTTTTGTTAACAAATCCATAAGCATTTCTAGATTTACTATTTACATGGTTGTCCCTTGAATATCCATAATCATTTATGTTTCTCGTATAGTTGTTTCTTGCATTGATTTTACAATGAATTTCTTTGTGTTCAAATTTTTTGCAAGCATAACAGTGACCAAGAAAAATATTTCATACCTGGTAGAAAAGGACCTTCTTGGTGTGTCAACTTTCCTAAATTCAGATCTTCTGTTCCAACTAGAGTTGATGTCATATTCCTCTTGTTCTTCAAATCCCTTTTGTTTGTTGATTTCACCTCTTAAGACATTTGCATAGTTTTTAGAATTTCTTTCATCATCCTTTACTAATGTATTTATATTTGTTTTACTGTTGTCATAACCAAGTCCCGTTTTATTAGTAGATGGTCTCTGTTTGTTGAGAATTCCATCTAAATTATTAGTACTCCTTCCAAATTTCATGTAGTCATTCAATTGTTCCATTGACAACAACAAATCCTTTCTTGTATGATCCAATTCATCTTTCAATCCCTCATAATATTCAATCTTCTTAGCTTTGTCTAACTCTTCTTTCAAGCTATCAATTATGTTTTTCAGCTCATGATTCTTTTTTTCATATTCTTCAAGTTTTCTTTTCAACTCCCTTTTTTTTAGCTTGATTATTTATTCTTCAACATAACTCAAATTTTTAAGGTTATCTTCATCTTCCTGTTCAGATTTGGTATCATATTTAGTTCCCCATTTTTTTCATAAGTATTTCTTCTATCTCCGCATTACTATACTCTTCTTCAGGATTGATTTCATTTGTTTCAGAAACTTTATGGTCATCATTCTAGGTTTCTTGAGTTATGAAGAGAACTTCCATTACATTCGTTTATTCTCCATCACTTTCATCTAATGAAATATTGTCCTCTTTGGATTAAAGATTCCTTTTCATGTAGAAGCCTTTAGTTTCTTCAAAAGGACATTTCTTAGCATAATTTCCTATTCTGCCACAATTGAAACATTTAAAAGGTAACTTACCTTTGTATTTCCTAGTTCCCTTCTCGAGCTTCCTCACAAACTTTTTATTTTCTTCATCTAATTCATCGTTTGATTTTTCTTCTACCATGTGTCTTTTGTTCCCTATTTTCTTCAAGGCTCTAAATGTTGCTTCTCTTGTTGGGTGTTCATTTTCTATATCTGTTCGCATCTCATATGCTGTGAGGGTCCAATGTAGTTCATCCATTTTTAATTTGGTAAAATCCTTAGTTTCTTCTATGGAATATACATTAGCATCATATCTCAAGGGAATTGATCTCAACACATTTTATACGATCAAGGATTCATTGAATTCTTCTCCTAATCCTCTGATGGAGTTGACAACTTCATCTACTCTGAGTAAATAGGATCCAATATTCTCGTTTTCATTCATTTTCATATTTTCAAACTTTTCTCTATGTGTTTGAAGCTTGACATTCTTGACTTTATCATCTCCTTCATAAATATTTTGTAGTTTATCCCATACCTCTTTATCTATGCTACAACCTATCACCTTGAAAGAAATAGTTTTTGTTAGTCCATTTAAGATAGCATGCCTTGCCTTTGAATTACAAATGCATAATTTCTTCTCATCAATATTGGTTGGAGGAGTTTTTGGAATTTTGTAGCCATTAACAACTGAGATCCAAACATCCACCCCTAAAGATGTCAAGTAAATTTGCATTCTATTTCTCTAGAATTCATAATTATTTCCATCAAATATTGGAAACATATTTGGAGAGAGGCCGATGTTTTGAAGATAACCTGCTTTGATACCAATTGTTGAAAATATATATAGCAAACATTATTGAGCACTTAATCACATTTTACTTTTCACAACAAGCATAACATAAACCATCAAAAAGAAGTACACCATATATATACATGGAAACTTAATATTGATAAATCATAGAAGAATTTACATCAATAGAGAGGAGACACCAATATCCAATATTTATGAGCACCAACTCAAAGAAGGCTAAAACCCCCTAGTTTATAGGCTCCATCCTGAAGGAAGATCCAACTCCCTGGTTTACCAACTTCTACTGGAAGGAGGCTACAACAACCTAGTATTTAAGAGTATAGTATATGTTACCCTTGATCACTACTTTTCATCACTTATCTTCTCTACCTCTACTCGGTCATAATGATCATCATCATAGTTTATTGCATCATCATAATCATCCCTAGGTTATCCAATCTTATCAAATAACATAAAACCCTAAAACAAAATCCTTATCCTACCTCTCCATTTATGTAGAATCCCTAGTCCAAGAATAGTAGACCCAAGAATGTAGAAGATACTCCTTTGATATGCCAAGTCTCCTTTCTAGGGTTTCTTATCCACAATAGAAATTGTGCACTTGTATTGATGAGAGGATGTGTAAAGTTGTGTATGAAATGCGAAGTTCTAACTTATATTTATACTAGTCCAAGGGATGAACTTTGTTTTCACTAGTGCTGACATGTACTCTTCTGGCAGAGTCGACCTTACTTTTCTAGTTGGATAGTATTCACAAAAACCTTCATATCTTTTGATTCATTTGGATTTAGAGTGAGTTCTACATACTGTCAGAAAGGTCTTGGAGTACTCTTTCCAACTATGTATAATATGTCACCATTTGACTAGATCTTAAGGTTGTAAAAGGCCTCCAAATATAGGGTATCCAAACTAGGTATCTTCAATGTGCTTCATGTATTCATCAAGGGACTTTCGTTGGGCATCTTCAAGAATTATTTCAAGAAATTTGTAGGGCTTATTTTGGATATTGTATGTATTCTTGTCATCACTGCTGACAGGGGGATTCGAGGAATTTGACATCAATGGCAACTTCAATCAACATCTTCTAGTTCTAGATCTTTAGATTATTATAGTTATTGATCTTGTTCCTCTTCACATCTATGTATAATAATTTATTATCACTAAAATTATGCCCCTTATCATACTTGCTATCACAATTTAAACATAGTCCATTTGCTTTTGTTTCCTCCAATTTCTAAGGTCTCAACCTTGTAGGATGGGTTAGGTTAGGAGTGGAAAATTTCCCTCTCTATAGTTATTAGTGGAAATATTTCTAGTATCCATGTTTTTACTTTCTACTTTCCTTTCCAAACTGTAATGTACCTTTTTTTAAATTTATTAAAATGGTGAAATTTTCAACTTTTTCCACTAGTTCGACCTTTGACTAGTATTGGTCTCTTGGTCTCCAAATGACTCCAAATGCTCCCAAATTGTTACAGAAGGTGTATGGATGATATTAGGACATAATTATGAGATTCATGGATTCTTTATATTCTTCAATAGGCTTCTTCAACTCTCCTTTAAGTTCTGGCCAAAGTAGGGAGTTTGACTAGCAATTTCTCTTTGACTAGTATTGGTCTCTTGGTCTCCAAATGACTCCAAATGATTGTATAATGGGTATGAAGTTATTTGAGAGGTATTAAGACATATAAAAGAGGCTTATGGATGATTAAAAACCCTTAAAACTCTTCTGAAACATTCATTTACAATCTATACAAAGTAGGGAAGATTACTAGTAATTTCAAGCTTCAAATCCCCCAAGGGTAGTGGAGAAAGATGGCTTCCCAAATGCTGTTAAAAAATTCCAAATTTATAAAACTAGGTATGGTACTGATAAGTGGATTTAATTATCTACCCAATGTATCCTTAATTATTTCTTATGGCCTTCTTCAACTCCTTAAAATCATATGTTTATATGCAAGATTTCACATAGGGGGAAAAGCTAGTTATTTTCACCATGACTTATGAAATTCAAATTTTAGGTGCCAAGGGATTATGCTCTGTTAATGAAACTTATTCATAACTTTAATAACACTCCATACATCAAAAAAATCATATAGAATAACTGATATAACTCAAAATAGTGTCTCTTCAAGCTCCAACAACAAGAGCTAGGGGAAATGGCATCATTTATGCATTGCTTGGTATTTTTACATAAATGCACTTAGTATTTAGACCTTAGAGTCTCATGAGAAGTAAAAATAGATTATATATATATATATTATTACAAATATATGGGGCCTCAAGAGCTATCCCAAACAGTTCATCACCTCAACAAGTGCACCTCTCCTCAAGGAGTAAAAATATGCCAACAAATAAGAAGAATGGTTGTAGAAGCAAGCTGAAATAGATGTGACCATGAGATTACCTGTAGATTGAACCTGTAAAAAAATACTCCATTAAATATCCAAATGAAAGGTCTGAATGGCCTTTCCAATTACCAACTAGGATGGGAATATTTCACCCTTGAAATTGGTGCTAAGGCAAGTAGAGTAGCACTCCACTAGCTCTCCTCTCCCAAATGCAAAATGAAATTTATAAAATGATAAAAAGAAACCATACTTATTTGTTATTATCTTTTATAAACTTCTAAGGTCCTCCATGGGTCGAATTCCTCCCAAGAGCTTCATGCCAACTCAAGTTGGGAAGAGATTCCCAAGTATGACACTTGTCCTTCCAATTCTAGCCCTCTCCTTCTCCAAATTCAAATTAGTGTCTCTTTGGATACCCTAACTCACTTGAGCACCCTCTTGGAGGATATTTTTAGCGCTAAAATTTCATATATGTCATATGTCAGCCTTCAGGTCTGATTTGTATCATAGGTGTCATAGAATCTTCATCATTGTTGTCATAGAGCTAGGGAATCTAGTCCAAGTGTCTCACTAGCTCCAAAATGCCTTGTCCTCTTCCATGGGATTTACTCTTCCACTTCAATTCGACATTAATTGATTATTTCCAACAATATTGACCTTCCATCTCATCCCAAGAACCTTGGGCCTTTTATGGATTCGAAATGACAAGAGGAGGATGCCATGTGGCATAGAAAATCTAGCTTGTGTGGGTCCCACATCCTCCATGTGTATTCATAATCAATTGCCACTTTGATTTTACCTTGTATTTATTTATTTAGCTCCTTTATTAAATCTTTATGCCATTCTAATGTTCAAACATCATTTATTATCCCCCTTATTTCAAATCCCAAAGCTTCCACCCCCAACCTAGGGAACTAGTAATTTTCCTCCATGGCAGTTCATTTGGATGGGTATATTACAATCTTGAATTGGGAATTTCTCTTAATGTGACCCACCTTGTCCATTTGGATCTAATTTCACATTATTAATAACTTGGACTTCATTCTTGGCATTTATTTGACCCTTAGCATCAATTTGACAATTCTCATGAGTATGGCAAAGGGGCTTAGGCCATTGTGACCCAATGCAAAATTTTGGGACATGAAAAATCCTCCCTTCCCAATATTGCTTGTCCTCAATCAAGTTCAACACATGTATGTGGAATAACCTGCTTTCTTGCCAAAATTTTGCTTCCCAAAACTTCTCTTCTGAGTAAAGCCACCCATGCACTACAATTGTGTGTTTCCAAAAGCAAGGAGATGTGGATTTTCTTTTTCATTTTGATATCCCCTGTAACATCACCACTAAACACCAAAATGTAAATTAAATCAATCAAAACCATGTTTTCACAATTACTCTTTACCTCTTTCATATTTTGGAAACCCCTTATGATACCATTGTAATTCTTGAAGTTGCCACTGAGTTTCCCAACTTTCAGTCTTTGAGATCCCATGAATATTTTGGAGAGGAACCACCATGCTTTCTCCTACACTAGTCTGATTAAAATCACTTCATTAAGTGGGTAATCCATCTCCCATACTACTTTGAAATCAATGGGACTAAAAATTATCCCAAGGTCCCATTGCTTGTATTGCACTCCAACAATTAAGAGTGCTCTCCAACCCATACCATCAAGAAAGAGAGTTCCTGGATTCCATTTTCTTGTATGCATACTTCCAAAATTCATGAGTACAAAAGATATATCATCAAAGTACATAACATCATAATAAAAATGTACATCAAGGAGGTGCCTCAACAAAGAATCATGAAAGTGCTTATACCTCCAAGTGAGTAGACCACCATTTTCCAAGTGCATACAAGCTTCAAGTGACCAATCAAATCTGATCCAATGACATCGGTGAGGATCCCATGTCCTATAATGCTTCTCCAAAAGCATGTAAGATGCATCAAAATAATCAGCTATGTGTTCTTTCATCCAAGAAGTGAATGAATAACCTCCACTAAAATATGAACCAAGTAGGGAGCAAGGAACAAAATAAGCCTTCAAGGGGCTCACATAAGTAGAATTTGTGCATCCATGAACATGTGTATAATCAATAAATAGTAAAGGATGTTGCTGCCAATAAACATTTTCTCTTTACCCAAATAGTTAATGAAGTTCCTCCAACATCAATTGAACTAAGCAAGGAGCAAGGAAAATCAAGAGTCTTCAAGTGACTCAACTGAACATCATAAGTTCATCCATGAAGATATGTTTCATCATAAGGTAAAAAAATATGCTACTGCAAATGTAAATAATGAGGTGCTCTAGTCATGTCATCATCAAAAGGAGAGGTAGGAGTTTCACACTCCTCATGTGGCACCATAAAAAATAAACCTTTCACCCATACTTCATTAGGATGAATGCTGCAAAATATGGAAGTGTAGGATGTAGTAGAATGAACCAACTTACTCAAATGATCAAAAAGTTCAGAAGTGTCCTCATGTGACTTCTTCATAAGGGTAGGATCATGCACCTCCCTCAAATGTGAAAAAATTTCCTCATCGATTGGTTCCAAAGTAGTGGGATCATACACTCCTTAAAAAATTGTGTCACCATTACCAAGAGGAAACTCAAATTACTCTCCCACCACATCAAGTTCTTGTATCTCATCAATATCCTCTTCAAACACTTCAAGCAAATGCAAATTTCCATGTTTCTCACGATCTACCATGTCATGAGAATCCTCCATGCAATCCACCATCTGAAAATTTGAAACATAGGAGGAAGAACAAGTATATTGCAACCTTTCAACAAGTTTCTCATTTTGAATTTTGATTTTATGAATATCCTCATCATTCTTCAAGTATGCATCATGTAACAATTCATTAAACTCAACCAAATTGTTTCTATCAAAAGGAAAAGATATGAAATTACCTTTGATGTTGCACATTGCTCTTTGTTTCCTTTCCAAGGTAAAATGTGTCTCGAAATGATCTTCAATACTTTCAACAGAATCTTCTTCATGCTCATGTGATGTCTCTTCATATTTTTCAGAGTCACTTCGGAGTGACTTTCGATCCTCTTCATGTACTGCTTCTTCTACTTCACCTATTTCAGAACTAGGTGGTTCATGGGTCTCCTCTTTTTGCTCCTTCAAGCAAGCTGATTCATATTTCCCTTTGGTTTCCTTAAGATCAATATATTTGGAATCTCTATTTTGAAATGGATTCTTATTACCTTCCTTCATCTTGAGCTTGTTTGAGACAATGAGGTATTGATCAAATGGTAGGATGTTTTTGCAATCTTCACTCAAATTTTTCCATTCGATTAGAACTTCTTGCACATCAATTGGAGTATTAATATTTTCTTTGGAATCAATAAATTTAGGTTTGGTAGGCCTTGCTGCATTCTGAAATTCATTATCTCTATAATGGGGTCTTGTGCTTGAGAATATATGCTCACTCATTACCTTATTTTCCTCATGATGAGAACTACTGCTGCCTCCTATTACTCCTTTGATACCAATTTGGCTAGCTAACAATTAGAATCCTTTCATTATCTGATTGTTCATGTCTTCAAAGAGGGGTTTAATGAGTTTCCTGTACTCCTCAATATCATAGGAGGTTCCCTTTTCATCCCTAGCCATTGTTTCCTCAAACAATGCTCTTCTTTCCCTACTTTTTCCTCTTTAACAAAAGAACTTTTGGTTTCAATATATAATGGTGGTCCGTGACTTCTTGTACTCATGAATATTAGATGGAATCAGGTGCCAAGATCATGCTTTGATACCACTATAATGTCCCTCTTTTGAAATTTATTAAAATGGTGAAATTTTCAACTTTTTCCACTAGTTCGACCTTTGACTAGTATTGGTCTCTTGGTCTCCAAATGAATCCAAATTCTCCCACATTGTTACAGAAGGTGTATGGATGATATTAGGACATAATTATGAGGTTCAGGGATGCTTTATATTCTTCAAGAGGCTTCTAAAACTCTCCTATAAGTTCTATCCAAAGTAGGGAGTTTGACTAGCAATTTCTCTTTGACTAGTATTGGTCTCTTGGTCTCCAAATGACTCCAAATGCTTGTATAATGGGTTTGAAGGTATTTGAGAGGTATTAAGACATATAAAATATGATTATGGATTCTTAAAAACCCTTAAAACACTTCTGCAACATTCATTTACAGTCTAGACAAAGGAGGGAATATTACTAGTAATTTCGAGCTTCAAATCCCCCAAGGGTAGTGGACAAAGATAACTTCCCAAATGCTGTTAAACCCTTCCAAATTTATGAATAGAGGTATGTTAATGATAAGTGACTTTAATTATATTCCCAATTTATCCTTAATTATTTCTTATGGCCTTATGCAACTCCTTAAAATCATATGTTTATATGCAAGATTTCACATAGGGGAAACGCTAGTTATTTTCACCATGACTTATGAAATTCGAAGTTTAGGTGCCAAGGGCTTATGCTCTATTAATGAAAATTCTTAATAAATTTAATAAAACTAAATACATCAACAAAATCATAGAGAATAACTGATATAACTCGAAATAGTGTCTCTTCAAACTCCAACAACAAGATCTAGGGGAAATGGCATCATTTATGCATTGTTTGGTATTTTTACATAAATCCACTTAGTATTTAGACCTTAGAGTGTCATTAGAAGTAAAAAAAGAGTATATATATAATATTACAAATATATGGGGCCTCAATATCTATCCCAAAGAGTTCATCACCTCAACAAGTGCGCCTCTCCTCAAGGAGCAAGAATATGCCAACAAATAGAAGAATGGTTGTAGAAGCAAGCTGAAATAGATGTGACCATGAGCTTCCCTGTAGCTTCAACATGTAATAAAAGAATCAATTAAAGATACAAATTAAATTTTTGAATTGCCTTTCCAATTACCAACTAGGATGGGAATCTTTCACCCTCTAAATTGGTGCTAAGGAAAGAGTAGCACTCCATTAGCTCTCCTCTCCCAAATGCAAAATGCAAATTCTAAAATGATCAAAATCTACCATCCTTCTTTGTTATTGTCTTTTATAAACTTCTAAGGTCCTCCATGGGTCAAATTCCTCCCAAGAGCTTCATGTCAACTCAAGTTGGGAAGAGATTCCCAAGTATGACACTTGTCCTTCCAAGTCTAGCCCTCTCCTTCTCCAAATTCGAATTGGTGTCTCTTTGGCTGCCCTAACTCACTTGCGAACCCTCTTGGAGGATATGTTTAGACATGACATGTCATATATGTCATATTTCATCCTTCAGGTCTGATTTGTGTCATAGGTGTCATAGAATCTTCATCATTGTTGTCATAGAGCTAGGGAATCTAGTCCAAGTGTCTAACTAGCTCCAAAATGCCTCTTCCTCTTCCATGGGAGTTACTCTTCCACTCCAATTAGACCTTAATTTATTCTTGAAAAATATATTGACCTTCCAACTCATCCCAACAACCTTGTTCTTCTTATGGAATCGAAATGACAAGAGGAGGATGCCATGTGGCATAGAAAATCTAGCTTGTGTGGGTCCCACATCCTCCACGTGTCTTCGTGATCAATTGTTACTTTGATTTTACCTTGTATTTATTTATTTATCTCCTTTATTAAATATTTATGCCATTCTAATGTTCAAACATCATTTATTATCCCCCTTATTTCAAATCCCAACGCTTCCACCCCCAACCTAGGGAACTAGTAATTTTCCTCCATGGCAGTTCATTTGGATGGGTATATTACAACTTTGAATTGGGAATTTCTCTTAATGTGACCCACCTTGTCCATTTGGATCTAATTTCACATTATTACTAACTTGGACTTCATTCTTGGCATTTATTTGACCTTTAGCATCAATTTGACAATTCTCATGAGTATGGCCAAGGGGCTTAGGCCATTGTGACCCAATGCAAAATTTTGGGACATGACACAAACTAAGAGAATTCTAAAATGATTTAGGTTCAAAGAGGTGTACCTCATGTTTAATTTTCCACTTTAAAGTACGCATGAAGAGATCCAACAAATTATCCTCCAAAATATTCTTCACTCTAAGATTTTATGGCATAATGTCATCTATAATTGGACCTCTTGGACTAATATTTATCAATTTGATAAAGTAGGTATTTCTCTTAATATCCCCATAATGTGCCATCAATTCATCCATAAATATAGAGAAAGAGATAATAGAGTCCTTTTTTTACCACAAATCCATTAATACCACATAAATTGATTAGGTTCTAAATACAAGGATGCAATAGTTACCTTTTGTAAAGTCGACAATTGGTGTAGATCAAAGAATTACTCCATATGGAATATCCAATCAATCTTGGGAATCAAGTACATCCTTGGTCCCGAATTGAATCCAATACTATGTGGATCTTGGAGTGATGAATAATCAAGTGTTGGGAACTCAAACCTCTTATTCTCCAATTTTATTTCAATGTTCTCAATATTTGACTGGGATTCAAGCCTCTTGTTCTACTTATACTTTTCTTAAGGAGGTGAATTAGGGGTAAGAAGGAATATTATATTATTCAAAACCCACCTTCATATCCTTGATATCATTTTTTATATTTTCTTTGAGATCCTTTTTATACATTTCCAACTATGTTTGTCTTACCATATTATGATGCCAACCTTTTGTACCAATTTTCCTTTATGTTTGTTGTTCTATATTGGACATCTTAAAATCCATCTCTTCATTTTCCTCTAGTGCCACTGATTAATTCCCAAGAGGTTTTGTGGGTGTATTATTTCTTCCAGAACCCTTTCTATGTGATCCCAAAATAATATTCACCTATAATTATGCTCTTTTTTCTCTTTTTAACACCTTTTGAGGTTTGCTAGGCCTTGCTGCATTCTGAAATTCATTATCTCTATTATGGGGTCTTGTGCTTGAGAAGATATGCTCACTCATTACCTTATTTTCCTCATGATGAGAACTGATGTTGCCTCCTATTACTCCTTTGATCCCAAGTTGGATAGCCAACAATTAGAATCATTTCATATTGTTATTGTTCATGTCTTCAAAGAGGGGTTTAATGAGTTTCCTATACTCCTCAATATCATCTGAGGTTCCCTTTTCATCCCTAGCCATAGTTTCCTCAAACAATGCTCTTCTTTCCCTACTTTTTCCTCTTTAACAAAAGTACTTTTGGTTTCAATATCTAATGGTGGTCCCTGACTTCTTGTACTCATGAATATTAGATGGCATCAGGTGCCAAGATCATGCTTTGATACCACTGTAATCTCCCTCTTTTGAAATTTATTAAAATGGTGAAATTTTCAACTTTTTCTACTAGTTCGACCTTTGACTAGTATTGGTCTCTTGGTCTCCAAATGACTCCAAATGCTCCCACATTGTTACAGAAGGTGTATGGATGATATTAGGACATAATTATGAGTTTCATGGATTCTTTAGATTATTCAAGAGGCTTCCGAAACTCTCCTGTAAGTTCTATCCAAAGTAGGGAGTTTGACTAGCAATTTCTCTTTGACTTGTATTGGTCTCTTGGTCTCTAAATGACTCCAAATGCTTGTATAATGGGTCTGAAGGTATTTGAGAGGTATTAAGACATATAAAATAGGCTTATGGATTCTTAAAAACCATTAAAACACTTCTTCAATATTCATTTACAGTCTAGACAAAGTAGGGAATATTACTAGTAATTTCGAGCTTCAAATCCCCCAAGGGTAGTGGACAAAGATAGCTTCCCAAATGATGTTAAACCCTTCCAAATTTATAAATAGAGGTATGGTAATGATAAGTGGCTTTAATTTTCTTCCCAATGTATCCTTAATTAGTTCTTATGGCCTTATGCAACTCCTTAAAATCATATGTTTATATGCAAGATTTCACATAGGGGAAACACTACTTATTTTCACCATGACTTATGAAATTCGAAGTTTAGGTGCCAAGGGATTATGCTCTGTTAATGAAAATTATTAATAAATTTAATAACAATACATACATCAACCAAATCACAGAGAATAACTGATATAACTCGAAATAGTGTCTCTTCAAACTCCAACAACAAGATCTAGGGGAAATGGCATCATTTATGCATTGTTTGGTATTTTTACATAAATCCACTTAGTATTTAGACCTTAGAGTGTCATGAGAAGTAAAAAAAGAGTATATATATCATATTACAAATATATGGGGCCTCAAGATCTATCCCAAAGAGTTCATCACCTCAACAAGTGCGCCTCTCCTCAAGGAGCAAGAATATGCCAAGAAATAGAAGAATGTTGTAGAAGCAAGCTAAAATAATGTGACCATGAGCTTCCCTGTAGCTTCAACATGTAACAAAAGACTCCATTAAATATCCAAATTAAAGGTCTGAATGGCCTTTCCAAATACCAACTAGGATGGGAATCTTTCACCCTCGAAATTGGTGCTAAGGAAAGAGTAGCACTCCACTAGCTCTCCTCTCCCAAATGCAAAATGCAAATTCTAAAACGATCAAAATCTATCATCCTTCTTTGTTATTGTATTTTATAAACTTCTAAGGTCCTCCATGGGTTGATTTCCTCCCAAGAGCTTCATGCCAACTCAAGTTGGGTTAGAGATTCCAAGTATGACACTTGTCCTTCCAATTCTAGCCCTCTCCTTCTCCAAATTCGAATTGGTGTCTCTGTGGCTGCCCTAACTCACTTGAGCACCCTCTTGGAGACTATTTTTAGCCCTGACATGTCATATATGTCATATTTCATCCTTAAGGTCTTATTTTTGTCATAGGTGTCATAGAATCTTCATCATTGTTGTCATAGAGCTAGGGAATCTAGTCCAAGTGTCTCACTAGCTCCAAAATGCCTCTTCCTCTTCCATGGGAGTTACTCTTCCACTCCAATTCAACATTAATTGATTCTTGCAAACTATATTGACCTTCCAACTCATCCCAACAACCTTGGTCTTCTTATGGATTCAAAATGACAAGAGGAGGATGCCATGTGGCATAGAAAATCTAGCTTGTGTGGGTCCCACATCCTCCATGTGTCTTCATGATCAATTGTCACTTTGATTTTACCTTGTATTTATTTATTTATCTCCTTTATTAAATATTTATTCCATTCTAATGTTCAAACATCATTTATTATCCCCCTTATTTCAAATCCCAAAGCTTCCACCCCCAACCTAGGGAACTAGTAATTTTCCTCCATGGCAGTTCATTTGGATAGGTATATTACAACTTTGAATTGGGAACTTCTCTTAATGTGAACCACCTTGTCCATTTGGATCTAATTTCACATTATTACTAACATGGACTCCATTCTTGTCATTTATTTGACCCTTAGCATCAATTTGACAATTCTCATGAGTATGGCCAAGGGGCTTAGGCCATTGTGATATGCAATCTGGTTCTAAGATCATCCAATTAAAAGGTGGTGTCTGTGTTCGTTTTGGTAATGACACTTTGCCCCAGCTCCGTTCCCATGTCCATCAGATGTCTGCAGACTGCAGCGTGGTGGAAACTGCTGAAAATCCCCGCTTGTTCCAAATCTAAATCCAAAAATGCCACTCCTATTACCTTTAACTGGACTGGTATAAAGTATCCTCAAGCTTGGGAAATGAAATACACAGAGCTAAGACACCAAGAAAGAGTCAGAGCTACAATGAATCCAAAGCCCTTAGTCTTTGATGAAGCTTCATCCTCTTTCAGATCCCATCCTGATGAACCAATCCCAAGATTTGGTCCCCCATTGATAAAATCCACATCTTTGTCTTCATATCATAATGCCAGGCGTCAAGCCTTGTCTAATCAAATAGGGAAAATTCTCTTGAAGAATCTTCCTCTCCTGTACAAAATAATTCTGTAAATACTGAGTCTTATTCTGGTCTTTCTCAGTTTGAACATAGAGGTCAGCATGCAGAATGCCCTGCCTGCAAAAAGATAAAAACAAAATTAATACAAAAAGAGAAACAAAAGTCTTTACATGAGTTTCCTAGCCTAGGAATGTTTTCCTCACTTCCTAGATCAAATGCTTATGCCGAAGGAATAAATTCTTTAGGACAAAAATCCTTTTATCCTGGTCGAAATATTCCAGAAACTGGTTTTCGGCAATATGCTACAGATTGTTCGACTAAAAGAGAATTTATTTCAGCCAAGTCAACACCTTCTGATCAGACAGTGTCAGATGAAATAAAATTAGCTAATTGGGGTAATATGCAGCAAATGTGTACTGCCCACAATCTTGATGATATGGATTTTGATATCTTGCAGTTGAAATCTAGTTGTGATGCTCAAAAAGAACAATTAGATAAAGTTATCACCAAACTTGAGCTCCTGGATCATCTTTTGCATGATACCACAGAGATAAAGAGAGCAATTTCTGTAGCCTCTGATAAGTTACAAAAAAGAATGGATGTTTTAGCAAATCTGACTGTTAAAACACAAGAGTTAAAAAAGAAGGAATATGTTGTTCCTGATCATGTTCTCAGATTAGCTAAGAAAGGTCATTCTAAGGCAGCCTCTCTAGGAGTTCTCAGATCTACCCCTGATGAAGATAAACCAGAATGGGATTTTGGTGAATCTGATTTGATAAAGAAAGATATTCAAGAATGGATCGATGCTTTCAAAAATTATAAACCTGTTTTAGATCCAAAGTATATTGGTGATTTTGAATATGATGGCAGAATCCTCCAACCGAAGAATCGGTTATGAAAGACAAACCCAGCATGAAGGTTTTGATACCCATATGCCAGATGCACAAGCTGTGTCTGTTGCTCCTAAAGTCATGTCTTTTGGTATCAATAATCTAAATAATTTGATTTCACAAATGCCAGAGCAGCCTGTTTTAAACATTCAGTGTCAATCTAGAGATGAGATTAAAAATGCAATTCAGTTGCTAACTCACTGGATATTATACAAAAAGCAACAAGACCACAATTTAACTGGACAGATGATTGGTGCTCAGTTAGTTGCTGGTTTATCAGGTTTGGCATACGAATGGTGGCGATGGTTGCCACAAGATGCAAGAAATGAGTTATTAGCTGCTAATGACTCGGATGAGCAAATTCTCTCTGCCCTTGGGAGAGAATTTTATGGTCCTGAAGATCAAGAAGATTACGACCACATGGCTTCATTATTCATGTCTGCACGGCTGTGCAATCTTAGTAAGTCAGAAGAATATTTCTGCTATATGCAGAAATTAATTATATCTTCAGGAAAGTCAGGCGATCCAGCCTATTTAAAGCACTATCTCCGTAGCTTCCCTGGACATGTTCCAGATGCTGTTGAAAAAGCATTAAAAGGATAAAAACATCCCGTTAAGGTCCCTTTCTTTAGCACAACTGCATAATCATATTCTTGAAACATGGCAAGAACATTGCCTACAAACGAGGGTTGATAAGGACTTTAAAAGGCATCAAGAAATGTTTTCTGCTTCCTTCTGCAAGCAAGTTGCAAAAATGCCAGATTGGGGATGTGGTGCTCATAACAGAGGTCACCTTGGCAAAGGAGATTGCCATTGTGAAGGTAAGAAAAAGAAAAAGAAATTTTTTACCTCTGCCGGAAGATATCACCTAGATAAACCTTACAAGCACAAGCACTATAGACACAAATCTCACAAGTTTTCTAAAGAATACAAGCGTTCCAGCAAAAGATTTGTGAAAAGAAGAAAAGAAAAAGGATCTGGTGATACATGTTTCATTTGTGGAAAGAAAGGTCATTGGGCAAGCAAATGTCCAGACAAAAAATCCCGTCCAAGGCTTGCAGCTCTCTGCACTACCTTGGATCCTGCTTGGTGGGATTTATACAAAGTTTCCTCTAATTCCCCTCATCCTTCCGATGAGATTATTTATTTACCTGATTCTGAATCTTTTTCATGTACAGATTCCGATTTTGAAGAAGATCCTCCTACTTTAGCTAAATGTGGTCCATCCTCCTCATCCTCTTCTGAGTCTGATTCAGCCAGTGTCCCACATTTCGGGGGGGTGTGAGTTGACAGAATTTGATTATAACTTATATATGTTTTCTACTTCAGTTTCTCCAGGACAGTTAGAAAAGAAGATTGCTTCTATTGATTTACAGTTGTCTACTATTCCGATTTTTTAGACACCATGAGAGAACTGAGTTAAGAGAAGAAAAGAAAGCACTGCAAGCTCAGTTGCAGGCTTTAACAAAAGAAAAAGGAAAAGAGAAATTATCTTTGATTTCTAATCCTGCAGATCTATATTGTGATTATCCCAGTGGACATTCAGATAGACAAGCACATAGAGTCGACAGAGAAAGATTGCTGAAAATAAAGTTAAAAGAAAAGCAACAACAAATAAGAGCTCTAGTCAAAGAAGCTGATGAAATAAAAAGTGCATTAACAGTTCTGCTGATAGAAAAAGACCAGTCATCAGAGGATGAATTGTCAAATGAGATAGAAAGGGTTTGTGGCACAAAGAAAGATTCTCCTGAAAGATCACCTGAAAGAACTCCCTCTCCTGATAGTTTTCCTACCCCTAAATCTCAAAGTATCAGCTTGTTAGTTGCAGTGTCTGGTCCTAAGCTGTTCATTACCTTACAGTTTTGTCCTGATGAATTCAAATCCTACCCAGTCCAATGCTTAATTGATTCAGGATGTCAATTTAATTTAGCAAGGGGTAATGCCATTCCCCAATTTTATTGGGAAAAAACTAAAGAGTTTGGATCTGCAATTGAAGGTTCTCCTGTATATTTAACTGGTAGAGTTGAAAATTTCCCTATTTCTCTATCCTCTGTAAAAATCTCTATATCTTTATTTCGTTTAGATGAAGTCAAAGAAGATTGTGTTTTAGGGTCAGAATTTTTAACCACTGTGAGTCCATTTTCTATTGACACACAAAATTTAATATTTTCCTGTACAATAAATAACCAGTCAGTTTCTTTACCTTTGAGTCATACTTTTGTACAATGTTGTAAACCAATAACCCAGCCTTCTCCTCCTCAGTCCAAAGTTTCATTAGGAAAGATGGAAAGATGTATTTCTTTTGCAGAAATACACGCTGACAAGTTTCTTGCAGGGATTACTGAAAGGTTGAAAAAGGATTGCTGCTCAGAAAGCCCAAATGCTTTCTGGACAAGAGAAAAGTATTTTGTTTCACTACCTTTTGATCCTTTGCAAAAGATAAAGCCAATGAAAGCTTCGGCTCGGCTCATGAGCCCTAGCGAAAGAGAATTCTGCTCCAATGAAATAAAAGAATTGTTGGCTAAAGGTTTAATTGAGCCATCTAAAATCCCATGGGCATGCAGAGCCTTTGTGGTGAATAAACATTCAGAGCAAAAGAGAGGTAAGCCTCGCCTGGTAGTAAATTTTAAGCCCTTAAATGCAGTGCTCCAGAAAATTAGATATCCCTTGCCGGATAAAGCTAGTTTGCTTCAGAAAATTACTGGTTGCACTGTCTTCAGTAAGTTTGATTTAAAGTCAAGCTTTTACCAGATTGGAATCGAGGCGAAAGATAGGTTTTAAAACTGCTTTTGTGGTACCCCATGGCCAATACCAATGGAAAGTTCTTCCTTTTGGAATTAATAATGCTCCTTCCGAATTTCAAAAGAGAATGGAAGATATATTTAGAGACATTCCATGGTTAGCAGTGTTTATAGATGATATCCTAATTTGTTCCAAGAATCTTCAAGAGCATCTAAAACATTTGCAGCAGTTTTATGAAATGGTTTTTAAGCATGGGTTGGTTCTGTCTGAAAGTAAAATGGAAGTAGGCAGAACAGATATTGAATTTTTGGGTTTACACATCAAAGCAGGTCAGGTTGTTTTGCAGAAACATGTACTTCAGTCTTTTGAACATTTCCCTGACAAGATAATTGAGAAAACCCAGTTGCAGAGATTTTTAGGGTGTTTAAATTATATCAGGCCATTTTACAAAGGACAAGCTGCTGATATCCATTACCTGCAGCAAAGGCTTAAGAAGAAGCCTATTCCCTGGTCTGAAGAAATGACTTTGGCGGTTCAGCAGATAAAGACCAAAGTAAAAACCCTACCAGCTCTCAGCCTTCCCCAGGGAGTTGGAAAATTGATAATTGAGACAGATGCATCTAGTACCACCTGGGGTGGTGTTCTACTAGAAGAGATCGAAGGAAAAACTAATATCTGTGGTTTTGCATCTGGTTCATTCAAAGGAGCCGAATTAAACTATCCAAGTAGCCATAAGGAAATTTTGGCAGTCAAAAGAACAGTTAGCCATTTTATTCTTTATTTAAAACCTGTCAGATTTGTTATTAGAACAGATTTAAAGATTATGCCAGGTATTTTTAAGAATGAAAATCTGATGGCTGAAAACAGCAGTCGAATATTAAAATGGTTTCTCTGGTTAAGTAACTTTGATTATGATATTGTTTATAAACCAGGGTATCTAAATTGTCTTGTTGATATGTTGACTCGTGAGACTGTGCAGAAAGATATTCCACAGTTAATGATGTTTTCTTCTGGATCGGGTTCTGGATTTGGACCTGTCCCACGTCAACATTTTAATTTCATGAAAGACAGGATAGTTTGCTGATAAAGGCAAAACTCCTATGCAAGAGGAAGATGAAGCGCTCAGAGCGCCTCCAGGATCTTTATTCCTAGCTCCATGGGATAAAGATATTTCACAAGAAGAACGCCAGCAGTTATTAGATTATGCTGATCGGCAGGAAGCTGATAAATTTCTGAGTCTTACCCTAATTAAGCAAATTCAAGAAAGCCCTTGTAAGCTGCAAATTCTCGAACGTTGGAAAAAGGGTGCTTTTAATGGTCTCAGAAATGCCAAAGAAAAGCTGCGGCAATGTAAAGAAGTTTGGATTGATTGTAATGAAGAAGCAGAAGGTCCAATTTGGTATGTAGATCTTGGTGAAGGAGATCTCACATGGACTACCTACAATTTAATTCTGCAGTTTTGTCGTGAACAAACTTCCATAATAATTTGTGCTGATCCAGCAAATTTGAAGCACAGGAAATGGTCCGGATGGACAGAAATTTTCCTGGATAAGTTCTGTCCAAGGTCAGATTGGGTGCAGAGAAGGGCTAATTTCATTCTGCACTTAGAAGCTGATATGCAAGCTGCTGATCAACACAATCAGTGGTTCAAATTTAAGTTAAGGCATCATGGTGGCAGGTATACCCCATTGTAGCATATTGTAACTGTCACTCAAAAGTTTATTAAACGTGATGACCAAGGTAAGAGGTTGGATACCAAAGTTCACCGGAGGACCCTGCCTTTAAACTATCGGGTTGAATCTCAATTCACCTCAGAGTTTGTTTGTGGTCCAAATGAGTATCTTCATGGTTCTGATGTTGAACAATGTTTTGGTGACCTCCTGTACCCTGATATGGCTGATGAGTTCCCAGAAAATGAATATTGGCGATTCACAGAATCCCAGCCAAATTATATTGAGGATGAGTTAGCACGAAGGGAACTCGAAGAGCATCTTTATGAACAAGGTGTACTTGACTGTGTGTGCGGTGGTGTTCCTGGTCCTGAAGGAACAACTGTTTGCGTGTGTGGTTCCGGTTATGATACATCCTGAAGACCCGTCGAGTTTCTCCGGGAATGAAGCTGCCGGTCCGTCTGAAGAATCTTTTCTCTGTACATAGCTTTTAAGGAAGCCGTTGGTGGGCCTCTCCTTGTTTTATGCTGTCGACCATGTTCGATTTTCATGTTATCATTCGGGATGCTTTATTCCCCGATATTTTGTAATAATGACTGATGTAATAATAATGGGCCATGTTTGTCGGCCATTAGAATCTTTTCCTGTCAAGAAGATTGTCAGTCTGAGTACCGGGTGCCCATATGGCGCTGCCTTTAAGGGACGAGATAACATGGTGTGGTCCCACCATGCCCCGGGAATCAAAGCCTTTTACTGGTTAGTGTAAGTCATTAGTCACCGGTATACAGGCTAGGAGATTATAAATATGAGGCCTGCGAGCTCATTTAGGACATCAGAAGTCTTGGAGTCTGCATGAGCAAGTAGTCCGCTCTGCAAGTTAGAGAGTCGTCTGAGCAAGTAGTCCGCTCGACAGTGTCTAGGTGTGTGAGAGCCGAGCCCGTATGCTCTGCAAGTTGCCCGTTTGGGTATAACATTGCACCAGAAAGGCAAAGACTCGTTCTGTAAAAATTTGTGTCTGTAAGAGCCGAACCCGTATGCTCTGCAAGTTGCCCGTTTGGGTATACCATTGCACCAGAAAGGTGAAGACTCCCTCTGTCAAAGTCTGTAAGTGAGGGTATGCTAGTAAGCATATCTTGGGACTCCCAGGAGCCTGAAATTAGCTACATGCCTTCGGGAAGTAGTGAAATCTAAAAGGACCCAAGACATTGTGCTTAGGCATAAGTCCAGAGTGATAAATGTGGTGACGAACTTCGCAATCCGAGGTCGATCCACAGAGTCTGTAATATGGGTATTGTGGTATATATAATAGCAGCAATTGCAGCTTGCATAGTGTTGATGGAATTCCTTTCAAAGCTGTTATTTCAGTCTCAATGCGATGAATATTTTGGCTCAAGCAATGTTTAATTCCGCAAGATCCTGCTAGTTGGACAAGCGGGGATTTTCTGCAGTTTCCACCACGCTGCAGTCTACAGACATCTGATGGACATGGGAACGGAGCTGGGGCAAAGTGTCATTACCAAAACGAACACAGACACCACCTTTTAATTGGATGATCCTAGAACCAGATTGCATATCAAATCCTTTAGGGAGGATATAAGCTTTTAGAATATTATATATATGGGGATCTTCCAAACTAATAGAGAAACGAGGATAAACAGTACCAAAAGCAGGACCATCATGTAAAGGAGCTGTGAAGCCTCCGATGACGGCATCAGAAAACTTGTTATGACGGGTATCAACAATACAACATAATGAAGAAATAGCAAGACGCGGACGAACTAAGGGACCGAGACCGAGCTTAACAGCACCAAAATGTGCATATTTGAAATTAGATTTTTTAGCCCAATCAATTTGTGCTTTATCAAGAAGAGTGATGTGAATAGGTTCTTGATTGTCTGTAAAAGAAACATCGATACTAGAGACTTTAATTTGAGTGGTAGAATACAGATTCCACCAATTTAATCTGTAAACGTCTTTGGGTAAAATCTGAGGTAATTCCCAATTTTCACTTGGATTCTGGTCATGTATAGTGATATAAGACGCATCATCGCCAGAGGCAGATGAATCGAATTGACTGCTCCTTCTTTCTGCTAAAGAGACTTCTTGGTCATCGGCTGATTCACATTCTAAGTTGGTGAGCTGAACTGTGTCCATTGTGGGATCCATTTGACTAAGGTAAGGGCTGACTTCTACGCTGTGGGTAACTATGTAGACTTACTTCCCTTCCACGGGCCTTACGGCTACTCTGACATCCACACTACGCTTATACCTTAAGGATTCTCACAATTTCCTCATCGGTCATTTCCACCGACTACAAGACACATTTGTTCATAGAATGCGTAAATGATCAACCAAGCATTTTGTACACTTTTATAATAGCAGAAAACAAGAGATTGGATAAAGATAGATACCAGAAAACAATATGAGAATTTGAAACCTCTCTGGCTCTGATACCAACTAGCAGGATCTTGCGGAATTAAACATTGCTTGAGCCAAAATATTCATCGCATTGAGACTGAAATAACAGCTTTGAAAGGAATGCCATCAACACTATGCAAGCTGCAATTGCTGCTATTATATATACCACAATACCCATATTACAAACTCTGTGGATCGACATCGGATTGCGAAGTTCGTCACCACATTTATCACTCTGGACTTATGCCTAAGCACAATGTCTTGGGTCCTTTTAGATTTCACTACTTCCCGAAGGCATGTAGCTAATTTCAGGCTCCTGGGAGTCCCAAGATATGCTTACTAGCATACCCTCACTTACAGACTTTGACAGAGGGAGTCTTCACCTTTCTGGTGCAATGTTATACCCAAACGGGCAACTTGCAGAGCATACGGGTTCGGCTCTTACAGACACAAATTTTTACAGAACGAGTCTTTGCCTTTCTGGTGCAATGTTATACCCAAACAGCCAACTTGCAGAGCATACGGGCTCGGCTCTAACACACCTAGACACTGTCGAGCGGACTACTTGCTCAGACGACTCTCTAACTTGCAGAGCGGACTACTTGCTCATGCAGACTCCAAGACTTCTGATGTCCTAAATGAGCTCGCAGGCCTCATATTTATAATCTCCTAGCCAGTATACTGGTGACTAATGACTTACACTAACCAGTAAAAGGCTTTGATTCCCGGGGCATGGTGGGACCACACCATGTTATCTCGTCCCTTAAAGGCAGCGCCATATGGGGACCTGGTACTCAGACTGACAATCTTCTTGACAGGAAAAGATCCTAATGGCCGACAAACATGGCCTATTACTATTACATCAGTCATTATTACAAAATATCGGGGAATAAAGCATCCCGAATGATAACATGAAAATCGAACATGGTCGACAGCATAAAACAAGGAGAGGCCCACCAACGGCTTCCTTAAAAGCTATGTACAGAGAAAAGATTCTTCAGACGGACCGGCAGCTTCATTCCCGGAGAAACTCGACGGGTCTTCAGGATGTATCATAACCGGAACCACACACGCAAACAGTTGTTCCTTCAGGACCAGGAACACCACCGCACACACAGTCAAGTACACCTTGTTCATAAAGATGCTCTTCGAGTTCCCTTCGTGCTAACTCATCCTCAATATAATTTGGCTGGGATTCTGTGAATCGCCAATATTCATTTTCCGGGAACTCATCAGCCATATCAGGGTACAGGAGGTCACCAAAACATTGTTCAACATCAGAACCATGAAGATACTCATTTGGACAAAAAACAAACTCTGAGGCGAATTGAGATTCAACCCGATAGTTTAAAGGCAGGGTCCTCCGGTGAACTTTGGTATCCAACCTCTTACCTTGGTCATCACGTTTAATAAAATTTTGAGTGACAGTTACAATATGTTGCAATGGGGTATACCTGCCACCATGATGCCTTAACTTAAATTTGAACCACTGATTGTGTTGATCAGCGGCTTGCATATCAGCTTCTAAGTGCAGAATGAAATTAGCCCTTCTCTGCACCCAATCTGACCTTGGACAGAACTTATCCAGGAAAATTTATGTCCATCCGGACCATTTCCTGTGCTTCAAATTTGCTGGATCAGCACAAATTATTATGGAAGTTTGTTCACGACAAAACTGCAGAATTAAATTGCAGGTAGTCCATGTGAGATCTCCTTCACCAAGATCTACATACCAAATTGGACCTTCTTCTTCTTCATTACAATCAATCCAAACTTCTTTACATTGCCGCAGCTTTTCTTCGGAATTTCTGAGACCATTAAAAGCACCCTTTTCCCAACGTTCGAGAATTTGCAGCTTACAAGGGCTTTCTTGAATTTGCTTAATTAGGGTAAGACTCAGAAATTTATCAGCTTCCTGCCGATCAGCATAATCTAATAACTGCTGGCGTTCTTCTTGTGAAATATATTTATCCCATGGAGCTAGGAATAAAGATCCTGGAGGCGCTCTGAGCGCTTCATCTTCCTCTTGCATAGGAGTTTTGCCTTTATCAGCAACTATCCTGTCTTTCATGAAATTAAAATGTTGACGTGGGCCAAGTCCAGATCCAGAACCCGATCCAGAAGAAAACATCATTAACTGTGGAATATCTTTCTGCATAGTCTCACGAGTCAACATATCAGCAAGACAATTTAGATACCCTGGTTTATAAACAATATCATAATCAAAGTTACTTAACCAGAGAAACCATTTTAATATTCGACTGCTGTTTTCAGCCATCAAATTTTCATTCTTAAAAATACCTGGCATAATCTTTAAATCTGTTCTAATAACAAATCTGACAGGTTTTAAATAAAGAATAAAATGGCTAGCTGTTCTTTTGACTGCCAAAATTTCCTTATGGCTACTTGGATAGTTTAATTCGGCTCCTTTGAATGAACCAGATGCAAAACCATAGATATTAGTTTTTCCTTCGATCTCTTCTAGTAGAACACCACCCCAGGTGGTACTAGATGCATCTGTCTCAATTATCAATTTTCAACTCCCTGGGGAAGGCTGAGAGCTGGTAGGGTTTTTACTTTGGTCTTTATCTGCTGAACCGCCAAAGTCATTTCTTCAGACCAGGGAATAGGCTTCTTCTTAAGCCTTTGCTGCAGGCAATGGATATCAGCAGCTTGTCCTTTGTAAAATGGCCTGATATAATTTAAACACCCTAAAAATATCTGCAACTGGGTTTTCTCAATTATCTTGTCAGGGAAATGTTCAAAAGACTGAAGTACATGTTTCTGCAAAACAACCTGACCTGCTTTGATGTGTAAACCCAAAAATTCAATATCTGTTCTGCCTACTTCCATTTTACTTTCAGACAGAACCAACCCATGCTTAAAAACCATTTCATAAAACTGCTGCAAATGTTTTAGATGCTCTTGAAGATTCTTGGAACAAATTAGGATATCATCTATAAACACTGCTAACCATGGAATGTCTCTAAATATATCTTCCATTCTCTTTTGAAATTCGGAAGGAGCATTATTAATTCCAAAAGGAAGAACTTTCCATTGGTATTGGCCATGGGGTACCACAAAAGCAGTTTTAAACCTATCTTTCGCCTCGATTCCAATCTGGTAAAAGCCTGACTTTAAATCAAACTTACTGAAGATAGTGCAACCAGTAATTTTCTGAAGCAAACTAGCGTTATCCGGCAAGGGATATCTAATTTTCTGGAGCACTGCATTTAAGGGCTTAAAATTTACTACCAGGCGAGGCTTACCTCTCTTCTGCTCTGAATGTTTATTCACCACAAAGGCTCTGCATGCCCATGGGCTTTTAGATGGCTCAATTAAACCTTTAGCCAACAATTCTTTTATTTCATTGGAGCAGAATTCTCTTTCGCTAGGGCTCATGAGCCGAGCCGAAGCTTTCATTGGCTTTATCTTTTGCAAAGGATCAAAAGGTAGTGAAACAAAATACTTTTCTTTTGTCCAGAAAGCATTTGGGCTTTCTGAGCAGCAATCCTTTTTCAACCTTTCAGTAATCCCTCCAAGAAACTTGTCAGCGTGTACTTCTGCAAAAGAAATACATCTTTCCATCTTTCCTAATGAAACTTTGGACTGAGGAGGAGAAGGCTGGGTTATTGGTTTACAACGCTGTACAAAAGTATGACTCAAAGGTAAAGAAACTGACTGGTTATTTATTGTACAGGAAAATATTAACTTTTGTGTGTCAATAGAAAATGGACTCACAGTGGTTAAAAATTCTGACCCTAAAACACAATCTTCTTTGACTTCATCAAAACGAAATAAAGATATAGAGCTTTTTACAGAGGATAGAGAAATAGGGAAATTTTCAACTCTACCAGTTAAATATACAGGAGAACCTTCAATTGCAGATCCAAACTCTTTAGTTTTTTCCCAATAAAATTGGGGAATGGCATTACCCCTTGCTAAATTAAATTGACATCCTAAATAAATTAAGCATTGGACTGGGTAGGATTTGAATTCATCAGGACAAAACTGTAAGGTAATGAACAGCTTAGGACCAGACACTGCACCTAACAAGCTGATACTTTGAGATTTAGGGGTAGGAGAACTATCAGGAGAGGGAGTTCTTTCAGGTGATCTTTCAGGAGAATCTTTCTTTGTGCCACAAACCCTTTCTATCTCATTTGACAATTCATCCTCTGATTACTGGTCTTTTTCTATCAGCAGAACTGTTAATGCACTTTTTATTTCATCAGCTTCTTTGACTAGAGCTCTTATTTGTTGTTGCTTTTCTTTTAACTTTATTTTCAGCAATCTTTCTCTGTCGACTCTATGTGCCTGTCTATCTGAATGTCCACTGGGATAATCACAATATAGATCTGCAGGATTAGAAATCAAAGATAATTTCTCTTTTCCTTTTTCTTTTGTTAAAGCCTGCAACTGAGCTTGCAGTGCTTTCTTTTCTTCTCTTAACTCAGTTTCTCTCATGGTGTCTAAAAATCGGAATAGTAGACAACTGTAAATCAATAGAAGCAATCTTCTTTTCTAACTGTCCTGGAGAAACTGAAGTAGAAAACATATATAAGTTATAATCAAATTCTGGCAACTCACACCCCCCGAAATGTGGGACACTGGCTGAATCAGACTCAGAAGAGGATGAGGAGGATGGACCACATTTAGCTAAAGTAGGAGGATCTTCTTCAAAATCGGAATCTGTACATGAAGAAGATTCAGAATCAGGTAAATAAATAATCTCATCGGAAGGATGAGGGGAATTAGAGGAAACTTTGTATAAATCCCACCAAGCAGGATCCAAGGTAGTGCAGAGAGCTGCAAGCCTTGGACGGGATTTTTTGTCTGGACATTTGCTTGCGCAATGACCTTTCTTTCCACAAATGAAACATGTATCACCAGATCCTTTTTCTTTTCTTCTTTTCACAAATCTTTTGCTGGAACGCTTGTATTCTTTAGAAAACTTGTGAGATTTGTGTCTATAGTGCTTGTGCTTGTAAGGTTTATCTAGGTGATATCTTCCGGCAGAGGTAAAAAATTTCTTTTTCTTTTTCTTACCTTCACAATGGCAATCTCCTTTGCCAAGGTGACCTCTGTTATGAGCACCACATCCCCAATCTGGCATTTTTGCAACTTGCTTGCAGAAGGAAGCAGAAAACATTTCTTGATGCCTTTTAAAGTCCTTATCAACCCTCTTTTGTAGGCAATGTTCTTGCCATGTTTCATGAATATGATTATGCAGTTGTGCTAAAGAAAGGGACCTTAACGGGATGTTTTTATCCTTTAATGCTTTTTCAACAGCATCTGGAACATGTCCAGGGAAGCTACGGAGATAGTGCTTTAAATAGGCTGGATCGCCTGACTTTCCTGAAGATATAATTAATTTCTGCATATAGCAGAAATATTCTTCTGACTTACTAAGATTGCACAGCCGTCCAGACATGAATAATGAAGCCATGTGGTCGTAATCTTCTTGATCTTCAGGACCATAAAATTCTCTCCCAAGGGCAAAGAGAATTTTACAGACTCTGTGGATCGACCTCGGATTGCGAAGTTCGTCACCACATTTATCACTCTGGACTTATGCCTAAGCACAATGTCTTGGGTCCTTTTAGATTTCACTACTTCCCGAAGGCATGTAGCTAATTTCAGGCTCCTGGGAGTCCCAAGATATGCTTACTAGCATACCCTCACTTATAGACTTTGACAGAGGGAGTCTTCACCTTTCTGGTGCAATGTTATACCCAAACGGGCAACTTGCAGAGCATACGGGTTCGGCTCTTACAGACACAAATTTTTACAGAACGAGTCTTTGCCTTTCTGGTGCAATGTTATACCCAAACGGGCAACTTGCAGAGCATACGGGCTTGGCTCTCACACACCTAGACACTGTCGAGCGGACTACTTGCTCAGACGACTCTCTAACTTGCAGAGCGGACTACTTGCTCATGCAGACTCCAAGACTTCTGATGTCCTAAATGAGCTCGCAGGCCTCATATTTATAATCTCCTAGCCAGTATACTGGTGACTAATGACTTACACTAACCAGTAAAAGGCTTTGATTCCCGGGGCATGGTGGGACCACACCATGTTATCTCGTCCCTTAAAGGCAACACCATATGGGGACCCGGTACTCAGACTGACAATCTTCTTGACAGGAAAAGATCCTAATGGCCGACAAACATGGCCCATTACTATTACATCAGTCATTATTACAAAATATCGGGGAATAAAGCATCCCGAATGATAACATGAAAATCGAACATGGTCGACAGCATAAAACAAGGAGAGGCCCACCAACGGCTTCCTTAAAAGCTATGTACAGAGAAAAGATTCTTCAGACGGACCGGCAGCTTCATTCCCGGAGAAACTCGACGGGTCTTCAGGATGTATCATAACCGGAACCACACACGCAAACAGTTGTTCCTTCAGGACCAGGAACACCACCGCACACACAGTCAAGTACACCTTGTTCATAAAGATGCTCTTCGAGTTCCCTTCGTGCTAACTCATCCTCAATATAATTTGGATGGGATTCTGTGAATCGCCAATATTCATTTTCTGGGAACTCATCAGCCATATCAGGGTACAGGAGGTCACCAAAACATTGTTCAACATCAGAACCATGAAGATACTCATTTGGACCAAAAACAAACTCTGAGGCGAATTGAGATTCAAACCCGATAGTTTAAAGGCAGGGTCCTCCGGTGAACTTTGGTATCCAACCTCTTACCTTGGTCATCACGTTTAATAAACTTTTGAGTGACAGTTACAATATGCTGCAATGGGGTATACTTGCCACCATGATGCCTTAACTTAAATTTGAACCACTGATTGTGTTGATCAGCGGCTTGCATATCAACTTCTAAGTGCAGAATGAAATTAGCCCTTCTCTGCACCCAATCTGACCTTGGACAGAACTTATCCAGGAAAATTTATGTCCATCCGGACCATTTCCTGTGCTTCAAATTTGCTGTATCAGCACAAATTATTATGGAAGTTTGTTCACGACAAAACTGCAGAATTAAATTGTAGGTAGTCCATGTGAGATCTCCTTCACCAAGATCTACATACCAAATTGGACCTTCTGCTTCTTCATTACAATCAATCCAAACTTCTTTACATTGCCGCAGCTTTTCTTCGCCATTTCTGAGACCATTAAAAGCACCCTTTTTCCCAACGTTCGAGAATTTGCAGCTTACAAGGGCTTTCTTGAATTTGCTTAATTAGGGTAAGACTCAAAAATTTATCAGCTTCCTGTCGATCAGCATAATCTAATAACTGCTGGCGTTCTTCTTGTGAAATATCTTTATCCCATGGAGCTAGGAATAAAGATCCTGGAGGCGCTCTGAGCGCTTCATCTTCCTCTTGCATAGGAGTTTTGCCTTTATCAGCAACTATCCTGTCTTTCATGAAATTAAAATGTTGACGTGGGCCAGGTTCAGATCCAGAACCCGATCCAGAAGAAAACATCATTAACTGTGGAATATCTTTCTACACAGTCTCACGAGTCAACATATCAGCAAGACAATTTAGATACCCTGGTTTATAAACAATATCATAATCAAAGTTACTTAACCAGAGAAACCATTTTAATATTCGACTGTTGTTTTCAGCCATCAGATTTTCATTCTTAAAAATACCTGGCATAATCTTTAAATCTGTTCTAATAACAAATCTGACAGGTTTTAAATAAAGAATAAAATGGCTAACTGTTCTTTTGACTGCCAAAATTTCCTTATGGCTACTTGGATAGTTTAATTCGGCTCCTTTGAATGAACCAGATGCAAAACCACAGATATTAGTTTTTCCTTCGATCTCTTCTAGTAGAACACCACCCCAGGTGGTACTAGATGCATCTGTCTCAATTATCAATTTTCCAACTCCCTGGGGAAGGCTGAGAGCTGGTAGGGTTTTTACTTTGGTCTTTATCTGCTGAACCACCAAAGTCATTTCTTCAGACCAGGGAATAGGCTTCTTCTTAAGCCTTTGCTGCAGGAAATGGATATCAGCAGCTTGTCCTTTGTAAAATGGCCTGATATAATTTAAACACCCTAAAAATATCTGCAACTGGGCTTTCTGAGCAGCAATCCTTTTTCAACCTTTCAGTAATCCCTGCAAGAAACTTGTCAGCGTGTACTTCTGCAAAAGAAATACATCTTTCCATCTTTCCTAATGAAACTTTGGACTGAGGAGGAGAAGGCTGGGTTATTGGTTTACAACGCTGTACAAAAGTATGACTCAAAGGTAAAGAAACTGACTGGTTATTTATTGTACAGGAAAATATTAACTTTTGTGTGTCAATAGAAAATGGACTCACAGTGGTTAAAAATTCTGACCCTAAAACACAATCTTCTTTGACTTCATCTAAACGAAATAAAGATATAGAGCTTTTTACAGAGGATAGAGAAATAGGGAAATTTTCAACTCTACCAGTTAAATATACAGGAGAACCTTCAATTGCAGATCCAAACTCTTTAGTTTTTTCCCAATAAAATTGGGGAATGGCATTACCCCTTGCTAAATTAAATTGACATCCTGAATCAATTAAGCATTGGACTGGGTAGGATTTGAATTCATCAGGACAAAACTGTAAGGTAATGAACAGCTTAGGACCAGACACTGCACCTAACAAGCTGATACTTTGAGATTTAGGGGTAGGAGAACTATCAGGAGAGGGAGTTCTTTCAGGTGATCTTTCAGGAGAATCTTTCTTTGTGCCACAAACCCTTTCTATCTCATTTGACAATTCATCCTCTGATGACTGGTCTTTTTCTATCAGCAGAACTGTTAATGCACTTTTTATTTCATCAGCTTCTTTGACTAGAGCTCTTATTTGTTGTTGCTTTTCTTTTAACTTTATTTTCAGCAATCTTTCTCTGTCGACTCTATGTGTCTGTCTATCTGAATGTCCACTGGGATAATCACAATATAGATTTGCAGGATTAGAAATCAAATATAATTTCTCTTTTCCTTTTTCTTTTGTTAAAGCCTGCAACTGAGCTTCCAGTGCTTTCTTTTCTTCTCTTAACTCAGTTCTCTCATGGTGTCTAAAAATCGGAATAGTAGACAACTGTAAATCAATAGAAGCAATCTTCTTTTCTAACTGTCCTGGAGAAACTGAAGTAGAAAACATATATAAGTTATAATCAAATTCTGGCAACTCACACCCCCCGAAATGTGGGACACTGGCTGAATCAGACTCAGAAGAGGATGAGGAGGATGGACCACATTTAGCTAAAGTAGGAGGATCTTCTTCAAAATCAGAATCTGTACATGAAGAAGATTCAGAATCAGGTAAATAAATAATCTCATCGGAAGGATGAGGGGAATTAGAGGAAACTTTGAATAAATCCCACCAAGCAGGATCCAAGGTAGTGCAGAGAGCTGCAAGCCTTGGACGGGATTTTTTGTCTGGACATTTGCTTTCCCAATGACCTTTCTTTCCACAAATGAAACATGTATCACCAGATCCTTTTTATTTTCTTCTTTTCACAAATCTTTTGCTGGAACGCTTGTATTCTTTAGAAAACTTGTGAGATTTGTGTCTATAGTGCTTGTGCTTGTAAGGTTTATCTAGGTGATATCTTCCGGCAGAGGTAAAAAATTTCTTTTTATTTTTCTTACCTTCACAATGGCAATCTCCTTTGCCAAGGTGACCTCTGTTATGAGCACCACATCCCCAATCTGGCATTTTTGCAACTTGCTTGCAGAAGGAAGCATAAAACATTTCTTGATGCCTTTTAAAGTCCTTATCAACCCTCTTTTGTAGGCAATGTTCTTGCCATGTTTCAAGAATATGATTATGCAGTTGTGCTAAAGAAAGGGACCTTAACGGGATGTTTTTATCCTTTAATGCTTTTTCAACAGCATCTGGAACATGTCCAGGGAAGCTACGGAGATAGTGCTTTAAATAGGCTGGATCACCTGACTTTCCTGAAGATATAATTAATTTCTGCATATAGCAGAAATATTCTTTTGACTTACTAAGATTGCACAGCCGTGCAGACATGAATAATGAAGCCATGTGGTCGTAATCTTCTTGATCTTCAGGACCATAAAATTCTCTCCCAAGGGCAGAGAGAATTTGCTCATCGGAGTCATTAGCAGCTAATAACTCATTTCTTGCATCTTGTGGCAACCATCGCCACCATTCGTATGCCAAACCTGATAAACCAGCAACTAACTGAGCACCAATCATCTGTCCAGTTAAATTGTGGTCTTGTTGCTTTTTGTATAATATCCAGTGAGTTAGCAACTGAATTGCATTTTTAATCTCATCTCTAGATTGACACTGAATTTTTAAAACAGGCTGCTCTGGCATTTGTGAAATCAAATTATTTAGATTATTGATACCAAAAGACATGACTTTAGGAGCAACAGACACAGCTTGTGCATCTGGCATATGGGTATCAAAACCTTCATGCTGGGTTTGTCTTTCATAACCGATTCTTCGGTTGGAGGATTCTGCCATCATATTCAAATCACCAATATACTTTGGATCTAAAACAGGTTTATAATTTTTGAAAGCATCGATCCATTCTTGAATATCTTGCTTTATCAAATCAGATTCACCAAAATCCCATTCTGGTTTATCTTCATCAGGGGTAGATCTGAGAACTCCTAGAGAGGCTGCCTTAGAATGACCTTTCTTAGCTAATCTGAGAACATGATCAGGAACAACATATTCCTTCTTTTTTAACTCTTGTGTTTTAACAGTCAGATTTGCTAAAACATCCATTCTTTTTTGTAACTTATCAGAGGCTACAGAAATTGCTCTCTCTATCTCTGTGGTATCATGCAAAAGATGATCCAGGAGCTCAAGTTTGGTGATAACTTTATCTAATTGTTCTTTCTGAGCATCACAAATTTTGGGACATGACACAAACTAAGAGAATTCTAAAATGATTTTGGTTCAAAGAGGTATACCTCATGTTGAATTTTCCACTTTAAAGTACCCATGAAGAGATCCAACAAATTATCCTCCAAAATATTCTTCACTCAAATATTTTATGGCATAATGTCATCTATAATTGGACCTCTTGGACTAATATTTATCAATTTGATAAAGTAGGTATTTCTCTTAATATCCCCATAATGTGCCATCAATTCATCCATAAATATAGAGAAAGAGATAATAGAGTCCTTTTTTTACCACAAATCCATTAATACCACATAAATTGATTAGGTTCTAAATACAAGGATGCAATAGTTACCTTTTGTAAAGTCGACAATTGGTGTAGATCAAAGAATTACTCCATATGGAATATCCAATCAATCTTGGGAATGAAGTACATCCTTGGTCCTGAATTGAACCCAATATTATATGGATCTTGGAGTGATGAATGATCAAGTGTTGGGAACTCAAACCTCTTATTCTCCAATTTTATTTCAATGTTCTCAATATTTGACTGGGATTCAAGCCTCTTTTTCTACTTATACTTTTCTTAAGGAGGTGAATTAGGGGTAAGAAGGAATATTATCTTATTCAAAACCCCCCTTCATATCCTTGATATCATTTTTTATATTTTCTTTGAGATCCTTTTTATACTCTTCCAACTATGTTTGTCTTACCATATTATGATGCCAACCTTTTGTACCAATTTTCCTTTATGTTTGTTGTTCTATATTGGACGTCCTAAAATCCATCTCTTAATTTTCCTCTAGTGCCACTGATTAATTCCCAAGAGGTTTTGTGGGTGTATTATTTCTTCCAGAACCCTTTCTATGTGATCCCAAAATAATATTCACCTATAATTATGCTCTTTTTTCTCTTTTTAACACCTTTTGAATCACCCAAAACATATATTACAATAAAAAGTTATGCAAATTTTAAGTTAACATACCTTTAAAACCTACTTTGTAGGCTATCTTTCTAGATGATATTTCTCCTGAAGTATCACTATTGGTGCAAAATTGAGATCTGGGTTCTTGTGCATGGGCCAACAAAAGGGCACCACTAAAGTCTAGTGTGTCGACATTTTCAATCCCCTTAAGGGGGGAGGTATCACTTGGAGCACATCCAAGGTCGATATAAGATAGGGAATTGTTAACTATATGGATACAATTGTGGGGTTTATATAATTCATATTGCAACAATGCCTAACACACCATCCTTCATTCGAGCACATTGCAACATTACTTATTCAAATATACTATCCATTTAAGCATAACAGTAAATAGAAACAAACATATATGAGACAGTCATAAAAGAAAATTTAAGGGGACCATCAATACTTTCTTATTATGGGAAATGATCATAATTACAACAGATTACATCATGAATTGGAGTCCTTACAGCCATTGTGAAATTACCCGTTGCAGGATATTCCCTCATACAAATAAAACCCAAAACCAAGATACATAAATTCTGATATAGATCCGGTTGTCTCTATCTTCGAATGGATCTAGTCTTGTGATGCTCAAATGCTCTTACACTCTTGTTTCTCTCTCCCTCTTCCACTTACCCTTTACTCCTTTTTATACTTGTAGAGAAGGTCCAAAACGAATCCAAACGCTGTTGTGGTTGTTACCTCTTTTCCACAACTTCTACTTCCTTTCCACACTTATTTACTTAGTATTATCTTCTTCCACCTTTTCCAGTCTTCTTCAATAAATAAGGAGCCAATAATCCCCAACAATAAAGGTTGACTCACACTCGATTCAACTCTGCTGCATTACTTATCCTTGTGCATCTTCTATTGTTATTCCTTCAAACGAAGGAGCTAACTCTAGTACTAAAAAACATTGGTGTATCACTTATGGTATTGAAAAACATCAATATTTAGACTCTGCATCATGAAAACCAAAGAAAATTACCATTTGTTGTGTTGAGGAAAAAATCCTACAAGAAAGACTACATCCCTCTTGGTTTTTGTGTTATATGAAACATACTCGACAAACAATATTTCATCTTTAAAATCTTCATTCTTGAGGACTCCATTGTAGATGGAGAACCACTATCTTCCTGTTAAAAAAAATACCAAGCTTCTGAAGATGATCTTTATAACACTAAGGAGACTAAGAAATGAGGATGAAGCATGGGAACTAGTACTAGTAATGTTAGCGACTGTGTTTTGGATTGAAAAGTATCAATCTCTCAAACTCCCATAAAATTTCATGGTGATAGAAGGGGGATTGAGAGAGTGAAATGTGGCAGAATATCAGTGGTGACTCTTGTCCAAAGAACATCATGATCTCTTGAAATTTTCATTTAACTTGAGGCTTGAAATCCCTGCCGGGCATTGTGCATCAAAATGTTCATCAAGCGTGAAGTGAGATTGGGAGCGATCAATGGGGTGCTATGTATGGGGGCGACTAAGCAAGGCTCGAGGAGGGATAACATCTCATACAACAACAAGGGAATGAACACAAGGGGTTGGAGAAACTATTTTCATGGCTACACCAAGAAAATACATGGTAAAATGACTTGTGGGTGGCAAGGGATGTTACCTATCCATAGATAGGTGTGGAATGATGATCGGGTGGCTTTTCTCATGGTGTGGATTGGATGGGAAATGATGAATTAGGGATCTAACGATTAGGTTGGGATCTTCATGATGGAAATTGCACAAGTTGAAGATAATGATTTTGGAATCATACGTGTGAGAGCGAGGTAATTATGAACGACAAGTCACATGGTTGGGATAAGTAGACGACAAAGGTTGTTGTGATGCTGAAATGTTGAAGCTTTCAATGATGACACACCAAATGACCTTGAGTGTCTGAAACATCTCACGAGTGACCAACGGCTAATAGATAAGTAAATTGTACTGAAACAATGTGGCAGTAATGGAAACTTATTGGAACTGTGGGTCCCTCCTCGAACACAATGGTGAATACTAACTAACGAGCAAACTAAATTGCAGAAAATAACTAAAGTATGAAAACAAAAATCACTAGAATGAAAAATAAATCCTAACTCCTAACTAAATCACTCTCAAGCAGGAGAGGATTCTTGTCGAATTACTGAGCAGAGACGTAGGGATTCAAGTGTGCACCGTTCACCCATCCTGGATGCAATATACCATCAAATTGCACAAGTTTCATAGCATCTGAATCCTTGATTTCCACAACAATGAATGGTCCCAACTAATGCATTTGTAATTTTCTTGGATTCTTCATAAACTTGTTGTCATAAAATAGTACTTTGTCACCTTTTCCAAATTTGTTTCTACTTGATATGGCAATCGTGCCATGCATTTTTTCACCCTTTTTCCACTGTTGCATGATATTCTACCATAAAGTGGGATTCTTCAAATTCCATTAGTTCCACAAGTCATTCCACAATTGATTCCTTTTATGTCATATGTGTTGCATGTGCAATGCAAATACCTGAGACTACAAATTCCATGGGAATGATCGCTTCTCTACTGTAGAACAAATGGAATGGATCCTGCTTGTGAATATTCTTAGTGGTAGTATTTTAGGACCATAATATAACTGGAATACACTCATCCGAATCATCTCAATTTGTGCAACATACTTTGGTCATCTCATTCTTCAAAATTTTGTTGAATGTTTCCACCGTTCCATTCGCGTGAGGGTGGTATGGACTACCTTTATGATGCTGGATTAGAAATTCAGCTATCAATTCTTCAATACTATTTTTCAAAAAATTCTTTCCTTGATCACTTGTAATACTTCTTGGGAACTCAAACTGAGTAATAATGTTTTCATAAATGAATTGAGCAGTTGTCTCTGTGGAACAGTCTCAAACTCAGTGCAGATTCTTCCCACTTGGTTAAATAATATGTTGCATTGATAATATAATGGGATTTTGAATGCTTTGTTAGTGGTTTTATGGGTACCACAAATTCAATATCCCATTTCTAAAATTGTTGTAGCACTTGGACTGGATACAATGGGATATCATCTCGTCAGGATGTTTGACCAACACGCTAGAAAATGTCACATTTTAAATCATATTCCATAGCATCTTTGAATACTGTATGCGACCACAATCTTGCTTAATGCACCTTCCTTCCTGTTTATTTTCCACCGACATGTCCTCCCATAGTTCCATCATGAAATTACCACAAAATCCTTTCATGCTCATGATCTAATACACATCTACGCAATATGCCATCAATACCCAATTTATATAATCGTCCAACAATTAACTGATATTTTGTAGCTCTTACTACTAAGTGACTTTTTTGTGTTGGGGAATAGTCATCTGGGGATTTTCCTATGGTAATAAATAATGTGATCTATTATATATGATATGGAACAGATTCCACCCTAAATAATGTTGCATCTAACAACTGGTCACCTAGTGGTCCATCATCTTCTCCTGATTCTATGCGAGAGAGATGATCAGGTCCATGATTGTGTTTCTGGGGATTCACTATGACCTCAAAAGAATATTATTGAAACATAACTAACCATCTACATATGCTTCCTTCTAAAACTAGCTTGTTGAACAGATACTTCAAGGTGGAGTAATCCGTGAAGAAATTGAAGTGTCCTCCCAATAAGTAGTGGCAGAAGTTCTGTAATGCATAAATCATAGCCAATAATTCTTGATCTATTGTCGTATAGTTGCACTCTGCTTGCATTATATTTCTATTGGTGAAATATACTTGATGGTCCCTCTTGCATTCTCCTTGCTGGGCCAATATAGTTCCAAGAGTGATTCCTGATGCATCAACATAAACATGGAACTCCTTTTTCCAATCATGAAATTCTATGATTGGGGAGTTTACCATTCTTTCTTTTAGCACGTTGAATTCTTTTTCACAATATTCATTCCATTTAAAAGTATCATATTTTTTCAATAATTTCTCCAATAGCACAGTGATGGATGCATAGTTTCAGATGAATCTTCTATAGTATTCGGTATGACCCAAGGTGGATTGCAACTATTTTACTGTCATAGGTTCATGTAGATTCACAATGGATGCAATTTTTGCAGGGTCCACCAGTACACCATATTTACACATAGTATGTCCTAGCAAGTTGCAAAAAGGTACACAAAATATACATTTTTGTAGATTCAAGGAACTCCCCATATGCCTACAATAATCCAACATAAGGTGAAGGAGAGAAACATGTTCTTTGAGCAAACCGTAGACTGTCTAGTCATTCAGATACACTTCTAAACAGGGTATTTTTTAAGGATTCTAATATTAGACATAAGTATAGTATCCTAGGCGATTATTTTGGATTGAAAAAATCATGTATATATATAGGTAGGCGAATATTAAATATGAAACATCCAATTTACTACTGAAACGTGTAAATTTTGGCGAATATTATTATAAAAAAAATATTTTATGTAAATATAGGCGATATTAGAGTCTAAAAATGACCAAATAACGAATTTATTTTTTGAAAAAAAACCCAAAAAATAGCCAATTGGCGAAATTTCGCCCTTAAAAATTACCCTGCTTCTAAATACTCATGAAGGAAATCGTGGAAAGTTGTGATCACTATCTATGAAAACATATCTAGTGCATTATTAAGTCCAAATGGCATGAATTTGTATGCAAATTATCCCTATTCAATAGTAAATGTATTCTTCTTCTTATCTTCTTCAACGATCCTGACCTGATGATAGCTCGAGAATCCATCAGTGAAGGAGTATGGTTTGTTCCCTGCCACTTGATCTAAGACTTTATCACTGAACGTTGTCAAAAATGGTTCATGGATGCAAGAAACATTGATGTTATGATAATAAACAAAAACTTGGATGTCCTCTGTATCCTTGTTGTGAATCACAATGGGGATGATCCATTCAGATTCATCAACTAGAAAAATCATAGCATAGGTCAATCTCCTTCTTCACCTTTTGCTTTATTAGAAGATTAAACATATATAGTTGATGATCTATAGGATTTGTGTTTGGCTTGAGTGTAGTATTCATTTCACCAAGCTCTCCCTCGATTCCTTTCATCTCTGTGAATATTTGCAGAAACAAGTCTTCATATTCTTTGAATAATGATGCGACCTTAGATATTGTTTGGTCCTCCCAGTAGTATCCAATAGATTCCATCTTTGGTTTATCTTTAGTGCCAATATTGATTTTCTTTAACTACAAAGTTTTTGTATAGATTTCTCCTATGTATTTTGGTTTGTCCTGTCTGACATCCCGATCGTTTTACGACTCCTGAAAGGTTAGATGTCTCAATTGTTCTAGTTCATCTAGTTCTTGATTGTCTTCATCTACCTTTTCATAACCGAGAGGTTGTCTCATTTCAGGGATGGAAACGTGAATTTTCATTTATTATTAATGTGTAGGATAGACATTTCATTGGCCCACATTTCACAACTGATCGATAAATAGTGCACTCTTGATGGTTGTTAATGCTTCTGTCATTGTGCCACTTGTTGCAGAGAAGGAGAAATCTTGATAGAACTTGGCTCATAGATTCTTCCAACAATCATTTTGTCTCCTTGATTCTTTGTGTACCGATATTTTGGGATAGGTTCGATCTCATGAAAGAATTGATGAACCCAAAATTGTGGTTGTAATCCCCCCGACTCCCATTGGTTCTCACACATGTCAATGTAGTAGCATGGATTGGTATCCCCCATGTAAAATCCTTCCACCATGTTATCATGCAGAGATGGATTGAACCTGATCATCAATGTTATCTATGCTGTGTCCCAATTAGGCAAATCATATTTGTGTGTTTCCCACCATCTTCTGGAATTTCCTCTAAGCATTGTGTCCAAGACATCATACGATATTCTTCATCAACTAAAGATTCCATTTCCTACAGGAACGTGTACAAGCCTTTGGCGCCATCGTATGTGGGTGTATTATTTTCTTCTATGCCAATCCAGTGAATTTATTTTACCATTGAGCAATTCCTAGATGAGAGATGATTAAACCTATTTTTCCAATTTTCCCAGGATTCTTCAAAATCGATGTAAAATGATTGGATACTTCTTGAGCTTACTGATCCTTCTGCAATAGGATTCACATATTCATCCCTCTTTCCCACTATTACGGAATAAATTTCGTTCAAAACATCCCATTCCATATTTTCTTATATTGGTTATGTGTATCGTGGACCTTGATGTGGATCCATGGGTTGCATTACCTTCATTCCATCATCCTCGAAGGTCATTGTTTTTTTCTTAAAATCAATTATCCCATAGTTTTCATAGGCCCATTAAACTCCATGCAATGTCAGAAAGGGATCTATCTCGCCCATGATATTAATTACTTCAAAATATGTGGTGGTTTTGACACCCACCAAATCTACTTCAACATTCTCTAGACAACCAATGGAGAAAATACGGTACTAATTTTCCATACGTAGCTGAATGGGAGAATAGACAAGAGTTGGGGAACCCATTACTTCCAATGAATTCTTTAGCAAGATGTTTACATCCGATCCTAATTCCAACATCACATTCTTAATATCATAGCCATGTACTTGTGAATCCAAACGAAATTCTTGGCTAGTCCTCTTCATTTTCCTTTGTTGTAACAACTGTAGGTTTCTTTCTAGAAGAAGGGCACATATTTATCCATCAATTTCCACAAAATCAAATGGGTTGCAAAGCACACCATGTAACTTTTGAGTGTCTCTCTAATATTCCAGAATAAATTTGAGTAAGTGGAACCATATAATGACACTGAATCCTCTGCTTTGTCAGTACCTGATCCATCAGCCTTGGCTCTTGTATCATTATTCCCGAATTGGTGAGATGGTATTTTATTCTATTAGGCTGGAAGAGTTGGTATTCAACCAAACATATCCATGGCCTCTGGTAAATATCCTTCTTTTGAACTGGAATATACTTAGTATTGTTAGGTGCTTCCTTTCTAATTAAAATGGGGTTTGGTCGTTGTTGATCGGCTCCTGGTTTCATGCCTGCTTGGGTGAAAACAAATCCTGATGTAGTTCGGTCTTCTTGGGGTTCCCTATTTATAAATTTGGTCGGTCTTCTTGTGTGATATTCCCATTTGGAGATAAGCTCAGGACATTACTCCACAATGTGAGTGTTAGTGCGATAGGATGTACACCATGGTATTTTGGGCAATAGATATTCACGGGAGAGATGGCCAATTTCATTACAGTTGTAACAATGTTGGAGACTTGTATGACCTCCTCCTCATATGGATCTGAATCCTTTCCCATGACCCCCTTTTGTTATAGCTCAAATCATCACTTTGAGCACCATTTCGGTTCTTCATGTCTCATCACCATGAAAAACCTAAACGTTACACCTCCTAGCAAGTATTGAGACTCATTCCCATGTTGGTACCTTCCTTAATATTACCTAGAAAGAAAATCCAACACCTCATGGTAGAATTCCACCTCACATGGCCCATTTTACTCATATTTTTGCGTCCTTCCAGTGGTGCAAGGCACAAAATTACAACATTTTCGTGCCCTGCATTCCTGCAAGGGCGTGAAAATTACAACTTCATCGGACTATGCTCAGTGTTGGGGGTGAAAAAATCCCCTCAACCACCTTATTCCTTGAAGCTAGGATCTTGGATTCGAAGGAGAAAATTTAGGGATAGCGGTTCCTCTCGAATCTCATCTCCTCCTTCTTCCTTGCTGTGAGTCATCTCCCTAATCCACCTTCTATTCCCTTAGATCCATTATTATCTCCTACTGGTTAGCCTCCCAAATCCTATAAGAAGGAATCCGTCCATAAGCTAGGGGGAGAACTTTGGAGGAATCAAACCTATGGTATTAGAAGTTTTGCAGAGATAGTAAGGAAGAAGGCTTGGAAGGAGTAATTGTTGCTTGGACATCAAGGGTAATCTTGTATTTATCTTCTTTATCTACCTTTGATATAACTTGGCTTATTCTCCCATGTTATGTTTCTTGCTTTTGGATCCATAATATGTTTCATTAATATTTATATCCTAATAATTGCATCTAGTACTTGGAGATATTGTATCTTGTCTTGCTTAAACAGGTTCAGATCTTGGGCATCAAGTTCAAAATTGGAGCTAGGGAAACCGACAGATCTAAGGTAATTTTTACCATCTCTTCTCTCTTAGTACTCTGGAATTTATGCATTGAGTTATATCTAGGAGTTTAAGATCCCATTTGTTTCATTGTTGTCTTAGATTAATCTTGTTTGAATCTAGTTTAATCTCTGAGTAAGTTTAACTATCCGTAGGATGAATTTGCTAGAACAAAAATCTTGTCCAAATATTTATGGGGTAATCCACAAGAATGCGGGGCACTCATAAAACATGACTTCAGACATGGAAAACTACATCAACATACTTCATCGAAAGATTTGAAGGAAAGATAGAAAAAAGAGTTTAGATAGAAAAACTTATACATATCTTCGACCCATTTGCTCATATACATATATTAGAACAAGAATGGCACATGATAGGGTAAAAAGATGAAAGAACATGGCTACACATCTTTCCAAATACTTTACGCAACTTTCCTAATAAATGGTATAGGTTGAAGAATCCAAGGGAGAAACAAAAAACTAGGAAGTAATAAAAGCAAATTTAGTTAATAACTTTTGATTCATACTTGCAAAAGAAGAATTAGACAATACATTACAAGAAATGTAGAGGTTTGTTGCAAAATCGTACAGTCAATTAAAGGGTGTGTAAGAGAAAGAGTTAGTCGACATGTAAGAGAATAACTTACCAACAAGAAATTCCAAGGCATGCGATAGTAATAAGGATAAACGTAGAAACTAAAAACCTCTTGAGAAAAAGCTTCAGATGGAAACGAGACCATTCAATGGTTCTACAAGAGATTAGAGTAGTTTGGTTAATAGAGAGAACAATTGACATAGATGGTGACAAAAACAACGAATTTCCCTAGGCATATGCCAAATATAAATAAGGTGAAAGGAATATCCACGAATCTAAAGCATCAGATTGGATGGATGAAAACATAAAAATAAGGGAAATCAACATTTCTAATGATAATTGACCAAAAATGACTAAGATAAGAGACTACTTGTCGCATTAGCAGGTGGTCGAAATAGATAACCTACTTAAATAATATCAAGACACTTTTTCCAGGGATTATAAAAACTTAAAAAGGATTGGTAGAAGGGATGAGTGAGATCAAAATTGATCTAATACCATATGTAAAGCTAGTAAAGAAACACGTGTACAAATTATCCCTTAAATAGAAAGAATTTGATAATATGCACCAACAAGAATTATCTATTTATTCAATCAATCGAAATGGGACATCCCTATGGTTGTCCAACCCAAGAAACATAATCCAAAGAGACTACAAATTTGCATTTATTTCATAGGCTTAGTTAAACTTATCCTTATAGATCCATTCCCCACCCCATTCATAAATGAAATTATAAATGAAGATGCAGGTCATGAGTGTTATTCTTTTATTGATGGATTTTCGGGTTACAATTAGGTTGCTATTGCTAAATAAGACCAACCAAAGATAACTTTTGTTGCAGAATTTGGAGCATTTTCTTACAAAGGTATGCCCTTTGGATTGAAAAATTTCCTTGTTGTGTTCTCTAGAACTGTAGTAAAATCCTTTTAGGAATATATGTACAAAACCATGGTAGTATACTCATTGATTGGATAATATACAATCTTCTAAAGGATTGTGTCTAGTGTCTCCACCTAATTCTCAAACAATATCAACAAATTTTATTGTCCATGAACATAAAGAAACGTATATTTACCACAGTCCCATAGGTGTACTACTAGGTCATGTAGTATGCAAAGATGGTATAAAAGTCGATTTAGAAAAAATAAAAGTAATACTCGACTTGAAGCCTCATGTTAACTAGAATTAGATAGGAGTATTCTTAGGCCATACAGATTATTACAGAAAGTTCATAAGACACTATTCTGACATCACTTTTCCAATGGAAGAACTCCTAAAAATAAACACAAAATTTAAATGGACAAAGGAGTGTAATGAGTTGTTCGAACTGTTAAAAATAAAATTATTTGAAGCACGGATTCTACGATTCCCTGATTGGATTGAAAGGTTTCACATCCATATCAATGCTTAAGGAATAGAAATCAGAGTAATCCTATCACAACTAGGGGAGGAAAAATTTGACCACCCAGTCACCTACGCCAATCAGAAATTAAACAAGGCTGAAAGGAATTACTCAAAATCTAAAAGAGAAGCCACTGACACTACTTATTAGAAAATCCGTTTATATTTTATACTAATCATCAATCATGCAAATATATACTGAATAATCTAGTTCACCAAGAAAATATTTTTTGATGGCTAATGTTACCACAAGAATTTGAATTCGAATCTATTGTCCAACCAAGGAAAAAGAATATGAGACCATATAATTTATCAAGACTAGAAATTGGAAAAGACCCGACAGGAATTGAGGATGATCTCTACGATGCAAATATTTTTAGAATTTAAGTATCCCCAATCGAGCTAGATGACATTGTGATATTCTTACAAGAGGGAACAACACAACCTGATATGCCATAGAAGAAATGAAAGATACTAGCAATGAAGGTTGCTCCATTTACAATAATCAATGGATATCTATACAAGAGAGGGCTTAATGATATCCTTAGAATATCTGTACTCAATCATGAAAGGTAATATATCATCGATGAAGCAAATGCAAGGCCTACCAGATGCCACTTCCATGATGACATTACAACAAGAAAAATTTCATAGGCTGGTTTATGGTGCCCTACCCTACATAAAGATTGTTGAATAATAGTAAATTGGTGTGATAAATGTCAATGACTCAATCAACCACTCAAACACGATGAAATTCCATTAGTATCGTTCAATACCAATCATAGGAAATCAAATTTATAGGTCCATTTCCCAAACAAAGAAGAAGGATAATGGAAATATACATCATAATAGGAGTGGAATATTTAACAAAATGGGAAGAAACTAAACCAGTATAATTATGTACAAAGGGAATCGTTGTGAAGTTTATCTATGAAAATATAATACTAGGTTTGGTTGTCCCCTAGTCATGATAAGTGATAGAGGAGCACATTTTATAAACAAAAAAATCTAAGTTTTACTAAAGGAATTCACAATCAATCATCACAAGAGAAGTGCTTAGCACCCCCAGACAATTGGAGCAATTGAATCCTTCGATAAGACACTAAAAATTAAGGACTAACAAAAATTTGTGACAACAACTAGATGACTTGGATGATAAGATTCTTGTCATACTATGGGCTTACAAAACAATGTATATAAGAGGTTGGCAGTTCAAACACCATTCAAACTAGTATGTGCTTAAGAAGTAGTTATTCCCTTATAGTTTTGACAACGCACTAATTGTGTTTCCAAAGTCCTTCGACTTGGTACAACAAAAGCAAGAGACGACTAAATATTTCAATTACATAAGATGGAAGAGGAATGACTGATTTCCCTACACCATCAAGAGATACAAAAATATCAGCAAAAAGCATGGTGTGACTGAAACTTAAGAAAGAAGGATATCTCCATAGGGGATCTAGTATTATTATATGAGAGAAGAGTAAAAGGAAAACCAAATAAGCTAGAAAAAACATGGCTTGGACCTTACATTGTAGAAGATATAAGACTAGCCAAGTAAGTACATCTAAGAACACTACAAGGTTGACTACTTATCAAAGTGATAAATGGTGCTTGACTAAAACGATGTGATCCATAGAAATGTAAAAAAAATGCTTTAAAATAATTAGGAGGAGAGAGAATGAATGTACATAGTTAGGATATAGAAAAAGTAAGATATATAAACAACTCAAACAACAAAATGAATAATGAGAAATATAGAAGGATAGAAGGATGACATAAGTAAAGGATAAATAGTCGGTGGGCACTTTGTCAAACGTGAATATCGATTGAAACAAAAAACACAATTGTCAATAAAAAGGGAAAAAACATGTAGTTAAAAACACAAAAACCAAGTAACAACAATACAACTAATATCATTATTACCACTTGTACCATCATTTAAAACTTACACATGATCAAATTTTGTGTTGATTCAAATATTCAAACTCACATAAATGGAATTATCGCCAATTGAATAGTTCACACAAATAAAATCATTCCCAAGTTTATAGTTCACACAAACCAAATAATTCCCAAATTACAAGATCGCCCAAATCTAATCATTCCATTGCCAACCATAATTACACCAAAATAATTGCAGGGAAACACATTTGAAAATTTCTAAGTGTGAGGAAGCTAAGTGAAGAACATAGCGCAGTGCAGAAGAGACTAAAGTGAAGCTCATAGCAGAATTGGGCCATGGTCAAGGGAATTTGGAGCACGAATAGACACACACTTCGAAGAGAAGAAATTAGTTTGTATCTAATTGTGCCCCTAGTAGCAAGTTTCGATGAACTAAAGGAATAGGAATCCAAATTTCTAGTGAGCAGACACCACAAGGGGAATATTTGGCTTGAAAAACCAATGGAAATAAATTATACTGTAATCAGGCATGTAATGGGACTACCCATACTAGGTGATATGGTCCCAACTACAACCCAACCTTTAGCCTTGTGGAGGAATTCAAAGGCTCTCAATATGGGACAATTTAAAAGGGCTCATAATCAGTATGGGGAAAGATACCATAGTAAAATGGGATGCTATCATAGTTGTGCTATGCCTATCGAGCATGGGTTGAGCCTCGAATGTAAATATAACCATATTGAAGCAATCAAGTAGATTGTGGATAAGGGAAGAGTTTTTAATTGAGCAAACTATGTTGTTGACATACTACGAGTCAACTATGAGAAACGTTAGGAATTAGGAAAAGTGATTCGTACCCATATTTATTTATTTGGATTGCAATGTCAAGAATACCAATCAAAGAACCAATATTTACATTAGGGATTGTGAAAACCATGTTGAATCTTCAATGATTTTCCACCATATGGATGGGCTCAGCCATGGGACTTACCCAAAAATAATGTTTTGCCACTATTTCAACAACTTGAACATTGCATGTCAGTGATGGAACATACCACAAAATGTACGAAGAAATTTGCTACTGACTATTGATATTCAGCTTGATCTGGACCTACACAAGAGTATGGTATGTTCATGGAGTAGGCAAAGAGCTCGAAGAATTAGATTACTATCGATCCACTGACTAAATCTTCACAAATCTGTCAAAATAGTTAAATATAGAATACAGATTCCCCCCTTTAACAAGGGCCGAAGTACAACAAATAATAACTTCACTTTAGGATGGGGAGTTAGAGGAAGAAAAATAAGCTAAAATGTACATCATTGCATATGCAATTGACATGGATTCGACAACACTGACTCTCAGCAAAAAAACCATAGCAGGAAAGAAATCAAAATTGACAATAGTTGATGTTTAGGAGTCTAAAAAGGAAACTAGGGATGAACCAAAAATAGCTACCCATCCATTATGATCTATTGACTGAGAGCATCCAAAAAAAAATAAGTATATGGAACCAGTAGATGCAAAGGTTCTATTAGCGAAAGAAGGTTCTAAATACACCAAACAACAAGAAAAGAAACAAAAATTAGTCATGGAATCAAGTGTTGGTCTTGACTACACACAAGCAATGGCAAGTAAAAAAGAGATAATAATGAATGAAATAAAAAATAAAATAAGTATTGAGAAATTTTTGTAGGTATAAATGAAAATGTAGGGTATAGGTAAATATCATCCAAACAAAAGCACATGCAAACCATTGAAGATCCATACTCAACATTGGACACACACCAAACCAATGGTCAGCAAATCAGCCGACACCCAACATGTCGACCTGATACAGGAATCAAAACCTCCATCACCAACACCAATCACTCAGGAACCAAGGTCGGCACCCACACATTCATTTCCACCATATTCAGTTTTTACATAGTCGATCCCACCACAATCGACGCCCACACAGTCAATCCCACCATAGTTGGTTCCCACCCAGTCAATCCCACCACAGTCGATTGTCACGCTTTGTTGTTGATCCCACCATATTCACCTCCAACACAATCAACCCCACAAAAAATGCCACCATAATTGCAAGTACATCCCTCAAATTCCCACACACACAAACCACAAACACCACCTCAAAATAAGACAAAAGAATCACAAAGAGAATCCAAATAATCAACACCAACTCATGGACCAATGTAGATGAGAGAGAGGGAAGGTGGGAGCGTCTCAATAATATTCAAGCCAAAAACTGCCACTGAAAACTAACTCCAAAAAATGACAGAATCAATGACCAAAGAGAAGGTCATGAGATGGAGGGACCTTACCAAATCCAGAGATCACAAGAGTCATAAAGAAGTTAAGGATTTGGAAGAGTGCAGAGCGAAATTAGAATATTCCATGGGGAATCGAACTGCAACAAGAACCAAGGGACCCCATAAACTGTATGAAAAAATTAGTAACATTAATCATAAACCAACATCACATCTACATGGGCCACCAAAGGACAACAAATGAATAGACAACAAACCTGGTATCACAAGAAATACGATCGACTCTACCGCATTAGAAAACATATTGCTTGGGTAGAAGCACAAGCATAAAAAACCATCATAGTTTTTAAGAAGTGGTCGTCACACTTTCCCATGTCTACAATAAAACTCAGAGACAACCAAATGGTAGTAGCAGATTTGACCAATAGACAAAAAAGGACAATGGAAAATGGGGAATGGAAACCATTAAAACAATTGTTACAAAAAGAAAGGAAACAACAAACAAATCTACAGTGAGAGGAAGCATAATGGTTGCAGGAGGGAAAATAAATGCACAATGAAGTCGAGAGAATACTCCAACATATGTACTTCTTAAGCAGAAGGGTGCAACAACCGAATGTCAACTTCCAAGCACAAGCTCCTCTTGCATAAATGGTTAGTGCATTAACTAATCTAAAATATACTAATTTGGTTATTGAAGAATGACGTATGATGCATAATAAACTACAAGTATCAATACCACGCATATATAAAATAGTCGTCGACTTCCATATAATCAAGAAATGGAGTCAACTTAAAGTATTGAGATTGATAAGCCTTGAAGAAATTGTAGCACACATTTTTTGTAAAAATATACCTCTTTCTTAAAAAATTCTTTTAGTTTTGACATTTCCTTCCTTCTATACAAAGAAGAGTTTGAGAGTTGGGGAGATGTTGGAAGGGCCTAGTCGATTAGTCGACTAGGACCACTAGTTGACCGACAATCAACTAGTAGACTGGCCTAATAGGTCAACCAACATATGTGAATAGTCATGTATATTTATATGTTGGTTTGTATGTATAAAAAGGTTATCACTCTATGTTGTAATATATCGTGAATGGATTATTAGAATAATATCTACTTTTGTCTATTTTATGCATGTATGTCTCTTTTAATGCATATCAATGGTAACTAATGACTGTAATCATGTAGATTGCAACAACAACCATTAAAGTGAGCTTCAATATCAAAATTGAAATTAGTCATGTTTATACCTAGAGCCACTATTAAATTTCATGAAAATTATGGTTTTGCTTCTAGTCATGAGTGGTGAACACTATAGAGAAGGAAAGGATTTCCAAGAAATGCATGTTTAGGATATAGTTTAAATATAGAACAAAGGCTAATAGTAAGATGTCATTAGGTTTTTACAGTAATTTATACATGTCAAGTACTTATAGCAATTATGGAACCAGGTGCGGGGATGAAGATTAATGAGGCATGGGGTTGAAGATCCACGAATGATAAAAGGATGGTTATAGGTGGTAACACACACACACACGCACGCACGCACGCACATTTCCCTTTTATATCCAAGGACTAGATTTGGAGAATGATCAAATTATCAATTTTGAAGAGTGCAACATCTGTAAGTTATTGTTCTAGGTCTGATGGGTGGTCAGCATGATTCATAGATAATAAATCATATAATACATATAGGGAAAATGGTTGGTAGAAAATTCTCTACTTGGTTGATATTTAGTTCATTTCTAACAATGAATGTTCTGTGGATCCTACATTTCAAATCCAGGATGCCTACCCTCATGTAGTTTCCATGCCCAACTTATTATGAATTCCCTTTTGCAACACATTTCATGTTGTTTCATCAATCCAAATTTCTTGGTTCCAAAGAATATTATAGATATTAACAAGTTGACAGGATAATGGTAAGTATATCATGATAGGAATGCTCTGCAGCAATCCCACTTGGAGAAAAAGAAAGGTATACCACTAGTCTCCTCCAGGGCATTATTTAAATTACAACATTTAGCATGCATCAAGAAGCTTATAGATCATCACCTTGCCATTGTCTATTTGTTTTATATATCTATGTTAAATATCTACGGGGTAGAGTAGACAAAAAAACAAAGGAAGATGATTAAAGAGCTTCAGGTTGCCATCATGCTACTAACTCTCTCTAGGCATGCTAGGATAAGACCATACCATATGTGGGAAATGTCATATATAATAAATTAGGATCCTTTTAGATTTGTCAATCCAATGTGCATAATCAATTATTTATTCATTCTTTTTGAACCGGTACAAGTCTATCAAATAAAGGCCTTCACCCCGATTTAGCTCCACAAATGTCATAATTTCTCTTCCAACGTCAATAGAATTTATCAAGAATGAACCCTACAAAAAGAATTGTTGGAATAATTGATATTGGATTCTAAGACAATATTAGAACTTAAAGAAGAAGAAATGAACATGTGCATGTTTCAATTCACTTCAATGCTAAGCTTCATATTACAACCAACCAACTAGGCTAGCAGGAAAGGTGAAATGAGTGACACCTTTGAGTTTATGGATTTAGGTTACAAAAATCCAACCAAGACAGTATGAAATGAGAAGAAAATGATACCTCTAAGTTTATGAATTATTTATGTAAAAAACATAATCATCTTGACTCTAGAAAGCTAGAGTGGCTATGTTGGGAAGCTAACAAAGATAATGGTAGAAGGTGGCAGAAGAGGCAAAGATAGATGCGGCAAGAGGTGGAAAAAGAAGAAAAGTTTAATGTGGTAGAAAGAAGCAAAGTTAGACATGGCAAGAAATGGTAGAAGTAAACAAGTGAAATAGCTGCAAAGCAGCTAGTCCCCGCCTTGAGATTGTGTTTATAGTTAAGATATGATTTATATGTTTATAATTTTTTTAGTATATATGATATTATTTTTGTTACTTATTTATTATTAAAAATATTATTGATAAAAACTAATTCATATATTTACTTTTAAAAGAGTTAGCCACTTTCCTTGCACTTTTTTTGTAATTTAGTATTTACATCATAGAAAAAAATGTTTACAAGGTATTACAGAACAATCAAGCCTCTCCTTAGGAGAAAACAACCCAAAAACCAATGTCATCAGGCCTCTTAGAAAGAGAAAACAACCCTTAATAAAAAACTTAGAAGTATCAGGCCTCTCAGAAAGATAAAACAACCCTTAATAAAAAAACTTAGAAGTATCAGGCCTCTCAGAAAGAGAAAACAACCCTTAATAAAAAAACATAGTAGTATGACATAGATAGTCATGTGACTTCCTATAAAATGCATTGGAAAGTGGGAAAAAGTATAGTATAGTCTAAGAATACTAGGAGATGTAATATTAGAGAAAGAGCCTGCAAACAATAGTCTAAAAAACAAAAAAACCATCTAGCATAGCCAGAACAATGCCAAAAGTTCAGGCAGAGAGAAAACTCTACTCGGCAAGGTTGGTGCGTGTCCATCGTTGGGTTGCTGGAGGCTCTCTCTCTTCCTTTACGTTGCTTTTATCCTCGCATTTGGTACCACTAGTGCTAGCGGTCATGGATTCATCCATTTTTTTCTTTCCTATCGTCGTCTCAACCGAACTCTCCTCCTTAAAAATGGAAGTCGAAGTTGCTTGAACCTCATCCCCTTCATGGAGTACTTCGTTCCCAGCTTCAGATTCATAGCCGAAGTGAATTCGCCCCTCCGCTCCAACAGTGGCAAGCAAAGGCGAGGGAAGGTGATAAATCTCTGCAATGCCCACACACCAGTTGATAAGATTCTGAACCCTGTATCAGAGCTCTAAGATTCGAGCTTGCATATCTTCCTCGACATCCTTGATGTCATTGAGGATTATCAAGAACATATCAGTCATTGTGGCAAGGTAGTGAGCAATGCCCACAATATTATGCTCCTGAGAGAGGCCAGTACGTCCACAACCGTGCCTATTGGGAGCGCGATGACGCTCGCAGGCCATGCTGCATAGTTAACCACTATCACCAAATATCTTTGCACTCTTTGTCTTCGTTTGAAACTGACGGGGAGTAGGGATTCTACCATTGCGGGGAGCACCGGTGAGAAGCCAACTAGATCCCATGGAGAAATAGATCCAAATGAAACCTCGGTCATCCTTATCAACCATGGAGAACTCGGTGCAGGAAGCAAGACCAACGATTATCACGGAATAACACCACATGTGCAGACCAGTCATGTTGTTCTACAGGAAATGGGGGAGGAGTTAATATGCCCAGCATCCAACGTCACCACCACCTCCTCGTCACCACCACCTCCTCGATTCCAGCCGGTGCATCCTACTGATCCACCCCTATTATGTCACCATAAATGCACTCAGGTTGATCGTTTAGCACCCCATCTGAGACACTTTCCTTGCACTTAAAGTGGTGTTAAAATTCTAAATATTCTAAATATGATATATATACAATTAAACTAAAGTATGATAAATGCCCGTGTCGATATTTACCATGTTTAAGTATATATTATGCCAAAATAAATATATTTTGTAGAACCATTGAACTAAATGTGTATTGTTATAGATTTCAAGGTGTATAATATTTTAAAAATATATTTTTGTAAAAATAAAAATAAGCATAAATAATGGTATGACAATTATATCATACATGTTGATAAAAAGTAAGCAAATATATTGTATTAATTAAAAATATATATGTCAATAAAAAAAAGACATACATATATTTATTGTTTGTGTAATCACAAGAGTTTTTATATATTATTGCTAAGTCAAAAGAAAAAAAAAAGTATATTAATGAAACTTATATGCATATATTATTATTAATTAAAAATATATATGCTAATAAAAAGACAAACATATGTTTATGCATTGTCCACGTATTATAAAAACTTTGTATATTAGTGTTAGGTTAAAATGAAAAAATGGTTACTATTATTTCAAAAACGTGTTTTAAATATATATGTATTGAGTTTCTTAGAATTAGAAATTAATTTTAATGTAAATATGGTAGATTGCACAAAAATGATATCATTAATAGAATTGTGTGCTTATCATTAATGATAGTGTACAAAAATGATAGTATTCATTAGCATTAATAAAACCTTTAGTACATAGCCCGTGGGCTGCAGCTCAAGTGGTAAAGATGAGAAGTTGTAATCAGTTGTAAATGGAAGGTTACATGTTCGAATCCCCCCAATCTTACCCATGTGCCATGGTTCGGGCCCTGTGGATGCACCTAAGGGTATAGTGGTAGCGAGATTGGATCCTTGGACCCCGTGTCACGCCAGTACCAGCCCAACTTCAGTTGTCGATTCCCCTAGTACAAAATAAAAATAAAAATGAAACCTTCAGTACAAAGATCACATTTCAAGTTAGAAAACATTTTGAAATTTTAAACCTTAAATTATTATTTTTTTTAAACAATTTCACAAGTGTACAAAAAGGTGTAGTCTAAATATTCTACGTTTTCAACTTTTTCCAATCATATTTTCAGTCTAATTTTGTTAGTATTGGTTGGAAATCTTTAAAAGAAATTAGAATCACATATATTAGCTATGGAAATTGCATAATTTGGGTGCCATGGGGGTATTTGAGGGTGTTTAATCTATAAGAGGATTCATAAATACAATTTAAACATGTAAAAATTTGGATTTTACCATTTTTTTTACTACTCCGTATACAAATGATAGTATTCATTAGCATTAATGAAACCTTTAGTACAAAGACCATAAATCAAGTTATTTTGTTTAAACAATTTCACATCCAACTAGAGGTAATTTGTCACTTCAAAGTTTTTAACCAATCATAAAATAAAAATAACAAATTTTAAATATTCAATAAAATAATTTGTATTTTCAAAATATTAAATTTAACACATAAATATTGCAAAACATTATAAATTTGTTTTATGATTAATATAAAATCAAAGTGTATGTATGATATATGTAGAAAAGTTGTTAAAGGAAATAGTACATGAAATATCAAAGAAAACGAAGCATTAAATGTCTCGCCTTAAAAAACAAAGGTATGCATTAACTGCCTCTCACGTCGGAGGAAGTGGTGCAGTAAATGTACCAAGATATACTTCTTAAAACTTAAGATAATATCTAATGAAAAGCAAAGAATTTGATTCATGGCCCAAATTAATAGAAAACTAATAGCGAAGGTCGAGCAATATTGTGTCAAATAACTGCGACCAACCATGTAGCAATTTAAAAAACAAATAATAATAATAATAATAATTTTGTGGAAAATCTTTAAAAAAAATTGAAATCTTCTCTTAAGTTAGGCTATCTTTGATTTTGAAAGTTAAGCTAGGCTTGATTTTGTATACATTGGATTAAGAGTAGGTCATTTATAATCAAAATACTCATGTCAGTACAAATCGATTACTATAAAATGAAATAAATAAATAAAATAAAATAATAAATTGTTTTTAAAATACCTTCTACTAATAAAAAGGATTACATAATAAAATTAAAAATTTAATAAACTTTAAAGTTCACTATGCATATGTCGGAATTAATATTACATCAAGTTTTGACACGTTATTTTTTTAAGATAAATTTGGTTGCAAAGTTTTATAATTGTTGAAATTGTATCATATTAAAAGTTTCTTAGTGCAAAGTAAGTTGATTTCATGGTTGTTTTCTTGATTATTGAAATTATATTATAAAAAGTTAGAGTTGAGTATATTTTTGGAAGATGATGGAGATGGTGAAAAAACTTAGATTAATTTCGGATATGGCTTACAATGGATGATGAGGATGTTAAAGGACTACTTCAAGGATGTTATTGAAGGGATTCACATTTTCAAGTATTTGGAGTCAAATTTTATTGAGGGGGATTGTGAATATTCTCTTGGTTGTGATGGTGAAGCAATTATGAGAGTTAAATTGATTGTTGATTTCAAAACCTTGAATAATGTAGATGAAGTGGGTTGAAAGGTGGTGTACAGGTAGAAATCTAAGTTAGGTACAAATTTTGATAAACTAATAAATGTAGATCAAATCTATGACAAAGAAGGACCAACAACTATTGGTGGCTTGGGCCTGGATGGTCAATGGAACATTGACATTATTAAGAACTCTATCAATCTTGAAAATGCCTTGATTGACCATTTTGGGGAAAGGGTTTTTGGATTCGATATCCATTCTATGTTATGCTAGTAGAGGGTTGTGGTTTTGATAACCTTTTTCCTAGGAAGAAGATGGTTTGAGGTAAAGCCTCTAATAGAGACAATAAGAAATGAGTGTCTATTAGGTGGGAAAATGGTATCTTTGCATGAAGGTGCAATTGAAGGAGGGTTAAGTTGAAGGATTGTTAAAAAAATTAAAAGGGATCAAGATGGTGGTGGGGGAGGATGTGAAGGTGAAACAAATTATGAGTTTTATAGGGAAGGCATTAGTAGGTAAATTAATAGGGAGGAACATTGGAGGGTAGACCCTAAACTCATGGATACAAGAACATTGGTGTCTGATTCTGGGCTAGAGTACATCCTATAATATTTTGGCAAGAGGTTGGATTAGCATTAAATTTCATTCTCATAAGGATGTCTATACTATATTTGGAGGGAAATGGTTTTGGGGTACCTCCTTTCTATCCCTGAAACATGGAACCCATGCTTTGATCCTCAGTCTAAAGTGGATAATAGAATACCCGTATGGGTAAAAATATCGGTATTTCTTATTGAGTGATGGATAAAAGACCTCATAAGACATTTCGGTAATTTGCTTGGGAAAACTATTTGGGTAGATGTTACTAGTATAAATCTAGTTTTTACAAGCTAGTGAAAAAAGTGTTGGTGGATATATACATCATATGTGGGTTGGCTAAATGTCTAGACATCATTGTAGGTTTTATGGTGCACTCTTAGATACTTGCATACACTAACATTCCCTTTATATATGTTATATGTCATGCTTATGGTCATTTTCTGTCGACTATATGTGACCTTTTTTTTCTTCAAATTTGGAAAAATAAGTCTAGGTTGAATCTAATTCAGATCCCAACATAAGTGGGTATGAAGGCTGAAGATATTAGAGGGGATCAACCATTTTCTATGGTCATGGTGATGGGTTATAAGATTGAAAAAAATGGAATCTCGGGTCCCAATGAAGAGGCATGAGGAACATGGAAATTCGATATCCATTGTGGATGATGTTGAATATGGTTTCGAAAAGGCTCTTCGGTTAGATGCATTGGAGTGAGTAGATATCAAGGTTCTAGTATATAAGAAGATTCGTTAAAGTTTGAAGATGGAATTCGAACTACTTAGTCTAAGAGGGTTGCAAACAATCTTTATGCAATTGGTAGGTCCTTGGACCCCTATGAGAATATACATGCAAGCACACATATATTGATAAATGATCATTGGCCCCTCCCACCTAAGGTGGTGGAAAAAATTAAGTAGATGGGAAAGTTCAAAATTCCCATTCTTCATTGGTGGAGGGTGGGGGAATTACCTATGATATTTAGAGCCTTAAATTGACCTTTGAACACTTACCTAATGATGGGCATCGAGATATGGGTCAATAAATATTGACATAAGAGGCAATGGGAAAAGATTGATACATTGTTTGATCCAAATCACAATATTTTATAGGTGAAAAATCCTTAGGGGGATTAGGGATCGATCCACTAAAGGAGATAAGGCCAAGCAATATAGAAAGGAGGAAATCATTTCTAATAGTTCAAGAAAAGGTAGTAACTAAATCCCAATAAGGGAAACAAAGGTTGATCAACGGGGTACTTACGGGCCATATCCTTAAGGGTGTGTCAAGATTATCATTTTCTCACTAAATGTAAGGGGACTAGCCAATTAATCTAAAATACAGGCCTTGTCAAGACTTATGGAAATATAAAAATTAGACTTATAGGACTTATAGGGATGATTTGTTGATTTGTGGTCTTAAGAAGTGTTTGAAATACTGATAGTTTGCTTATATTGATTATGTTGGGATCTTGTGGGGTTTGATTACAACTTGGAGGCTAATATTATGTTTAACAACTATTTTTCTAGTTTTTTAGGTTCATGCACAAAATTTCACAATCAAAACTTGGGCATGCCCATCACCACATTGAATGCATATGGTCCTTATGAACAGAAGCAATCTTTTTGGGATATATTTTTTTCTCTACTAGTTGTTGGGGAAGGGAGACTATTAATTGGAGGTGACTTGAATTTTTCTTCCTATAGAAGAGAATTCTAGGGTGTAGCCACTAAGGTTGATAAACTTGCATATTACTTTTGACATTAGATTGAGTTTTTTGGGTTGGTTGATGTAGAACCCATATCAATGAGGCTAACTTAGAAATCACGATGGACCTAAATGGAATTCAAAACATACCAATAGATTTTTTATTTCTAATATTTTGATATAAAACATGGACACATATAGGTCTTGTATTTTAAAAGAGGCTATCTCAGGTCATAGTACTATTTTCATATAGTTAGAGCATAAGAATTAAGTCATCATCTCCTTTCAAATTTAATTATATATGGCTTGAGGAGGAATCCTTTTTGGATATGGTAAAATACAATTGGAAAAACTATGAAGAATCCAAGACAAAATCTACGTGTAAAATATATGTTGAAGCATTAAATGTTAAGGTGGTAGGATGGGATATTGAGAGATACAAGATCAAGGATAGACTTCTTAAAGAACGAGAGGAAGAAATTAAAGGATTGTTTAGTGGCAGTGTTAATTGGGTCTTTAGTAACAAGGAACTAATAATACCCAAAGAACTTGAAGCTAGAAAGAATAAATTATTGCATGATCATGAAGCATATTGGAGAATGTAGAATAGGGACGCATGGTTGGAATTCAGAGAGGAGAATACTCTTTTTTTTTCACAAATATGTAAATTATAGGGAAAACTCCAGTACAATATAGGAAATGAAGAATGGTCACGAGGAGGTAGTTACAAGTCATAAGGACTTATGATAATCCTTATATATTGAGTTATTATATTTCTATTGTTACATTAGTGTTCCCATTATTGGTTGGCTAGGCCCTTTAATGGTTGAATAGACCCTTTAATTGTAATTGTACCCTTTCTCTCCTATATACACCAAGGAGACCTAGTTTTAAATATCATCTTATCTTGTATTGTGCATTGGATATATTGTAAAATTAGGTTTCCCCCTCAAAGAGGATTATTATTCATTGAACCTTACCAATGCTTCAAGGCACATTACTAATTTTATATCTATTTTTATTCTATTTGGGGAATTTGGCCCATAACATTTGGTATTAGAGCATACGGTCCTTATATTGGTTACCTCAAAATGAGTCATCTTGAAATTTAGCTATACAAAATTTCTTGGATGTTTCAAACATCAAATGTTTGAGATCCTCGGGAGACATATTGAATTAACTATGGTAAAAATATCATATTGTGGTTCACCATAAGTTTGGAGTTATAGTCTGTGGAAGTTAGGGTTTTTGACTAGTCCCAAAACTAGTCTAAAAAATGTGTTCTAGGTATAAAAACTATCATATCTGAATATTGTGAGAGAAAAATCGAGTGCCACTAGTTGAATAATAAATAAGATGGACTATAGTGTTACTAGTAAATATTTTAGGATTATATCACAAAAATTAGATATGTGGTAGGTCATATAAGTTCACTCTCAGGAAAGGGACAAAAACAATATGCCTTGGTAGAGTCACCATAACTTTATCTTGGCACATCAAAATTTGGTCAAACCAATGGAATTGAAGAGAAGACATACTGAGATAATAAAGGATGAAATTTTAGACTCAAAGGGGTTGGAATGTTAGAGATTGTTGGCTCCTTCCTTTTTGAAGAACTCTGGAAAAGGTGGAAGAAGAGAAGACCAAGGAAGGAAGTGTGGAAAGGAAGCAGAAGTTGCGGAAAAGAGGTAACGATGCAAAAAATTTTGGACCAGTTTTGGACATGCTCCATAAGTATAAAAGGAATAAAAGGGTAAGTGGAAGAGGGAGAGAGAACAAGAGCATAAGAGCATCCGAGCATCAGAATACCAGAGCCAGTCGAAGATAGAGATAAATGGATCTGTGGCAGAAGTTATGTTTCTAGGTTTTGGGTTTTATTTGTATGAGTGGATATCCCGCGATGAGTAATGCTTTAGTGGTTTAAGGCCTTAGAGCCATGATGTAATCTGATGTAATGATGATCATTTCCCGTAATAAGAAATTATTTTTCAGACCCATAAATTTCTTGTAATGATTGTCTCATATATGTTTGATTATGTTTATTGTTATGATTAAATGGATAGTATATTTGAATAAGTAATGTTGCAATATGCTCAAATGAATGATGTTGCATAAGGTGTTGTTGCGATATGAATGACATAAACCCCACAACCACATTCATATAGTTAACCATTCCCTATCTTATGTTGGTCTTAATTGTGCTTTGGGTGATACCTTCTCCCTTAAGGGGATTGAAAATGCCAACACACTCTTTTGTTGGACCATGTGCAAAAACCCTGGTCTCAATTTTGCACCAACAAATGGTTTCATTTCCAAGACCTAGTTCTTAATGGGGCCTTGTTAACTATATGGTTGCCTTTGTGACGACGAGTCAGATCTAGTTATGGTGGGAGAAAAAGATTGACAATTTCACAACTCAAGAGGTTGAACTACGAGGGTGGGAACTAGCCAATTTTAGACGATACCTTTTCTATGGAGGTCCACCTCTAGATCAGTACAAATTTTTGTGGGTTGAACTTCTAGTAACCTTGGTAGATTGGTTCAAATTAATTGCAGAAGCACCTGAGTACTGCAATAGAAAAATAAGGACTATTGAGTGGAATTCAAGGGATTTGATTAGATTAAATTAGTTATATTCACCCTTAACCATATCCATTGATTTCTGGGTGGAAAGCACTTTGACTGGATATATTATAGAATATGCAGTAAAAAATAACCAATCAACATTGTAAGCTGAGGACAAAATTAGGAGAGGAGAAAGGGGAATAATATTGAAAGAAGCTCCGCTATGGATTAAAACTTGGTTGGTTGAATTTGGGTTTCTGCCTCTAAACTAAATTAGAATTGAGGAGTAAAACCCTCATGTGGAAGGTAGATCTATCAGCAATGTAGGAGGTCAATAGTGTTGAAGCCAAGATTAAGGGAGTAGAATGGAGATAGGAAATTTGAGAAAAATGGTGGAAATATCAAATAAGAAAGGAACGAAAAATAAGCATGCAAATGGAAGAAAAAAATAAGGAATGGGGGAAATAGTGAAGAAAATAAAGAGGAGGTAGGTCAGATGAAGAGGAGAGAGGAAATTACTGGTGCAATTTTAAGAGAGAATGGGATGGAGGTGCCAAATAGCCTAGTAAGAGGAAACTGCGGGGAAGGTCTGAGCAGGAGGTAGGATAAGGAATACCAATTGGGGAGCAATGAAGTGCCATATTAGTCACCAAAACCAATCTTGGAAATAGACGAGGATCATCAAGAATTATTACGGTCTATGAACGGAAGTACTCTAGAAAAGGAACCCCCCCATTGTCACAGATATAGGCACCGGAAGTAACGAAACCAACACTCCCCTGAGTAACCCCCAGGTGCATTTGTGATATTTGGTAACAAACTCTCAAAAATTTATTTCACAATTATTGTGGCATAGTCAAATGGATAGTAGTACCAATAGTTCTCAAAGTATTTCTTTAATAGGAGGAAGAAGTAGTAGTTCCCAAAAAAATAGCAGCAACATTGTAGCACAACCAGTACCCCAAGGGTTTGTATTGGTAGGAAACCCAACCGCAACAATGGCAGTAGTCCCAGCTGACCCACTCCTAAAATTTCTAGAATAGTGGGGGAATGGCAAGGAAGATGACGCGGCTCAACATTGGTTTCTCTGTGAAGAGATATGGAACATTAGGGAAACCCAAATGGAATCCAAATTGGTAGAGTTTCAAATGACCCTCCATCAAAGGGATTTACTGTAGTACACACTAGTACACAATGAGATATAAATGACCAAAATATGCATATAAATGACCACTTTTGAGTTGGCGACCACTAGTGGAAAATACCCGGTCATTGATCACGCGACCAAAAAAGTGGTCATGTTTAACTTGGTCATTTATAGCTTATCTTGTGGTCATATATTTGGTCATTAATTGCCACAATTAATGACCAAATATATGACCAAAAGACAAGCTATAAACAACCAAGCTAAATATGACCACAATTTTGGTCGAGTGATAAATGACCGCTAATTTTCCACCAGTCGTCGCCAACTCAAAAGTGGTCGTTTATATGCGGATTTTGGTCATTTTTTTGGTCGTTTATCTCTCATTTTGTACTAAAATTATTCACTAATTGCTGTAGATAGGGCAAGGAGGAATCAAACCACCAACCCGCTTCCTGTAAGCCAGGTGCTCTTCCATTGAGATAGTACCCTTGAAGTCCCATTAATGATTAAATTATTTGTGATCCATTCCTTAGACATTAAACTATTTGTGATCCATTAAACTATTTGTCCTATATGAGTCCTTCAAATACGTTTTAATGTTTTAGGTCCTTTAGAATTACAACATACCCTAAAGTTGACATAGTTAACATAGATGTTAGACCATAATAGACACTTCCTAAATCCTTTATAGAGTCTCATATATCTAATATTAGTTTATTCAACTCCAACAAGAGCAAACTAGTTCCAAAAATTCTCTCCATAGTCAATCCCTCCTTTCATACAAGAGTAGTGTCCATTAGATTTGTTTTCCTTCTTCCCTATCTTTGCCACATTTTCATAGAAGGGACTAAATGGGATATTTTCACTGATTTTCTTTACCACCCCCTCTCACTCTACCCCCTTCTCCCACAATGAATACAATGCCCAACTGATGAAAGTGAGGCCATTGCAAAAATGAAAAAGAAAAGTAAAAAGAATAGGAAATAGAATGAAAATGGAGGGTTTTATACTTGAACATAATATTTCAATATTTCAACAGAGATTGCACTACTAAATCGCCAAATGAGAGTGTTGGAAATTGCCATGCCAAAATCACTCCTGAACTACTTGTTGTTGTGTTGTGACACTATTGCTCTTGAAATCTTGATGTCAATGTGCAACTGCTCCCCAAATGCTTGTCACTGTTAGGAATCTCAACCTCGCAATTTCCAAATGATTCAATGAGAAATACAAATGATGTTATTTGGTTTGTGTTAGAGTTTTAGAGGTTTTGTTCGCTTCCATAAGTTGTGAGATCCTCACACATTCTCCCTTTCCCGTTGTTAACCATTCACATTCCCATGCTACATCTATGGTTTTTAAGTTAGTATAGGATCTCTGCCTAGAAATGAGAAGGCAGAGGAAATAGATCCATCTTCATTGGAACTGTTTCCTTTTTTTCCCGTGGAATACATTTTCTAGGGAAACCTGCCAAGCATTTCCCCTCATTCTAAGGATGGTACCCATGGTAAACTAGATTCTGTTGAATCTCAAGGATTTGTAAGCAATGTGTTCATTTAAGATCTCAATGTGTCACTTGTGGGAATTGGATCTGGGTGGGGATGATAACACTTTAAATCATAACTGTGCCATCTAGACCCAATGGACTCAAGAATTGTTTCATGTAAACTGAAACCATTAGTATAAAAAAATCTCCATAATTGACAATTCCAATAATTAGAGATTCATTTCCAAGGGGAGTAAACAAATCCAACTTCAACGAAACTGTTCTTGTAAACTGAAATGGTTTTGATTAAAAAACCCTAAAGTAAACTTTTCTATTATGTTTTAGTAATTCCAAGTTCCCACTATGTTTTGGGAGGGGAAGTAGGGACTACATAGGTGATTCCAGTAATGTGTACACACACACGCATGCATTATATAATTTGTATTTGATTGAGTTGTTCATTGGTTTGATGGTTAGGTTTGATATAGTTCCAAGCTAAGTCATAATATTGGGGCAAATAAATTCTGATCTAGTTCCAAGCCAAGTCATAATTTTGGGGAAAACCAATTCTAATCTAGTTCAGACTATGATAAAATTATTTCGTATAAGTATATATGGATGTGTAAAGGTACATGTTTCCATTGTTAGAATTTGAAAGCATTTGATTTACACAACATATCCACTAGTGGAAGAATGTGTACTCCGTTTGATATATTAAAAAAGCTTAAAATATAGTGTATGAAGAGTCTACTCCTTTGAGGATTGAGGAATAAACATAACTGCATAATAAGCCATCAAAGCAACATAAAAAAAATTCACATACAGTGAACAGTAGGAAACCCTTGTGGAAAACAAAACCCATCTCCAAAAGACAGTGTTGCATGATCCCAGCCAAAATATAGCCATCTGCCATGAATCTTACCTAAGTGGACTATTGTGGATTCACCTAGGTTCCTCAACCATTGCACACTCAATCTCTAAGTATCCTCTCATTATCTAGTCTCTAACTGAATCTTAGGAATTTCCCTTATGTTGATGCACTACCTCGGATTTTTTTTAAATTTCTAGGTTAATATTCTGGAAAGATGATTTAAAAATCTGGGAGATTTAACTCAGGCTTGGGCATATGCCACCTCTAGAAATATTTCATTTTCCAGGTTAATATCCCATCTCACTGAGTTATAAATTTGGCAGACCTTGCTAAGGTAGTTGAACTGTTCAGAACTCCAAGCCAGTGTGTCCCACTAGCAAGTTCAGGAAACCATTGGCTCATTATGATCAAGACACACCACAGGGTTTAAGACTTGACAAAGTAATATCCTCTCCATGCCCTCAAGCTGGCATACCTTGCTAAGGTAGTTGAACTGTTCAGAACTCCAAGCCTGTGTGTCCCACTAGCAAGTTCAGGAAACCATGGGCTCATTATGATCAAGACACACCATAGGGTTTAAGACTTGACAAAGTAATATCATCTCCATGCTCTCAAGCTCACATGAAATCATAATTTGTCTTATTTTGGTAGATTAACATCTCATTTGTACTCCAATTGTAAAATAAATGAGATATTATCATTGAATCTCAATCACAAAAGTCAGATTTGATAAAGGTGAGAGTCCTGATATGGTATGGCATACATCCATTTGCAAATGTTGAATTTGATTCATCCTCAAATTTTTCCTTGACATCTTATCTGAGAGGCTGATAATAATATAGAATTACATAGTATGTATCTAATTGTAACATCACACACACACACACACACACACACACACACATATATATGTATATATACATACATACATACATGCATACATATATATTCTATATATGTACATAAATGTATATGTATATATGTACATATGCATATATGCATATTATGTACATATGCATATATGTGTGTGTGTGTGTGTGTGTACATATACATACATACATATATATATATATATATATATATATATATATATATATATATATATATATATATATAATCCTAATATAATAATTCATATACAAGTGTGGTGATTTGGCCCAAGTGATTTTGGAAACATGAGCTAACATGAGCTGCATATAGATATGAATGGCCAGGCTATGTAAATTATGACAATTGTTGGACTATAATGATATATGTCACCACAAAGGAATGCTAAGAAGACCTCTCTATGTGTGTATAAACGAATGCTATCAATTGCATATACAACGATATCATGATAACTGATATGGCCTTATTGATTCCTACTCATAAAGATGCCAGCTATTACTGCCATTAAGGATGCCCAAAAGGATTCTCAAACATATAGCTTGTTTACGAGAGTTGATAATTATTTATGCATAAGAATACCTAAAATATTTGCATATGCCATTACATGTATTATTGCCAACCACATTATGCCAAGAGACATTGCTCATAATAATATTGCAAATATACTAAAATTGTCATCCATAGAATTTATTGGATTGCTCCAAGAGTATGTACACACTTATACACAAAGGAGTATTATCATGCAACACATATATATATATGTGTGTGTGTGTGTCTGAATACTTCCGCCCTCAACTAGCAGTCATCAACATACTTGCAAGGCATATACAAAAGGATAATAGAAATTTGTAGTTACAACAAATTAGTTCATGTAACAATCATACTAATAAAGATTCAAATCATGAATTAAAATCTCCACATGCTTTAGTAGGTGTCTTCCTACTCAAAACCTTAATAAGTGAATCTCCAAGGACATAATATTACAATCATAATGCTAAACCTCCTTTATTACAACCATTTTTAACCACTTTAATCAATTGCCATTTTTCCTTTAAAACAAACTACTTAATTATACAGAAAACATAGGCAGCATTAGGTGGCATATTTTACAAGTAACTCTAATCAATTGCCATTGTTCCTTGAAAACAAACTACTTAACTATACAGAAAACATAGGCAACATTAGGTGGCATATTTTACAAGTAACTCTAGGGATATTCCCAAAATATTACACGAAATCCAATTGCATCATGCAACAAAATTCAATAAGACTTCAACACAAGGCTGCAAAATTTACCTTTTCTCTCCACATATGTTAATGTACTTGAATATAGGATTTCTAACAAAGTTCCAAGATAAAATTTACTATCATCCAATGAGAATTGACTCTGTCACTGTCAATAAAATGTTTATGATCCATTTTCCAACAGTCATTCCAAGGGTGCATCCTCTCGAATAATCAAAAGAAAGGTGATTGAGAGATGCATAAATATAGGACAGATTCACAAACATATATGGCCCAATGTCTGATAGAAATAGATCACCATCTACTCCACGCTCCATTGCAATATTTATTATCAAAGAGACTAATCTCATTAATGGTTGTATCTTTGACTTTCATAATTTTGACACAAAATCCATATTTTTTGCGTATTTTGAACATGGGACATATACAACAATTTAAAGTGATATGTAATTCAATAAATAATGGTAATCAAAGGAACGTCATATACAACAAAATCTAACAAAATCTATAATGGCATCAAAGGAAGATCATATATAAATAAACAACATAATATAAATGGAAGAATACGAAATGTAAAACTTTGAGACCAAAGCCATATATGCTCTCTTACCAAGCATGGATGAGGAAATATCTAAACCAATCGAATGATGCCCATTCTCTGATATTGTTTCTCCACTGAGTCCCGATCCACAGCCTGTATATTAGACACAAATTATGAAATATGAGCATAATGTAACTATCAAATTTAATGAGTTATAAGAGGATATGTTCTATAGCTTAACAGAAGATAAAACATATACAGATCATCATTAAGTATACATGTTACTTGAATAAACTTTTCTAAGAAAATTCGGAATAGTTGACCTTAATAAAACTAATGGTAATCAGAAATATGACATCAATGTGTCAAATACTATGGATGTCAATTTTGACCACATAATTACGTAAATAATGAAATATTGTATTTTGACTTAGTGAAAACGTCAAAATAATTAGGAATTATTCCATTTTGGATTTCATGAACTTAGTCAAGCATTTAGGCTATCATTATAAAACCAGAAGTACATGCACATACTTGCATACTTTCATGTGCATCAAGTTTATCTTATGGAGTGAAAAGTCTTCAACGCCAGTGATGATTTCTAATGTCTATAGCATTTTTTGTGTAAGCTTTTTTAGCATCTATGTTCGTATATTCTAGTGAGTGTAATACTTCCAGAACTACTCACCAAGCTGATATCCATTTCTACAAGGCATAACCAGGTCCCTTGTATTCTCTTGGCACCCAGAACTACTGCAAGGTACACCCATACAAATGGGGGTAACACTTTCTAAGACAGTGAATCATGGGAGGTTAGTGCGATCTAAAGGACTTTCCCACCACAGAAAAGGCATCCAACAGAGGTCTAGCATTGTCATTTGAAGTTGTCTTAGCAGTTTCTAGTGGTTGGAAGCTAAGTTACATGAAACGGGGAAACGAGGACGAAACGGGGAAACTTTGAAATGGGGGAAACATGACCCTCCAAAATTTTGGAAACGGGGAAACGCAATAACATTTTAAAAAATGACTGTGAAATATAAATCACAAATCATACATGTCGGCGAATCATTGCCTATATTGGGATCCTATTCATCAATAGCACCCTATGCCTCCCTACTCTAGGCTCTAGCCCTTGCCTCAATAATAAGTGTTTTACTGTCACAACACATACATAACATGAAGTAAGCCTGTGAATGAAGTTGGAATTGATCCAACCAAGAAGTTATTTTGTTATGAAGCTACTTCATAATACATAAAAACTTGTCACAAAGAACTATGTACCATACTTGAATAGATACATTGTTACACTCATATTTGAACAACATACTCCAACCTTGAAAGCCTTGCATAAAAAAAGTACTAAAAATCCCAAAACATTGTAAATTGTAATCGGCACCACATTCCAATATAGCATCTTAAGTATATAGAGCCAGTGAAATTTCATTTTGTTAATATTCCAGGCTTGTCCTTCATAAACTAATGAAAGAAATAATCTTAAAATGTTCTTAGGGCCTTTCTGATACAATAATCATCTTGTATGAAAATCAATGTAAGAGGTTTGATCCTTTTACAGACCCTTGACATTTATGCAAATACCATTTTCTAGATGATACAAGACAACACAGATTTATTCTTAGCAGCAATCAAATACAATGATATTCAATAAACTATAATGCCAAGTACAAAATCTACAAAGGAAAAAAAAATGAGAATATTTGGTGGGATTGTGCAGATACAACTTTTCTCTTGGTGGCATGAGTATGTGCCTGCCAAACAATATTACCCTATGTTAGTGGCCTGACAAAAGCTACGAGTAGTAGCGTAGGAAGAGGGAGATGCAATATCTCTGTCTCCATATTTCACTATGAAGATATGTTGCTGGAGTAGAACTAGTGGATAGTCCTTTGTATGGAGTGAATTTGTATTTAACCTCTCCTAGCAGCAGGGTGTTTGTTGGTCGGTGGGAAGAACTCCACTGACTCATTGATATGCCACTTATAGTATCAAGAAGTGAATAGTCCAATTGGCACTTACTGGAAACCAAGATGGGATGAGAGAAATAATTGATGACATTGATTGTAGTAGGTCTAGCGAGGTTGCAAAATGTCCCCCTTCCATGGAAAAATGTAAAAGGCTAGGCATCTCAAGTTAGGGTAGTGAAATCAAATTGCAAGGGATCCCCCCAAATCTCAAAATGAGTAGTGGAACCTCCCCCAAACCTCATAGTATATAGGACATCTAAAAACAAATGCTCCAGAGACTCAATATTTTGAATATGGTAAAAGTGGAAAATCCTCTCAAACTGTGGGATGTGGTGGTTTGTGTAAATCCAGAGATGTTGAGACAAAACCCGTTAGCCAAGGGGAACCCTGGGACCATGTACCTAGTGGTGTCGAATGTAGTTTGGACAAACAACGAGATCATTGTGCACCTACATAGAGTGCTCATAATAAAACACCATCATGGGGCCAATAGTTTGAGGGGGCGATAACCCCAAAAAATTCATGTTGTTGTAGATACCCTGTCAAGAATTAATTCAAACCTAAGTTGCAGGAAACGTGGCATAAGGGTCTGCATCATGCCTGGAAATGACATGAAACAAGGAAAAGCATTACATATTGCCTTGAAGTTGAAACACATTCTGTACATAAAGATGTTCATTTCACAAATTTGAAATGCATACTGAAATGCCAGTTCATTTTCAAGGCCATTTCATGATCCCTATGACCTATTACACAATCTAATTTGGATGATTTTGACTGGATTTGACTATGCATACCCATCTTGACAACTATATACCCTAATTTGAAGTTAATTTGGCATGAATAACAATTCTAAAACCCTCTAACAGTAGCATTATTTTTATAAAAATAATTTCTCATTTTTTCCTCACACCATTTGAGCAAGGGTTATTCCAGTAAGAATAATTTCAGTCTTTTGAGCAGCCTGAGCAAGGGCAATTCCAACAAAAGGAATTTCAGTATTTTAGGAAGCTACAACAAGCATTATGTGTTGTTTTGGGTAGCCATAGCCATCAATACTGTGAATTTAGGTGAACAACAAGCAATTTGGTCTTTTGGTCAGCCACAACAAGCATTTTGTGGTGTTTTAGGAAACTTCAGCAATCATTTTGTTTGTGTTTACATGAACAGTAAGCTTCCTTGGTAGTTATTTGAGTGCCTAAAACACGGGGCATTTCCCCCACTCTGATACCATGCCAGAGATATAGGCTAAGATCCTAAGATAAACCAAAGGCACATCATCACATAAAACATATACACTAGATCTATAATGGAGAAACCCTCATTGGGTAGAAATCACTACTCTCAACAACATTTCTTTCTTCTTGTTTGTCACATTGTGTATCACAATGGGGTACTAGACCCATTCATATAGTGATTATATATAGCATATCTACCACATTAATTACAGACCACCATGCCACCTTCTAACTACCATATCAATAAGGGACCACTAAAAACACCTTCTAACCACCGTATTAATGCAGATCATTAGGGCCTTACATCATGAATCTTAATGTCTACTAAGTCATGTTTACCCAACATGTGTCTAACATGTGCCAAGTGTTAGATTTTGGGGTTACTCCAAAAGTGTTTTCACCTTTCTAGGAGAGGGAAATGTCTCCTAGCCCCTTGGAAATGCTTCATGTACATATGGATGGTTCAGTTTGGGTGAATGCTTGACCTTGGATAGATTGCTAGAATGGTGCCATACAAATCTATAGAAGATTGAATTAGGATGGTTTGACCCATACATAATTCGACAACTTTGCTCTGGTTAGAAGGACATATTGTCTCATGTCCTCAACCACGACAAACTTAAGAATAAAGAATAATGTGAATGCAGTACAAGCTAGAATGAAGACATAAATAGTGTATGCTTTGAGGAAAAATCATATTGAAGAGACACATTTTGATTAAAGGATATGACCTAATGAAGGGCATGACGTATCAACAATGGTAACTAGTTAATGCATATAGAAGTATATCGTTGGATGGAATTCTAATCATATTCTATAATTATTCAATTATTATATATTTGTCGTTTATGGATTTTATCCTTTTATGCTTTTTACATTGGATATTCACTTAATGAAACAAGTTGTTCATATCACATTCAAGAAATGAACTTAACAAGACAAGGTGATTGCACATGGAGGAAGCACTTTTATAGTTTTTGGAGGCTTTAGAAGGTCACAAGTCCTTTGACTTGTTGTGCATGTGAAGTGTTTCTCCCATATTTTCCCCCTTGCACACTTTTCTATGAAGTTAGTTGGAGCGAGCTACTTTTGGTCCACACGTGGGAAGGAATTCCCTGTTGACTTGGTTCTTGCACACCTCATTGACATGTGATGATGGGACGTACCACTCAAGAGACCCATACGTGTTTCATGGAGAATATTTCTTACACACATGTCCATGCAATTGGTGACCACATTTACTATTTTGAGGAGTTGGTTGAGAAGCACTCTCTTGAAGGACATATTATATTATTTTATGGCTGCATGCACCTTGGAGGCTACATTTGGTGAACTCTTCTAGGTGGACCATGGAGCACCTATTATATGTCAAGAATATTTATTGTATTTTTCATGCTTGCATCTTGGAAGGCACACTTGGAAGTGGAAATTTTAGCATCTTTACATGGTCAAAAGCTATTTTTAGTGATGTGCCCTCTCTTAGAAAGAATGGAGACCATTTGGCTTGTCCACTTTGAAGGGATAAGGCCTAACTACTCCATTATTTTATAATTCTTTGACTTGTGGAGTTCGTTAGGAAAATATTGTATTTCATTATAAGAGGAGCACCCAACTTCTAGGGTTTCTAGATCACTTTTATTGTTATTTTATTAATTAGGGTTTGGTTTGAAAGGTATCAATAGAGAAACTCATTTTCTAAAGGCATGGTTGGAATATTGGGAGTTCCCCTTAAATATTAGTTGAGTATCTTTGGGAGGAATAAGTCAAGGGATAAGTCCAATGTGAGGTTTTTCTATCTCTTTTTTTTCATGGATGATTAGGCTTTTGCAAGAATTTCGAAGGGTTTTATTGAAATAATCTTTGTAGAAGGGAAAGTTTCCTCCAAAACAAAGAGATTAAGGTCGAGGTTTTTAAAGCACTCGATCCTTAATGCAATCTTAAATTACTGAAGGATTCATTGCTCGTAATTTTCTGGTTAGGGTTGTTTTATTTTATTTTTGTGGGTTTCCCTAAGCTAGCGAGGAAGGCTAGGTCAGATCTATTCAATCCTCTTGATCTTTTGGTGAAATTGGATTTGAAGAAATGATGTATTTTTGGTTGATCATCCAATAAGAAGGATGTCCTACTTTGTCTACTTCATCTAGTGTTTGATAATATCATTGTACTTCATTGTTTAAAGGTTGTGTGCTCTTCTTGGTTGTAATTTCATAGTTGTGATGGTGCATCTTGTATAATCTCTCACTTATTTTCACATAATACAAAAATCTATTTTGGACTAATTATGGTACATCACTGAATGGATTTTTCCATAATATTCAAACCCTCTTTCTCTTTGATCTTGACTCCATCATTCAATTGTATAGACACTGGTCTTGGCAGTCCACCATCCCTTTATTTTTAAAGAATATCGTAATATTCTTTTCTAGGGTTCTTACTTGTGTCCTAAAAGAAAAACCTAAAGTAAGAGGAAGAGTTGTTGTGGTGACAATTGGAAACCTTCCTAAGTGCCTCTACGGTTGCACTTCATTTAGGGACTTGAATATCTTTCAGTACAGGCCTGGGAGGTAACATCAAGTATAAGTAACTATGGTTTGACCAAACTCATTCACATCAATGCATTTTGGGGTGTAAGGTAAGCCATGTAAAATTTATAATCTTCAAAACTCTAACCCACATTATATTTCCCTCCTCGTGGTCAGGTTATAGAGTGCTAACATCTCAAAAGACGTATACTGAGGAATTTTGGGTAGCCTTCACAAATAACACAGATAAATTTAGGGATGTGGAGGGACCTCTAAAAGGTCAAGTTATAGTAGATAGGTTGGTTGTAGATTTCAAGCTTCTGAATGAAACCAATAATCTATTTCAAAATCTTCCTACCTCTCATATGAACAGTTTGCATAGTTGGACATAACAACCAAAAGAATTGTCAGCTTTGCATATTCAGTAGGACATGAATGGAAGCACATTGCAAGGTTGCACAATAAAGGACCATCCTCTCCATAGGTTATCTCATCTTTAGGATATGTCAAAATAAGATAGATATAAAGAGTTTGTACATTTGGCATCCAAATATAGATACTCCTCCAACAAGTAAGCAAGAAATCCTCTGCATTTTCCCTTTCATATGTATCAGTCTGTAATCTCCATGTTATTGCTTTCCATGTATTCATAAACTTTTATAGATCAGATTGTCTCAGATATTGATCTTTTTATGAAAAATATACTATTGTTCAAAGATTGATGTCATGTATTTTCATATTCTTTTACAGCTTCCCATGTTGAATACTGGTAGTATATTTATGGCCTATCTTACGAATGTCAACGAATCCAAAAATATCTTGTTCTTAAATCACCTAGCTGATAATATAAAGTATTTATTATTGTCTCAAATGTGCAAAGATTAATTTATTCACATATTTTCAGTATACCATGTCTCATCTAATTTATATGTTTCTTTGTTGGATTCCCATAGGCTAAGCTCACACTTCTTGAAAATAGTTGTTAAGGTTTTTCATGGAATGATAATATTAGCCCTATTTTAATGTTGTGTTTTGAGAGAAGGGAAAAATTAAAAATAGTCTTCTCTAGATGTTCTAACAATTAACTATAGCATACACATAATTCAACTTGATTGGTGACCCTCCAAGAACCACTATCTGAAACCAAGGGTGGCAATATTCCCATGAGTTGGGGATAGTTGAGGATCAAGATCAGACATGGGTTCTTTGGCTAGAGGAGATGAAAAGAGGTCATATCATAATTTGGGAGGAGGAAGATGAGTTGATGTGGATCAAGAACAAAGTTGGAGGCACCTACACTACCAAGCTGGGATACTTAACATCCATTGAATAAGCCAATCATGAACCAAAGTGGGTCAGTGGTAAATACCTAATAACCAGCACCATAAATATTCAGGAGGAAGCTCTAGCTTTACTCTGAATCTTGTAGGTCGGTTTTGAGTATTCACCGTTTCCCATCTTCTCTGAGTCCCGTCATTCTACCTTCATCGACAACATCTGCACTGAATCCCATTGGACCACAAATTCGATTTGTGGGTGTTGTTCCGTCGGTTGTAGGTGAGACTATTTCCTAGGGTTTGAGTGTGCAAGTGACTTGAGATTGTTTGGTGGTGGAAAACCATTTAGAAGAACTAGTGAGGTTTTAATGCACATTGAGTTTAGAGCGATTGACTATGGAAACCCAATTCTGAATGCAAATGCCAATTCCATTTCCAAAGATTGCCAATGATTTCATCCTCCCTCTAGCTCCAACCCCCTGCATCAATTATATATATATATTTTTTATTATATTAACCAATCAACAAATATTTAGGAGGAATTTCTATCTTCAACACCACAATTCTTTAGGAGGAAGCTCTATATTTACTCTGAATCTCGTAGGTCGGATTTGATTATTCACTTTTGTTTCCATCTTCTCTAAGTTGCATCGTTATACCTCCATTGGCACCGTCTACGCTCAATATTGTTGGCCCCTAAATTCAATTTGCTGGTGTTGTTTCACTCATTGTAGGTGAGGCTATTTCCTAGGGTTTCAGTGCAAAAGTGACTTGAGAGTGTTCGGGGGTGGAAAACCATTTCGAAGAACTCATGAGGGTTTCAATGCATAGTGAGTTGAGTGCGTTTGGTGGTGGAAACCCAATTCTAAATCCAATTGCATTTCCAAATATTGCCAATGATTCGATCCTCCCTCTAGCTCCAAACACCTGCAACAATTATAGTTTTTTTTATTATATTGGTATGCCCTTAGTTAAAACATCAATAACCATATAACCCTTAGTATGTATTAGTTTTATCTAGCTTAAATTTTTTTTCCAAGACAAAAATCATTGTATTTGATATTTAATTGAAATGAAATCAAAATACACATAAACTAGTTCTAAGTTCAAGATACCAATAATATAAAACATTTTCAATATCCACTTATAAGACAAACCTATAACTATTTTTAAGACATATATTTATTCTAAACAACCATAAACATAAAATGGATTCAATACATCTTAACTAAAATAGACACGATGTCTAATCTCAAAAAACCAAAACTAAACCTCTATGTTAGAGTGCATACTAATATCTAGACCAGAGTAAGCTAAATAAGAAAATTCACATTTGTACTACATCCAAAGGGATATGATCCATAGTTTCTTGGACACATAGCCATCCTTCCTCCAATGTAAGTGCTTCCTTTGAAAGTTGATCTGCTTTGTACGTAGTTGAAGTCCCTGTAAATATGAGCAAAATAAACCTCATTGAAATGAGATTTTAAGTACAATAGTTTTTCATAATAGTAATCAATGTCATATTTGTGATTTGGTCGGTTCCAATGGCCCAATCCATCAGTAGTTGTGAATCCCCTAGGACTTGTAGCATGTCATCCTGCTTGTCAACAACAAATTTAAGTACAATCAAAGATCTTAGAGTTCCGCTCTATTGTTTGTTCCCCCGACATATCCATATTTCAATGAAAAATGATGTGCTTTATCCAGAAAGAGGATGGTACCTACTCCACATTCTCTAGGTGTACCTTAGCACGCTCCATAAAAATCCCCCCAAGGCCTTGTGAATTCAATACTAGGCTCCTACATATTCCCTAGGGCTTTGTGTTTATGAGACTTTATACCTTGTCCAAATTATGGACATGATAATAAAATTAAAATAGATATTATATGAATCCATATACAATGTTACAATTTACTAAATTTTAACACTGCAGATGGATTCAGAGACCAGGGGTCTCTGAATCCATCTGCAGTGTTAAAATTTAGTAAATTGTACAAATTCATTGTTAAAATTTAGTAAATTGTACAAATTCATTGTCAAAATTACAATTTTCCATTGTCGGAGTGACACAACTAACAAAGACTAAATAAATGACCAATTCATATTCTTAATGTTATTGTTATGTGGTCATTTTTAGTTTAGTTACTTGTTATCTGGTCATATATTTTATCCCGTGACCCAATTGGTCATTCCTCTGGGCATTTTTAGTTGGCTCACTCAAGTTTGGTCATTTATACCTTAAAAAAACTATGGTGACCAATTGTTTTGGTCGTCTGGTCATCTATCTCTCATTTTCTACTAGTGGCATGAGTTTGATTGAGATATGGGGTACAAACATGCCAACTCCTACTTTAACATAAACAATGAAACTATTTCTGGATGAGTTTGCACAACCAAAGTTTGAACAACTAAATGTTATAGAATTAAGGGAAATTTGGCATATGCATGGAGAATTAGCTTGGGCATACACATGATGGTTTATATATGTGATAACTAAATTAAAATATCCATTCCATGAATCCCATAATAAGGAGTGGTTTATTCAAGGTTTTCTACCTTTGACAATGATACCTTTATCACAACAAGTAATAGAACCACCTAGAAATGCATTAGAGCAAGCAATGAAGATTGAGGCTATGGAAAACTATCCAACCTCTATGGGATTTGGAACTTCATTTTATTTTGGTGAATTAGCACAAGTGCATAATAAGTTTGTAGAAATAACTGAGATACTCCAGGAACTAAATGTATCAAAAGAAACTCGACCATAGGTATGGTGTATCGGTTCCACGACATAAGGACATCATGCTTCAGAATGTCCTTGGACAAGAGGGAGGCAAGTTCTGTCAGGTGGATAGTTCAATATAGGGCCAAGTGAAACAATTTCACAGATTGTTGTAGACAACCCTTTCCATTGCACATACTGGCCATCATATCCAAATCCATCAAGTGCTTCTCCCAATGACTTCTGCGAGATATCAAAATCATTTGGTCATCCGCCAAAACTTCATCTGATCCTACATAACTACTCTTCAGTACCCAACATAATTTACGGCGAATTCTATGGATCTACTATACATAGCACTAAAAAATGCAGAGCCTTGAATTCCCTAATAGAGAGGATAGATCATTCTATATTTCAGGTAGCTGATCAACCCCAAGAAACAAGAAAGGTGTTCTAGCAAATTCGTCCTATGGATAGTTAAACTTACTCGGAGATTAAAGTAGGTTCAAACAAGCTTAATCTAAGATAACAATGAAACAAATGGGATCTTAAACTCCTAGATCTAGCTCAATGCATAAATTTTAGAGTACTAAGAGAGAAGAGATGGTAAAACTTACCTTATATCTGTTAGTTGTCCTAGCTCCAGTTTCGAACTTGATGCCCAAGATCTAAACCTGTGTAAGCAAGACAAGATATAATATATCTAAGTACTAGATGCAATGATTAGGATCTAAATATTAATGAAACATATTATGGATCCAAAAGCAAGAAACATAACATGGGAGAATAAGCCAAGTTATATTAAAGGTAGCTAAAGAAGATAAATACAAGATTACCCTTGATTTCCAAGCAGCAATTACTCCTTTCAAGCCTTCCTCCTTGTTATTTTTTCATCATTTAATTCAATAGATCTAGGATCTTAACTGAAAGAACAACATGTACATCATATCAAGCATAAGAGACAAGAGACAAGAGACACAAAACATTTCACCGGGAAAAACCAAGAAGGTGAAAAACCCTGCAACTTCCTCAGAGATAGAATAAGCATCAATACAAGGATCACCATGATCAAACCCAAGAGATTGATATCTTTAGAAGCATGCTCCTCCTCCACTTGTGCGCACCCTCCTCTTCTCTCACTAATGCTAAGTGAGTGAATAATAGAATGTGTAAAATGAGAGAGACACACTCTCTATTTATACACTAACTTTCACTTGACCTTTACTCAACTAGGTCGGCCCCAGCTTAACCACTTAACATAATGTTGAATGGGCCGACCCCTCTGGGTGGTCTAATAACCCTTTGACCCACATCACTCATACAGGGCTGAACCCATCAAAGTGGTCTAATAACCCATCAAGTATAAGTTACAACACTTACAATATAACTTGCGACACTTGCAAGTACACATGACGACACTTCCAATTGGAGGAATAATACATCTCCGTTGGGGATACAATAAATTACAAATACAATATACAAGTGAATATCTTTTGAATTTAAAAATACATCAACACTCCTTACTATATCTGCAAAACATCCAAGACCATAGGTTTGATGCCTCCAAAGTTCTCCCCCTAGCTTATGGATGGATTCCTTTTTATAGGATTTGGGAGGCCAACCACTAGGAGATAATAATGGATCTAAGGTAGTAGAAGGTGGATCAAGGAGATGACTCACAACGAGGAAGAAGGAGGAGATGAGATTCGAGAGGAACCTCTATCCCTAAAGTTTCTCCTTCGAATCCAAGATCCTAGCTTCAAGGAATAAGGTGGTTGAGGGGATTTTCGCGCCCCCAACACTGAGCATAGCGCAATGAAGTTGTAATTTTCGTGCCCCTGCAGGCATGTAGGGCACGGAAATGTTCTAATTTTGCACCTTGCACCACTGGCAGGATGCGGAAATATGAGTAGAATGGGCCATGTGAGGTGGCATTCAACCATGAGGTGTTGGATTTTCTTTCTAGGTAATATTAAGGAAGGTACCAACATGGAAATGAGTCTCAATACTTGCTAGGAGGTGTAACATTTAGGCTTTGCATGGTGATAAGACATGAAGACCCAAAATGGTGCTCAAAGTGATGATTTGAGGTATAAAAGATGCCCCCTAAAGTGTGAGGTAAGACGAAACTGATGGCCGAAACACTTTACCAATAAGTTTCACAGAGATAGCGGAGAGGAGAGTGGAGAGGAGTTGCAAGAAATAAGAAAAACATCAACCAGATGTCAAACAATGCTAAGGTGGGAATACCCATGCTCGGAACCATGGACTCAAAGCATGGTTGCCGACCAATACATCACAGATCCATGATAGTACTGAATCAAAAATGACTGAAGATAGATCATGGCTACTAGAATACAAGCATAGATCCATGATATAAAAAATGACACAGCCACGACCAATACAAGAGTGGATATGTGTGACAGTACATAAATGCGGTCACTAACATAATGTCCATGTCACGACCTACTCAAATATCGCCATCGCAGCCTGGATGTGAAAATAAAGATCAGAATTATCCAGGGTCTTCTTGTTGGTTGTGGAGCTTGATCTTTCAGTCTCATAGATGATGTTGTTTCAGTTGTGTTGTACCCTAGGTTTGGTTATGATCTCGGCACATGCCCCAGGGGGTCTGGGGGAGTGGTTTCACTCCCTCGGTTGGGGGCGCGAGGGCCAGGGACCCCAAGAAAGGGGGTTCGGGGGCGTATCTCATGAAGGAAAGTTTTGGGCTGTTTCTCCAATAGATTACGGGCCCATGGTTTTGGGTAACCTGTGGTATTTTACCTTTGTATTTCCCCTTTATAAGAAAGACATTGTAATACGGCTAGGGTTGATGTATTAGGTATTATGCATTGTAAATATCTCTGAGATCGTGAAGAGAGACGGTGAGACAATGAAGAGGAAGTGCAGTGGATGTGCAGCAGGTTGTATCCCTTCATTTGCTGGATGGTATAATAATAAGGACTGGAAATTTCAGTGTGGACGTAGCCCATCTTGGGTGAACCACTATACATTAGTGTCTCTCTTGAAATGTGTCTGTGTGATTATATTTTCATTTTTGTTTATTGTTATTGCTCTGTGATATTGTTTTCTAACACTTCTACTCAATCCTGAAGCAAAACGAATCTAACCATGTGATTACAAGGTGTTGAAGTCGAACATGGAAGAGACTACTTGATTATCGGCCAATGATGTAGACCGTTAACAAGTACAAGGGTAATCACCAATGATGAAAATGATCCCCAAGGTATCTTTAGTACAACCCAATGAATGTGAATAAAGGTTTTTGAGGTCGAACATTCGAGGGATTATCCGATTAGAGGTCAATAATGGAAACCTACTGTTGAATTCGAGGAAACTTTCCATTGAGGCATGCAGGTACCAAGGTACTATGGTTGGTTCCTAAGCCTAATTCCTGGATAATGAGTTGAAGTCGACAGGAATAAAGGGCCATAATGAATCCCACATCATCGACACAAAACTGGGGTAGGAAAGCGAGATGAAGCAGTGAACTAGATGAGCATGGACTGACACAAAAAGGTAAAGGTTGACAATGTTGTAGATGGTTGACGCAAGTTAAAAATGATCCTTTGAACATATAATGACATGACACACAACTTGGAAGCAGGGATTGAAAGAGATGATAACTGAAAGGTGAGATGACTCAAGGTAGGAAACTCATTAGATGATACTCTCATGAAAGGTGACTCACGATTACAATTAGGACCTGGATAAGTGCCCAAAGAAGACAAGTTATGGATATATGCCATGTTCAAAGGTAACGACTCATAAGCTTCCAAAAACAATAGACTCGGCGTATTCCACCATTTCCCCCCATCATGTTTGATGAGTACCTCTTTGTTGTTTAACGAGCTTGAAGAGGATAATGGATGCTTGATATAGCTCACCTTAGGGTGAGTCCAACCTTGTATATTTTAGGAACTCAAGGGAGGAGAATTTCGGTTCCCATAGGGATCTCTCAATGTTTTATTTTACGAGTCCAAAGAAAGAAAACTCGATGATTTTTCAGGTTTAGAGAGTCTGAAATAATCTAAAGAAGACTCCAAAGTATGACTTTTTCGTAAAAGTTAGTCCCCAGACCTGAAAAAGTATAAAATAATATCTGGAGGAAATATCCCAGTAAACGATTGATTGAGGTATAAATTTCTCGTAAATAGTCTAAACGGTCTGAAAAAGGGTTAACCTATCACTGAATAGACGACCTTTCGAATAATTTTACAAGCGTGAATGAGACAAGTGCACTTGGAAATCTTTTCTTGATTAATGAGTCTGAAAAGAGCTTAAAGAAAACTCCAGTGGTCCATTTTCGTGAGTTAATTGCCTTAGTCCGAAAAAGGAATAAAATAATACTAAGATGATATTTTCCTCATTGTTTTTATGAGCACGAGTAAAGCGGACTAAGTTCAACATTCTTTTACTTAGGTTTAACAAGCACGAATCTAGTGTGAAAAGCATTTGGAATCTCTTTCATAATTCATATCCAGAGCACGAAAGAGAGAAATTAAGCTCAAATAAGGTCAAATAAATAACTCCACCAATGTGAACAGCTCGAATGAACCTGTTAAACGTGGTGAAAACCCTAAAAAAAGGCATAAGAATCATAATGAATGTGAAAAATAGACTTCAACAAAGGTTATTAATATAAAAATGGGTAAAAATGACTAAGTGTAGTATATAAAAGAGGGTAAAAGAGAAAATTAACCATTGTTACTTGGTCATTTTCACTTGAAGAGGAATTTTTACCTTGTGGAGGAGCAAAATTTCAAGAGGAGAGATCTAGAGATCCAAGGCACCGTTTAACTCACCGTCTGAAGCAGGTAAATCCTCTCATTCTCCCATTTCATTCCATTCATTTAGTTTTTGATTTCATGCGATATTGGGGTTTTACAAGGGCCTTCGGGAAACAAAACTTGCGCTTGGGAATTTTCACGCCCTCCCTATATTGGGAAGCATGAAAATTCCTAGAATTTTGTGCTATGGGCCATAGTAGGGGCACGAAAATTATCAGTTTTCGCATCCCTTGCAATACCCAGGGTGCGAAAATCCGTAGTTTGTAAAAATAAACACTTTCCCCCATCCCATGGCATAAAAATTGGCTTTGATCTTTTAACTGAAGGTTCTCTTGATGATTTTCAAGAGATTCCAAGTGATAAAAGAAAGGATGGTTGACTATAAGGAAAGAGAACACGAAGGAGAGTATAGGGCTTCCCTAAATGATGATAACACTCTATCCACACTGAGAGAGTGTGGTTTATTGATTTTTTTCAAAACCAGAGGCATCCAAAACAAAGGAAAATTACTAAATCACATCATACAAATGTGGGATGCTGACATACAAGACTTCCACGTAGGAGAACATGTCTTGGATATTGAGATTGAGGACATTTATTTTATGACTGGTCTCTCCAAGAGAGGGGCATGAGTTAATATGTCAGGACACCGTGCCACTGAAGAAACTACAGATACCTATATTGCTCAGTACTGCAGACAGGGATCCCATAAGAAAAGCGGGAAGGTGCTTATTGTTGATGTGATCGATCTTTCGTTGCAGACAATCTTATACCCTATTTCTCAAGTAGCGGGGAGTGTGGGGGCACACCATGCGAATAAGGCTTAGATGAATTATGCCCTGGAATGCATGGAACCCAAGCTATTCAATTGGTGTTAAGGGGTCTTGGTCAATATCAAAGATCAGGTAACCAAATGCAGCAACGGAAGCATTAGACAGTTCAGGTATGGGAGTATCTTGGTCACCTTATTTTTAGAGAGTGTGCCTCTACTGCGTCCATAGATAGAGAGGCCTCGTTGTCCCACATCTGATCCATAGATGGGGAGGTGGAGTGACTATGTTGGGCAGCTTGGTGGGATGCAAGTCTTAGCATTTGGTGAGGATTTCTTCTCTTGGCTTGAGGAGAAGATCATGATGATAGAATACTATCCCTATGTTGGGGTAGACTTCGGCGGCGACATTGACTTGGCGTTACTCGAGGATGATGATTGGGATGAGTCAGGTATGTGACCTTCAAAATGTGTTTTTGAATTTTGTAAATTATATATATATATATTTTAATGCGTAAAATATCTAACATATGTACGTGTATTGTTGCAGATCGCGGACCAGTGAGGTCAATGGGATATCCACCATTGCATCGACGAGGGAATGAGTGCCACACTAAGGAGGATGAGGCACAGGGACTCCGTGATGTAGAACAAAATATCGAGGGGTTGACTATGGGTGTTCCCCCTGTGAGGATGCCCGAAGTTCCCTACTATCTCCAGAGGCATAATGTAGGTGTGTTGGAGCGCATCGGCAGACTACTCCTCCATGTGGCTAGGGAAGTGGTGTGTTACCATGAGCACCATGCTCCCCGTGATTAAGTTTTAGCTGTATTTCTTGTCTAGCGGCATGTACACTATACGTAGGCTAGAGTGCCAATTTTGTATGGGCTATGATCCCAATTTTTGTCTTTTTACGCACCATGATACTATATGTGATACAATTTTTTTTTACATGATATACATTATGGATCTATCTGTACTGTTTACCTATAATGACTTGTGTATTTACATTTTTACATGTGTTCTCATGATAATATTGATTATGTGTGGTACATATGCCAATCCAACATGTAGTTAGCTAATGAATCAACTACGGTATTGAATTTCCTTGGAATATGTTGATATAGGATATAATCAAATGATCATTCAAGGAGGCATACCCTTCTGTATAAATGTAGTATGGGATCGTTGACGGCATAAGTGCGATTGAGTTGAGATACCATAAGCTGAGCATCCAGGTATATTGTAAGATGATGGATTTCAAAGGAAGATACTTCAGTCAAAAATCCAATGACTGCATGATACTCCCCTATGTTATTGGTTGTGGGGCCTAAGCAGGTTCCACCTGAGGATATCAACTCGCCAGTAGGGGAATAGAGTACCCATTCTATAGAATCAAGGTTCTGGGTATGTTGACTAGCACCATTTACAAATCTGAAGTACACCAACATCTGCGCATAAAAGAACAAGTTGAGATAAATGGTTGTGTACGAGATAGAGTCCTAACATGCAAAAAATGAATCAAAATCACACTATAGATACACTATATACAAAGTTTTTTATGCGGGATGATCCTACACATAAAATCTCTTCAGGTAAATCCCATTACAGGGCTCTCCCAAAGATACACCATCACAGTCAACCAGTTCGTAAGCTCCCTTCTCTAGCACCCATTTTACAATGTAGGGACTGTACCACATGGATTCTAATTTGCCTTTACCTAATTTATCATGCATTTGGTCATAGGTCAAGACTAGGTCACCTTCGTTGAAAACAAAAGGTTGGATGGATTTATCATATTGAACCTTAACGTGCTTTTTATGAGCCTCATTGGCGAGCGCAGTGTCACGACGAGTTTCATCAAGCTTAGCTAGGTATAGAAACCGTTCTTCTTCAATGGTCATGTTAGGTAAGAGTTCCACGGCTAACTTGAGGGATGGTATTTCAAATTCAATCGGAAGGATTGCTTCTAGGCCATAAACGAATTGGAATTGTGTAAACCCGGTTGCATTTTTTACTGAAGTCCTGTAGGCCCAAAGGGATGAAAATAGAGCTAAGTGCCATTTTGATTTTTGGGTTCCCACCATGCGTTGGATCATTCTTTTCAGGACTTTATTGATTTCCTCTGTAGCTAGGGTTTTCACCCTAGCTTGTGCAAATGAGCACCTACTAAGGAGAAGGGACTCCTTAGTAGCAATTTAGAAAAATGGTGAAATATGACAGTACAGTAAAATAAAATGAAACTAACATGAGCATTGACATAAATAACAAAACATGAAAATATGGTGAAGATCTCTCTTTTTGTATTAAAAATTACCTCAGATGTAGAGGTTGGTGGAGCCCTTGCAGCAGTCCAAGAGGGTTGCTTCCAAGCTCCAGTGTTGTTCCTTCTCCTTCTTCCAAAGATGTTTTGGAAATGGGGCCAAAAGGGTTCTCAAGAATTAGCTCCAAGTGGAGAGCTAGGGTTTCAAGGGAATTTTCAGCAGCGTAAGGATAGGGATGATTGTGGATGAAAAATGGGGAGCCTCCATCACCTATTTATAGGTTTTTAGTGGTGGAGTGCTGACCCATGGTTTTGGGCACCATATGGTTTAGGTTAGCTGTATAGGGTTTTTGTTTCCTTTTTTCCCTCTTTTCCCTCTTTTTTGTATTTTTTATTCCCTTTTTAGAGGGTTTTTGCTATTTTTGGAGGAATTTACATTATTTTGGGGGAAAAAAGGGGGTTTTTGGCCTTTTGGAGGCTTTTTAATGGGTTTTTAAGGTTTTGGAGGCAAATATGGTAGGAAATATGGACAAATGAGTCATGTAATGAGGGAGATGAGGAAGTGAGCACTTTTTGGGTGTTAACATCCTCTACTTGTCTGTTTGCTTGGGGGTAATAAGGAGTTAAGTTTTCGTGGCGAAAACCTAGTTTGGAACTTAGTTCGTCCATCATATCATTCCTAAAATGGGAACCATGGTCAGTTATGATGGCTTGCGGGATTCCGAACCTAGCGATGATATGATTGATTATGAACAGTGCTACTATTTTTTCATCTTTTGCATACATAGGCATGGCTTCGGCCCATTTGGTAAAATAGTCAACAATGACGATGACATAACTATGCCCCCTGGTTGAAGTAGGATTACAGTGCATGAAATCAATACCCCATTTTGCAAAGGGACCGACGACAATAAAAGGATGAAGCGGAGCTAGGTAAGAATGCTTCTTAGGATAAATAATTGATATGGAGGGCACTTCTTGACCGCTTCAACACAATCTTTGAAGATGGAATGCCAGAAGTAGCCCGCGCGTAATTTTTTTTGGCTTGTAGCCATCTTAGAAAGATGACCACCACAAGCTCTAGAGTGGCAGTCATTAAGGACGTGTTTAGCTTCATCGAGAGTTAGGAAACGATGCAAGACGTTATCAATAGCACGACAGTACATAGTATCGTTAATGATAAGATAGTATTTAGCGTGGTGTCTTATGCGACGATGTTCATCATGGTTGAGGTCAGGCCGAAAACGTTGGGCTTGCAGATATAAAATCATGTCTCCATAAAAGGGATCATTCATGCCAATGAGGAACAAAGATTCATCGAGAAGAGAATCAATGGGATCAGATTGGTCATTGACACAGGGCAATGCAAAAATAAGCTCAACAAAGACCAAAGATTTTTTGGATTTCGCTTTGGAAAAATCCAAATCGATTTCCTGGAGAACTACAATCCAATGGGAGTATTTTCTCCCTAGCACCTGACGTGTTAGGATGTAGCACATTGGATTGAAGTTAGCAATAATGGTGGTTTTGCGAAGTAAAATGTAGTGTCAGAATATCTGGACCGCAAAAATGGTCGCCAGAACCAGTTTCTCCACGTGTGAGTAATGTGTCTCAGAGTCAATGAGACTCTTACTGAGATAGTAGACCACATGTTCTTGACCATTGTTGTCTTCTTGTACGAGAACCATACCAACGGTGGTAGTAGAGGCGGCGAGATATAAAATGTAGTCCTGTGTATAATTGGGGTTTGTAACACAGGATCATTGGTAAGGGCCTTTTTCAAATTGTCAAAATATTGTTGGGCTTCGTCATCCCAAATGAAAGGAATGTCTTTCTTGAGAATCCTCATGTATCCCTGAGTGATCTCAAAAAATTTGCAGACAAAGAGACGTACAAGGTTTGCATGCCCTTGTAAACTTTGGAGTTTTGGAATGTTGGTTGGGGAAGGTAAAGCTAAAATATCCTTTATGTTAAATTTTCAGAATTTACTTCAATCTGATCTAGGATCTTAACTGAGAGAACAACATGTACAGCATATCTACAGCATATCAATCATGGAGACAATAATGCAAGCACACAAGAGACACAAAGATTTACTTGGGGAAAACCATAAAAGGTGAAAAACCCCAATAACTTCCTCAGAGATAGATAGAGCAATGATACAACCAACCAAGAGAGATAGCCATAACCTAGCAGCAGATCCTCCTCCTCCATAAGTGCGCCACTCCTCCTTGAGTGCATGTGTGAGAAGTGAGTGTGCAAATAGAGTGCCTCCCGCACTCTATTTATACTTGACTTGACTTGCCTTTTTACCTAGCTCATGTAGGCTCGAACTTAACCACATAATATAATGCTGACTGGGCCGACCCCCAATAGGGTGGTCTAATAACCCTTTGACCCACATGGCCGACCCCCAATAGGGTGGTCTAATAACCCTTTGACCCACATGACTTATACAGGGCCGACCCCAAACAAGGTGGTCTAATAACCCATCAAGTATAAGTTACGACACTTACAATATAAATGATGACACTTCCGTATAGAGGAATAATAACATCTCTATAGGAATACAATATACATATATGTGAAATACATTCCGAAGTTACATATACATCAACACTCCCTCCTAACTAGGAAGGTATTTCTTAGCACAGTTCTTCTAGCACAAGTCATCTTCTCTGGATCATCGTCACTGGATAATCATCATCGAGTCATCATCATCGTCACTGCTGCTGCTATCTCAATCAATCTCTGAATCTACTCATCATAGGAAGTTCTACAGAGCCAGTCCTTTTTCATACTGGATGTAGGCCCACCACCTGCAGGTCTTCATCATCACTGGCCATACTGTGGAATCCTCAGGACTTATTACGTGCGTCACAAAACCTGGCTGCAGCATCCCAGGCTATTACAAGCACACAGCTCTACCTGTAGGATCTCCCAGGAGCACATTACATGTGACCCATCACAAAACCTGGCTGAAGCATCCCAGGCTGTTACGAGCACGCGGCTCTACCTGTCGGATCTCCCAGGAGCACATTACATGTGATCTCACCACAAAACCTGGCTGAAGCATCTGAGGCCTTTTTCATCCTGTCCAGATCTCCCAGGAGCAAATTACATGTGGTCCACCACAAAACCTGGCTGAAGCATCTGAGGCCTTTTTCATCCTGTCCAGATCTCCCAGGAGCAAATTACATGTGGTCATGGCAAAACCTGGCTGAAGCATCTGAGGCCTTTTTCATCCTGTCCAGATCTCCCAGGAGCAAATTACATGCCATAGGACAAAACCTCGCAAGATCATCTCAGGATGTTACGGGTACACAACTCCGACCTGAAATCTCCCAGGGCACAAATTACATGTCCTCCCAAGCAAAACCTCGCAAGAGCATTTGCCAGATGTCCCAGGGCACCGAATTACATGCCATAGGCAAAACCTCGAAAGACCATCTGCAAATCTCCCAGGGCACAAATTACATGCTTTCCTGCACAACCTGATCCACGGCCAAAAAGTATCATCTGATACTCATCAAACATCATCCTGATGTACACATGATCATCCTGATCATCATCACTGCAACATCCTGCTGCATGTCATCTGGAGAAGCTTGTCATCCACGATCATCCAAGTATCCACCTGATACATACATAGATACATGATCCACACAATGTATCCATCAACATACATGATCCACCTGATCATACAAAGATACATGATCCACACAATGTATCCATCAGCATACATGATCTACCTGATCATACAAAGATACATGATCCACACAATGTATCCATCAGTATGCATGATCTACCTGATCATACAAAGATACATAATCCACACAATGTATCCATCAGCATCCATGATCTACCTGATCATACAAAGATACATGATCCACACAATGTATCCATCATCATCCATGATCTACCTGATCATACAAAGATACATGATCCACACAATGTATCCAACAGCATCCAACATGATGCGTTCATACAAAATACATACACATGATCCAACCGATCATATCCAGCATCTAACATGATGCGTACATACATAAATGATCCAACTGATCATATCCAGGCAGAAACCAGAACATCATCCTGATGCTCATCATCCAGCGCTTACATCCACAGCCATGTGAAGGATCCTCCTTCCCACATGCTTGGAATGGCTTCAGCAAATGTGTCCATCACTTCTTCCTCGAAGTTTCCTCGATCTGAAGAACGCCAAGCCTCTCTCTGAAGTACTCAAACTTTACCCTGGCTAGTGGCTTCGTCAGCACATCTGCAATCTGCTCGTCCGTCGCAACATACAGGAGCTTCACATCTCCTCTCTATACCATATTCCTGATATAGTGATATTTGATCTCTATGTGTTTCGACCTGTCATGAAACACTGGGTTCTCGGACAGCTTCACACAACTCTGGTTATCACAGAAGATACCAGTAGCCTCCAACGGGAGATCAAATAACTCAGACAGTAGCTTCCGTAGCCATACTGCCTCACAACTAGTTGAACAAGCTGCAACATACTCTGCCTCAGTTGTACTTAGTGCTACGCAGGACTGCTTCTTGCTAAACCAAGAGATCACACCTGATCCCATACTGAAGCAGCACCCAGATGTGCTCTTCCTGTCTGCAGCACTGCCAGCCCAATCTGAATCAAAATAACCCTACAGGTTAAACTTTTGATTCGCCTCATACCTGAGCCCATAATCCACTGTACCCTTCAGGTACCTCAGAATATGCTTTACAGCAACCAGGTGAACACTCCTCGGATCCGTCAGGAACTGGCTCAATGTGTTCATAGCAAATCAAATGTCTGGTCTTGTGTTCGTCAGGTACATCAAGGACCCAATCATCTGATGATACAAAGAGACATCAATCGGCTCAGATGAAGCATCACATAGAAGCTTCAGATTCGATGCCATAGGTGTGGCCATATCCTTGTAGTCCATCATCCCGAACCTCTTCAGGATCTCTACTACATACTTCCCTTGTCCAAGGAAGATTCCATCTGCACTCTGTCACACCTCAATGCCAAAAATAAATAGTGCATCATCCCCAAGTTCTTCATCTTGAACTCGGTAGTAAGCTTCCGCTGCGTGTCGGCAATCAATCTATCTTCATCATACCAAGTTCTGCACACATATATGACTACACCATGCTGTCTTGAGATCCATCTGGTGCATCTTCTATTTCATCAATTTTATATTTCTCAATGCTGCCATCTGCAACATGCTTGATCTGATAGTTCCATTTGGAAGTCATAACAAACTTCCCTTCACATCTTGGGACTACATCCCAAACATCATTCTTCATGATCGACGGATCATGGCATTCCATTTCTTCATCCCAGATCTTGGGAACTTCAATATCTTCAATATCTTCAATAGATATCTTTGTTGCTGGAACAAATGTTGTAGTCCTTTTGTAGGTGAAGATATACGGTCTTTCCTACAAAACAGGTTAAATTGCATGATCAGACACATCTCATAATTTTCAGAACAAATTCTTACACATAAAGAAATATGTCATACAGTCATGTAATTATCTTAGCCAATGCTTCAATACAACATTTATCCATATCCTGTAACTTTCTAGATGCCTTCCAATCTCTACTAGAACATTGTTAAGAGTGTGCACAACTCCCAACATGTTAGCAAAGAGGTTTCATTCTAGATAAGTAGCAATGGAATGTTGTACAGTGCCATAGGCCACTTACCCATGTATGTTAGTAGTATACTGTTCATTAATGCAACTATCTTAATATGCACAATACATATCCTAAGTCTAGGAACATGAACATATACATCATTGAACAATTTTATTTAAACAAACAAATATGCAAGAAATGATGATTAAAATACTTATCTTTCTTTGTTCGTTGGGTGGACTCCCTCTGAGTCTTTGCTTCCTTGCAAGAGCTGCTAGAGTCCTAATCTGAAGTAGCTTCTTCTACATCTTTCTATTGTGGAATGTAGAGAGATGGTCAACTCCCTCTGAATATCTGCATCCTTGCAGAAACTACTGAAGTGTGCTCCTTTGCTTTATTGCAGGAACAACTGGAGTGTGCTCCCTCTTGATCTTTGCTTCTTGGATTACCTGTCTTTGAACTTATACTCATTCTTGATCCCTATGCATGCTTGTTAGTATCATCATTGTGTTATCCCCGAGGTCTCATACATAATCAAAAATTCATTTAGAATAATCTTAATATTATCAAAAACACAATAATCTAAAGCATGTATAGTCATGATCATTTCAAACAGAAATAATAAGCATTAGCTTTCAAGGTTTATGTAGGATTCTTATGGTTAGTCAAATCATAAGAAGCATAACATGTCTAAACCTATAATTACTCAAACCTATGACTCTTCGCGTTAGTTGAATCATCAATTAAGATAAGAGATATAATGTGCATAAAACCTGTTATTATTCAAACCTATACCATCATGAATAATCATTATCAACAACACGATAGTATAAGATCCTAACCCAAGGTAGGAATCTAGCTTGATATAGGAAAAACATACCTGGATTATCATGTTAGCTAGTTATGTCTAACATACCCGTATAATGTCTTTTGATTCTCTTCAGTGACTTGTGCTAGTAACCTGCATGTCTCATAAGTTAACCATTATAAAACCAAGTTATACATACCTCGTGAATGGATCTTGTATGAGATCCATGACAATGGATGAATCTTTGTCCTCATGTTATCATGATCATATGTTCTTGGACCAGAACATGATCTGTCTTTCTTGGTGTACCTTTCATGTTAGTAGACAACATAAACCTCATACAACACCATAATGCATTAGTACAATCATAAGTGTCAACACCTTAATCAATGAATATTTTCTATCGTGCATTCATAGTTTTATTAAGGTGATATGACAAGTCTAAAATCAAGAGTGTACTAACTGTAATAACATGAAGACAAGCATACTATAAACTTAATCATGAACAAATATCGAGACATACCTTGATGAGTCATACTTGTCGAGATCGCTTGTAATCTTCTTATGTAAGGCCTTATCCTCATCTCCCTCTGAGACAGGAACTTCTTTCACTTATGCAGGTGATCAATCCATCTTCTTCTAGGATTAACCCAATCCACTTGATTTGCAAGAACTGGACCTTGAGGAGAATATGGGTTTGTTAGAGAAACCCCAAAAATTCAAACTTTGAATTTCAACCTTCCGATAGGATAGGAATATGCGCCTTGATGAACTGATCAAACTGGTATATTCAGAATTTGAAAACTGCAAAGTTTCACTCCTCAATTTTGCCTTTGAAACTTCCGGATTCACTGGATGTGACCCTGAACTGGGGTTTGATGAAGCCCACTCTTTTTCCCCATCAAAATTTTTGATCCAAATCTCTAAGCTTCTATTTTTCTGAGGAGCTTCCAGCCGTGGTCACAGATTTCAAAAATTCCCATTTTTACAGAAGCCCTAATTTTCCACTTTTCTGATCAAAGTCCCGAACTAGGGTCTAATCAAGCCTGGCCTTCTGCCCAACCAAAAATTCTGATCTTGGTCTTTAAATTTCTATTTTTATGAGTAGCATCCAGCCGTGGTCTCCGATTACAAAAATTCCAACTTTCTCCAAAGCCCTAAATTCCGGAAGCCATGAATGAAGGTACCAAAAAATAATTCTGTTTTGACAGAAATATGTACCTGATTGTTTCTGGTGTAACTCCAAAATTTTTGATCCACAGGGTCTAAAAAAGTTTCCTGAGATATCCTGACCTGTTATCTTTCCATCCTGATAGGTCTGACCTCAATTGGATTCTCTGAGAGAGAGTTATGCCAAATGTCGCAACGTGACCTGTTTTAGGATAAAACAGGAGAGCGAACTTGTACGGCGTGCCACGTGTCACTGTTTTAACTTCGGCCTCTGAAAAAGTTTTCTGAGATATATCGGCCTGTTACCTTTCCATCCTGACAGGTCTAACCTCAATTGGACTCTCTGAGAGAGAGTTATGCCAAATGTCGCAACGTGACCTGTTTATGGGATAATACAGGAGAGCAAACTTGTACGGCGTGCCACGTGTCACTGGTTCAACTTCGGCCTCTGAAAACGTTTTCTGAGATAGTGCAGACTGTGTACTACCTGTCACTTTTTACGAAATTTCATTTGGAGCTTCCTAGCCCAAGATATGACCTTTTTCCCAAGGTCACCTGATTTTGACTCGGATCTGGAAGAGGCAGAAACCCTATATTGTACAGATCATAAATCACAAAGTACAACGAATTAGAGGTTGTCCTTTGGACACAAGATACCTGGAGATCTTAGCTTCGGCCTGTAACAATTTCAGATCCAAAAACTTCACGAAAACGGATTTATAGCGAAAGTGCTACGATGACTTGTTTTTGCTATATCAAGCCCTAGCATCGTAAGTGCAACAAGTGTCATACATGCCATATCATGCCTTCTTTCAGGCTAGCTCTGATACCATGTTAAATTTTCAGAATTTAATTCAATCTGATCTAGGATCTTAACTGAGAGAACAACATGTACAGCATATCTACAGCATATCAATCATGGAGACAATAATGCAAGCACACAAGAGACACAAAGATTTACTTGGGGAAAACCATAAAAGGTGAAAAACCCCAATAACTTCCTCAGAGATAGATAGAGCAATGATACAACCAACCAAGAGAGATAGCCATAACCTAGCAGCAGATCCTCCTCCTCCATAAGTGCGCCACTCCTCCTTGAGTGCATGTGTGAGAAGTGAGTGTGCAAATAGAGTGCCTCCCGCACTCTATTTATACTTGACTTGACTTGCCTTTTTACCTAGCTCATGTAGGCTCGAACTTAACCACATAATATAATGCTGACTGGGCCGACCCCCAATAGGGTGGTCTAATAACCCTTTGACCCACATGGCCGACCCCCAATAGGGTGGTCTAATAACCCTTTGACCCACATGACTTATACAGGGCCGACCCCAAACAAGGTGGTCTAATAACCCATCAAGTATAAGTTACGACACTTACAATATAAATGATGACACTTCCGTATAGAGGAATAATAACATCTCTATAGGAATACAATATACATATATGTGAAATACATTCTGAAGTTACATATACATCAACACTCTACCTTCGATGGATCAAGGCGAATGCCATCCTTGAAGATTATGAACCCTAACAATCTACCGGCTTCAACAAAAAATACACATTTTTGAGGATTCAAGCAAATGTTGTAGTGTTGACATCGTGAAAATATGGCACTTAGATGATCTTGATGGTCCTCTAGTGTATCATAGTGAGCGGGTAGGTCATCCAGATAAGGTTCCACAACATGCTTGATATCATGAAATGCGTATGACATGGCCCGTTGAAAAGTGGCCCTAGCATTCTTGAGAATAAAGGGTAATTTGAGGTATGCAAAGGGCTCCCACAGGAAGATGAAAGTACTCTTGTGCTGGTCTGATGGGAGTATCTCAATATGATTATAGCGAGAGAATCCATCCATTAATGAAAAGATGACACTCCTAGCACAATTATCAATAATTTGGTCAATAAAGGGAGTTGGATAATTGTCTTTGGGACAAGCTTTGCTCAAATAACTATAGTCGAAGTAAACTCTAATCGTACCATGTTTCTTAGCTACAAGAACGATATTGGACACTCAATTTGTCAATGGGATAGGATAAATGAATCCAACGCGAAGAAGTTTTTCAACTTCTTCTTTAATGGTTGCAGTTTTGCGGGGATGGACAGGTCATATTTTTTACTGAACGGGTCGGGCACCGGGATAAACTTGAATTTCATGAAAAACTATAGAGGGGTCTATCCCTAGCATTTCTTCATAACTCCAGGTAAAAAAATTACGTAACTCCTTAAATAATGCAGTATAAAATTCCACCTCAGTAGGTGTACAGATTTTTCCTAAATGGATATGTTCCACAATACCAAGTTTCATGGAAATGTCGATTGGAATCGTTTCCATGATGTTTGCTATATTTCCTTCGGAAAACACACCATGTGTAGGGATAGAAATCTTAGTTTGGACAATACCCAGTGAAATGGTGGGTTTTGTGTCAGGTTCTACCGCATGGATCGTAGGGAAAGATGACCAAGGATGGTGATCTTCCCATGGTGGTTCATCAATGCTCATGATCTCCATAATAGACTCGTTGGAAGAAAAAGTCCATGAGAGGGAGACAGTAAAGGGAAAGGATGAATTGATCTGAGACGGGAGAGGTGCCACCATATGGTGGTCGATAATATCGATCCAATTGGAAGCAGATTGAATTGCATGGTATGTTGCTTGATTGCGGTTCAGAGGCAGGCAATCATCGATGGTTTCACACTCGATGGGATTCTGTATAACCCAATAATCATTAGGTTCATGGGGTTGGAAAGCACTCGACAAGATCATGTTGATCGAGAAAATTGGGGGTGGAAGCTCTGGGAATACTCCAATGACAGAAGAATCCTTCAAAATACCAACACCAATGTCTTCAAAATGATGCTGGGATTGTGTCCACAGTGGGATGTTGTTGGTGGTGTTTGAATGGATATTCGGAGTGAAAAAGTCCAACTAACATATGGTGACAATATTTCCTTGGTGAGAAAAATGTACCAAATGAAAAATGAAGATGCTACAGCGGTCATGGCATAAAACCAATTACAACCAAGTAAGATATTGTAATATAATGGAGCATCTACAATTTCTATGTGGATGGATATCGTTTTGCTTCCTAGTTCTATGGCGAGTGAGGGGATGAGTCCGTAAGGTTGGAAACCATGATCATCAAAATCTTTCAGGGTAGTAGGAGACTGAGTTACCTCCGGAGAGCCTATAGCTCTCCATCAGGAAAAAGACATGATGGAAGTGGAGGCACCTTTTTCCAGAACGGTATGATGGATATTGTTTCCACAAATCTTGGTATGAATCTGAAAATCCAACTGGTGATAAATCCTTGGCTTAAAGTATTCCAAATTGAACATGATCGTGTTAGAAGAATCTGGATCAACAAATCCAAGTGTTGACAACAAGGTTCTATGCTGACTAGGGAAATCCTGTAGAACTTTGAGAGTAGACATTGCACAAGGTGCTTGAGCTAAATCCTCAACAATATTGTAATTTTGGACAGCTCGCGCGCTTGGATTGAATGTCGCTTGTTGAATGGTGGCCTTCGGTGGGAGAAACACAGTGTCAGTAATAGGTCTTTCAATATGAAGATGGCCATTGGGAGGAGGAGTAGAAGGAGGATATTCCATGTGAGATTTATCTTTTGAAGTCCCATTTTTTTATGGAATTTGGAACAGAATCATATGTCTTTGTTCGAGTGGATAAATGGAAAGTCTCATTACTCATCATGAGGATATAGTGATTTGAGGATGTCTCTGGTTGAGTAGAATCATTTTGGTTTCCCCCTTGCGGGGGGTTGTGTGTGACCATTTGTTGTTGTTGAGATGGGAAAGGGTCAGTTTGGACCGCCGAACGGGAAGATCCTTTCACAATTTTTTTGACTTCCTCTTGATAAGGATAGTCTTTTGTATAGTGGTCTTCCTGAAAAATGAGGAAGGGAAACTTAGATTTTCGTTTAGGTTTATTATCAGCATTGGTTTGTTGTGGTTTAGGGTTATCCCGCTGAGGAGAATATTTTTTGGATTTTCCTTTATTATTCTTCTTTTTCCCTCCGGATTGTTGTGATGAGGATTGAACCACGTTCACCTCAGAGGTCTGAGCAGGAGAAGTAGTGTTTTTGGGTGCATCTTGGTTTTGGGGTGGAGCAACAACGTTTTGTTGTCCAGTAGATTTGGTTGCAAGATGGGCCTTCACAGAACCAACTACACCATCGATAGGAGGCTCGGTAGCGGGCCTAGATGGATTGCTAGTGGGGCGATGGGCATGCAGAATCAGTTCATATAGAGTTCCATATTGGGAATAAACCAAATCTAGATACTGAGCACGAGTGATTTCCTGCTCTTCTGTAACATCCCCACCCATTGCAACATCCCTAGCAATAGGCGGCAGTAATGACTTTGTGAAATAATCAACCAATAGTTGGTCGGGAATAAGAGCCTTAATTAATCTTTGGTGTCTCCTCCACTCATGAATATGATCGTAAATGTGAGTGGAAGTAGATTTCCGCAACAAAGTTAAGAGGTCCGTGCCAGTCTCATATCGAATGGGAAGCTGGAAATGTGTCAAAAACTACATGGAAAGGGAGTTGAAATCTCTGAAAGAGTGTTGTGGCAACTTGATATACCATTTTACTGTTGTTCTGGTGAGTGTTCGTTGGAAGAGCCTTAATCATATGGAATCATCCATCAATGAGTTTGAAGAACACCAAAGATGGATTGTCATGATGTGAGTTTTTGGATCTTCCCCGGTTTAGCATCGAATTTTGGTATATCCGATGGTAGTTTGGAAGGAATGGGTGGCCAATGAGGTTCATGCCAGATGGGATCGTTTATCAATCTAGAAAAATTGGGTAGGTCCAGTGTTTCCAAGAAAGGAAGTTGTCTATTCGGTTGCGGATATGAGTAATATTGATGGGGTGCTGGGACTCCTGCCGGGTCCTGTATTGCGAATTGTTGCATGTTATACCCATACATGTTACCTGCAGGGTACTGTTGAACGTTTTGTGTGTTAGGGACAAAGGGGTTAACCGGTTGTTGGTTGGGAACCATTGGATTTATCCATTGTTTCGGAATCAAGTTGTACACCGGTTCTTGGAAATGCTGTTGGGTGGGGTTGAGTGGCATAGAGACCTGGGGAGGTGGGGCCCATGTAGGGTTCTCGAATCCTTGATTGTGTGGATTAACCACACCTTGAGTAGGGGGAGGTGTCTGAAATGGTGGATCCCATGGGTTGTTTGCTCCGCTTTGATTAAGAGGCAGGGTTTGTGGTGGGATTAATTGGTTGTTCGAGACACTAGGGTAAGGTAGTCCAGGATTCAGATTGAGGTTGAGGGGTAAAAAGATTGATATCGATTTGGATGCCCCCCGGTAGGATTCCAGTTACCAAATGTAGATTTCTCCCCAGTAGGTGGGATTTGTGGTCCCCAAAAAGGAAGCGAACCCAATGGAGGCGGTTGATTATTGGTCCCTCTTGGGGTGCCAATAAACGGTTCCTCCAATAGGTGGGGTTTTTGGTCCCCATGAAGCGGATGGTCCCAACGAAGGAGGTTGGTTACTGGTTCCACTTGGGGCACCAACAAATGGTTTTCGTCCAGAGATAATGTAAATTGTGGCTGAATATTGACTTTCAGTCACAACGGGTGTTCGAATAGTGGGAGTAGACGACTTTCCAATGGAAACATTGGAAGATATTGAATGTGCAGGTTGGTTGGCTACACAAGTAGTAGCGATTTGTGAATATGAATGTACACCAATTCTAGATGATACAAGTAACCATGGGAAGGTGTTGTTTTCTCCCCTGACTAGAAATATTCCCAAAAATATCATTTGGTAGAATATGAGGTGAAGGTTGAAGAGGATATTCCGGTGTTAACTACATAGGTACTGAAAAAGTGTGGAAATCATTGAGGGATTGGCCCAGAGTTGTGTTCCATAATGAGGAAAATGGATCAAAGTTTTTTTCTGTCCCCATTTCATTGGGGAAAGGTTCAGAATAGATCCAATCAGTGGGTCCATATCGACCTACAAACGAAATGCCATAGGTAGTATCATAGGAAGTGGACATGAGGGTTTTGGAATCATGATAATTTACCACTACAGAGGTGGATGTCATAGGGAATTGGGAGTACAAAGCCATTATTTGTGCATCTTCACGTTTGAATATATCCGTTGCCACTTGTTCGTGGGATAAAATAACCATTTCTGCTCGTACGGATGCCATAATATCATGTCCTGTCGGAAGATTAGGAGAAGGAATTCCGAATGATCTATTGCTAGAAGATCCAAATTCATATCTAAACATAACTGAGGTAGTAGGAATCACTGATGGGGTTATTAACTGTACCAAAGGTTGATTAAAATTTGCAGCTAGTTGAATCGTCATAGAGGGGGTAGGATCGGATTCCTCAACGATATCAATGTATCCTTCGAGTAGATAATTTTGTGTAGGAATTTATTAGGATATTCTAGTTTCTGGAGTAACAATAACTTTTGGCACAACGTAGGCTTGTGGTGGAATGCTAACCTCAGGTGCTATGGTGTTTTCTAATGTTGTACTAATTTCTAGTGTTAGATTGGTGTCCAATGGTGCACTAATATTTGGTACTACATTGGGTTGGGTGCTACACTGACTTCTAGAAGTATAGGATTTTGGGATACCGTAGTAACTAGTGGTGTCGTACTAGTAGTTCCTCGGACATTCCCCTGACTAGTAGGGGGAGTAGGTATAAGTGAAGGTGGTGTGCGACTAGTTCTAGGCACGGGTTCGAGACTCTTCCCTTATTGTCTACGTGATTTCCTTTGTTCTGTCATGGAATAGGACTAAATGATTTGGGGGAAGTCTCATTTAAAAAAGAACTCAAAAACCCTGAAGCAATCGAGCGTGCAAAAGGAGAGCCAGAAAAATAAGAGGCGCACAGGCCAAAAAGTAAGCTCAAAAAAATACAGTGAGACCGATGTCACAGTAAGCGAGCTATAACAAAAAGGACATAAAGACAACAAGCATCAATACAAAATAAAAGACCCTCTATAAGGTACAATAGCAAGCAATCCTCCTATCTAAGGTCTGGAGACCTCAATAGATCGTATCCTCCACAAGGTGATGAAATTCAAGTCGGACAATACGAAGGGAGAGACCAAACGATGAAGGGATATCCCTCTAATGAAAGGGATCTTGGGTAAAAGAGCCCTAGAAGGAAGGTCACTAGGATACCTCGTTCATGACACATATGAGAAGGTTTACTAGAGCTTCTTCCTTTGAGCCCTTGTACAACTAGTATGGAGGATGGAAAATACAAGGAAGACAATGGATTGATGTCCTTAGGTGCTAAGTGGAGTGCGGTATTCCACAAAGTCCATCCAGAACTAGTCCTCACTGCTTACACCTATGGAACGAGAGGCCCTCCCAACAAATTGGTGTATAACCATGTCAAAAAATACAAGAGGATTTGGGCACCCTAAATGAAAACAACTATGTCTCAAATGTAAAGAAACAAGGGGGAATTATTTGGATTCCTATCCCCGATGTCCTACCTAACTACACAATTCTTTTATGTCCACAAATGAGGTTAATGTGTGTTTAGTTAGGGAATTAATTTTAAGGGATTGTTGTTTTACTCAAAAGGTGATGGAAGTGCAACTTAATGGTGTTAAGACTTGACTCAAACCATGCATCTACGAATGAATCAATGCAACTCTTTCTTTCAATGAATGTCTAGCTATGGGAAGGAGAGTTCCTTTTTTATTCCCAAATGAGAGAAACACTAAATGCCAAAAAAGAAAAAAATCTCACTTTCGTTTTTCTTTTCAATGTTGCGTGCCAAATCAAAATATGAGATACTCTTTCACACTAAATCTATCAAAAAACAACATGAAAACAAACTTTTGTTTTCTTTTTTACTTCCAATGAGCTTCAAGGTGACAAGTAAATGAAAAATGTTCTAAAATTGCAAAAAATGTTTTACTCATTAAGCGAAGAGGAAAAGAGAACTCAAAAAGTTTCTAAACAAATTTGATGACCAAAAATGTGAAGATTCTTTAACAAGCAATAAGATTTTTCCAAAAAAATTTCAAGAATTCAAAGGGATGTGTAACAAGGCTCTTGAACTTTAACAAAATGATCACTTTTGCAAAGTAAAACAAAAAATTTCAACTAAACAATTTACTCTTGTCACTTCAAATATCAAGAAATACAAACCATAAATAAATCAAACAAGCAAACCAAGCCAAGCTTCTAGACTTGCAGATCAGGAGCAAAGTGAATAATTAGATCGAACGTAGGGGTAAAAGAAGGTCATGGGAATGGTGTAAGTACTATGACATTCCTTTAACTTGTGATTCACCAAGAACTTCACAACTTCACTCTATAATCCAAAATAGAATCCTAAAAGCAAATCCAAGAAGTGTAGGAGTCAAACTGAGATCGCACAGGTCTGATCAGGATTAGAAAGCTGAGCTCAAGCCAAAAATCAGAAACAAGAATCAATCAAGCAAAAACCAAAATTTTATGCAACATATAGGGAATTTTTTCTCCCTGATAGACCACCTAGGCTTGGAATTTAGGAATTTTCGTTCTCTAGTATATTGTGGGGGCACAAAAATATGGGTATTTTCACTCTGTGGTGTATGGGAGGTGTTGGTTGTGGAGCCAGATCTTCTAGTCTCATAGATGATAATGTATCAACCATGTTTGTACCCTAGTTTTATATGATATGTAGGTGGACTGTACAGTCACCCCAGCGGGGGGGTGTGGGGGGGCATCACCCCCCCACGAGGTTCCAGGGGGAACCATCCCCCCTGGCTGGGGGGTATGGGGGCCAGCAATCCCCTGAAGAAAATTTTTGGGGCTATTTTCGCCAGCTGTTTTGCGGGCCCATGGTTTTGGGTATCCCGTGGTATTTTCCCATTGTATTTCCCTTATAAAATAAAGACATTGTAATACGGTTAGGGATGATGATGTATTAGGTTTTATGCATTGTAAAGATCTCTGAGGTGAGGAGAGAGACTATGAAACAGAGAAGAGGAAGTGCAGCGGTTGTGCTGCAGGTTGTATCCCTTCACCTTGATAGACGGTAATAATAATAAGGACTGGCAAATTCAGTGTGGACGTAGCCCAAGTTGGGTGAACCACGATATATCTGTGTCTCTCTTGTAATGTGTATGTGTGATTATATTTGCATTTCTGTTTATTGTTATTGCTCTGTGATCCTATTTTTCTAACAATGGGTATCAGAGCCAAAGGTCTATTTGGCAGTTAAACCCGCAGGAAGCTAGGGTTTCTGGTTCGAGTGGGAGCAATGGCAGAAGAAGGAAAGTTTAAGGTCGAGAAGTTTAACGGCCAAAACTTTGGGTTATGGAAGATGCAAATGGAGTACTATCTGTACCAGAAGGATCTATTCCTACCGTTGGGAGGAAAAGCAAAGCAGATGATGGCTATGAAGGACGAAGAATGGGAGGTTCTTGATAGAAAGGCTCTGGGAACAATACGGTTGAGCCTGGCTTCGCCGGTGGCTTTCAATATCTCAAAAGAAACGACAACAGAGGGTTTGATGAGCGCATTGGGTAAGCTATATGAAAAACCCTCGGCCTCCAACAAGGTATTTCTAATGAATCATTTATTTAATATGAAGATGTCTGAAGGTGGATCTGTTACTGATCATTTAAATGAGTTTAATACAGTTACAAATCAACTAAGTTTTGTAAGTGTGAACTTTGATGATGAGGTTAGGGCTCTTCTAATCTTGTGTTCATTGCCAGAAAGCTGGAATAGCTTGGTCATGGCTGTAAGTAACTCTGTCTCTGGTTTAAACACCTTGAAATTTGATGATGTTATTGGTGTTATTCTTAGCGAGGAAATGCGAAGAAAAAGCACAGGTGAGACATCAGGTAATGCGTTGACCATGGAGAGCAGGGGAAGACAAAAGGAGAGAAGAAAGAGCCAAGGTAATCGTGGAAAGTCTAAAACGGGCAGATCCAAGTCCAGACTGGGAAAGATAGAGTGCTGGAACTGTGGAAAGAAAGGACATCTGAAGAAAGACTGCAAATCTCTAAAGAAGAAAGGAAATGCACAGAAGGAAAGTACCCAGGAAGCAAATGTAGCAAGTGATGTGTTATAAGATGATTTGATTCTTGCATTAGATAATACTAGTGATTATTGGGTAGTAGATTCAGGAGCTTCATGTCATGCTACACCCCATAGGAAATACTTTCATGAGTATGTTCCTGGCGACTTTGGACATGTTTTATTGGGTGATTATGAGCCATGTAAAATTGTTGGAATGGGTAAGGTATGGATAAAAGTTAAGAATGGAACTGATTGGTTGTTGAAAGAAGTTAGGCATATTCCTACTATGAAAAGAAATCTGATCTCAATAGGGCAGTTGGGAGATGGCGGCTGTCTATCTACGTTCGGAGAAAAGTGGTGGAAGATCACTAAAGGATCAATGGTGATAGCAAAAGGAGACAGAGTAGGTACGTTGTATTTATGTCCTCATAATACTGACCATTCTATCTCTTTAGATTCCATAGGAACAGATACAGCATTGTGGCATCATAGGCTTGGCCACATGAGTGAGAAGGGGATGTAGATTCTCCACTCAAGGAAGTTGCTGCCGGATTTGAAGCAGGTAAGTTTGGAATTCTGTGAAAACTGTGTTTATGGAAAACAAAAGAGAGTCAGATTTCTCAGGGTTGGGAAACAGAAGAAAAATGAAAAATTAGAGCTTGTGCATACAGATGTATGGGGAACAGCTTAGGTACAATCTCTTGGTGGCTCTCATTATTATGTTACATTTATTGATGATGCAACTAGAAAAACTTGGGTTTATTGCATTAGACAGAAATCTGATGTGTTTGCTACTTTTAAGAAGTGGAAAGCTTTGGTTGAGAATGAGACAGGAAAAAGATTGAAGTGTCTCAGATTTGATAATGGAGGTGAGTACTGCGGCAAGGAGTTTGATAGTTACTGTTCATACCATGGGATTCGTAGAGAGAAGACAGTCCCAGGAACACCACAGAAAAATGGTGTGTTAGAAAGGATGAACAGAACGATCATGGAGCGTGCAAGGTGTATGAGACTGCATGCAGGGTTGCCCTTATAGTTTTGGGCGGATGCTGTAAATACTGTTGTTTATTTAATAAACAGAGGATCTTCAAGTGCTTTGGATGGTGGTATTCCAGAGGAAGCATGGACAGATAAAAAGGTAAACTACTCATTTCTGAGAACGTTTGGTTGTGAAGCATTTGTCCATATTGATAAAGAAAATATAACAAAACTTGAAGCTAAATCCAAGAAATGTACCTTTATTGGATATGGCGTTGATGAATTTGGTTATCGTTTATGGGATTATGAAAATAACAAAATCATCAGGAGTAGAGATGTGATATTCAATGAAAAGGTCATGTATAAAGATCAGTTGCAGGGAAAGAAACAGGAAAAGGAAAACACAGAGTACATAGTGCTTGATGAAATTAAAGAAAATGAAGTTCCGAAGGTGCCAGAAAATCAAGAGCAACAACAAGTACCTGAAACTCCTGCAACTGTAAGAAGATCTACCAGGTTAAGTAGACTCTCTGAACGATACTCTCCCTCAATGTATTATTTATTGATGACTGATTCTGGTGAACCAGAATGTTATGAAGAATCAATGCAGGTGGAAACTAGAAAGAAGTGGGAGCAAGGCATGAATGAGGAGATGGACTCATTGGTAGGAAACCAGACTTGGGATTTGGTTCAGTTTCCTACTGGTAAAAGAGCATTGCAAAACAAATGGATTTACAGGTTGAAGGAAGAAGAAGGAGGTAAGAAGCGGTACAAGGCCAGACTTGTTGTAAAGGGGTTTGCACAAAAGAAAGGTATAGATTTTGATTAAATATTTTCTCCTATTGTTAAGATGACTTCAATTAGGACTATCTTAAGTCTAGTGGCAGTAGAAGATTTGCATCTTGAACAATTGGATGTAAAAACAACCTTCCTCCATGGGGATTTGGAGGAAGAAATATATATGCGGCAGCCAAAAGGGTATGAGGTCAAAGGTAAGGAGGATCTGGTATGCAGGTTGAAAAAGAGCTTGTATGGCTTGAAGCAAGCTCCAAGGCAGTGGTATCTAAAGTTTGACAGGTTTATGACAGAACAAGGTTATAGTAGATGTCATTCTGACCACTGTTTTTATCTTGTTATTGTATGTGGATGACATGCTTGTTGCAGGGTCTGACATGCAGGATATAAATGTACTCAAAAGGAAGCTAGCTAATTCATTTGCGATGAAGGATTTGGGTGCTGCAAAGCAAATCCTTGGTATGAGAATAACGAGAGACAGGAAAAATCGCAAATTGACATTGTCTCAAAGTGAGTACATACAAAAGGTGTTGGAGAGGTTCAGAATGCAGAATGCAAAACCTGTAAGTACACCTTTGGATAGCCATTTCAGTCTAAGTAAGGAAATGTGTCCCAAGACACAAGAAGAGATAGATTACATGTCCAAGATTCCCTATCAATCAGTAGTTGGCAGCTTGATGTATGCCATGGTGTGCACAAGACCAGATATTACACATGCAGTGGGAGTTGTGAGCAGATATATGAACAATCCAGGTAAAGAACATTGGAAGGAAGTATAGTGGATTCTCAGGTATTTGAGAGGTAATACCACTGAGGCATTATGTTTTGGAGGTTCAGACACTGTTCTACAGGGATATGTTGATGCAGATATGGCAGGTGACAAGGATAGCAGGAGGAGCACCACAGGGTATGTGTTTACTATAGGTGGAACAACAATAAGCTGGATTTCGAAACTACAGAAGGTTGTTGCACTTTGAACAACAGAAGCAGAGTATGTTGCCATTACAGAGGCTAGTAAAGAGATGATTTGGTTGCAGAGGTTTATGGAGGAAGTGGGTAAGAAGCAGAAGGATAGCAGATTGTATAGTGACAGCCAGAGTGCCATTCACCTTGTAAAGAACTCAGCATTCCATTCCAGGACTAAACATATACAGCTCAAGTACCATTTCATACGCTCTGTTCTGGAAGATGAACTGTTGAAGCTGGAAAAGATACATACTAGCCAGAATCCTGTAGACATGTTCACAAAGGTAGTGACCAGAGAGAAAATGAGTTCGTGCTCGGTTTTAGTTGGCCTTCTAGCATGAAGGTGAAGAGGAGAAATTTTCCAAGTCCAATTCTAGCAAGTGCAGCAGCGATGGAGTTCCTGTGATCAATCTCCAAGTGGGAGATTGTTCGTTGTGGAGCCAGATCTTCTAGTCTCATAGATGATATTGTATCAGTCGTGTTTGTACCCCAGTTTTATATGATATGTAGGTGGACTGTACAGTCACCCCAGCGGGGACCATCCCCCCTAGCTGGGGGGTCTGGGGGCAGCGCCCCCGAAAAAAAAATTTGGGGCTGTTTTCACCAGCTGTTTTGTGGGCCCATGGTTTTGGGTATCCCGTAGTATTTTCCCATTGTATTTCCCTTATAAAATAAAGACATTGTAATACGGCTAGGGATGATGATGTATTAGGTTTTATGCATTGTAAAGATCTCCGAGATCAAGAGAGAGACTGTGAAACAGAGAAGAGGAAGTGCAGCGGTTGTGCTGCAAGTTGTATCCCTTCACCTTGCTGGACGGTAATAATAAGAAGCACTGGCAAATTCAGTGTGGACGTAGCCCAAGTTGGGTGAACCATGATATATCTGTGTCTCTCTTGTAATGTGTATGTGTGATTATATTTGCATTTCTGTTTATTGTTATTGCTCTACGATCTTGTTTTCTAACAGGAGGGGCGCAAAATTTCTCTGTGATGAGGTAGGGTGAAGGTCTGAGAAGAAATTTTAAAATTTCTAAAAGTTACAAACCTAGAGAACTCAACTATGACGATCAGGTTGATGTACAAAGGTCAAGGAATGATAAAATGCAGAGATAATAGATCAAATAGATAAAAAATGAAGATTTGATAACCGAATGAAAACTGGGATATCTCGAGTGGAGTCGCCAATTTCTGTTCTAGCAAATTCGTCTTACGGATAGTTAAACTTACTCAAAGATTAAACTAGATTCAAACAAGCTTAATCTAATACATATATGAAACAAATGGGATCTTAAACTCCTAGATCTAACTCAATGCATAAATACCAGATTACTGAGAGAGAAGAGATGGTAAAACTTACCTTAGATATGCTAGTTGTCCTAGCTCTAGTTTCGACTTGATGCCCAAGATCTGAACCTATTTAAGAAAGAAAAGATGCAATATCTCCAAGTACTAGATGCAATGATTGAGATCTAAATATTAATGAAACGTATTATGGATCCAAAAGCAAGAAACATAACATGGGAGAATAAGCCAAGTTATATTAAAGGTAGCTAAACAATATCAATACAAGATTACCCTTGATGTCCAAGTTGCAATTACTCCTTCCAAGCCTTCCTCCTTACTATCTCTGCAAAACTTCCAAGACCATAGGTTTGATGCCTCCAAAGTTATCCCCCTAGCTTATGGATGGATTCATTCTTATAGGATTTGGGAGGCCAACCACTAGGAGATAATAATGGATCTAAGGGAGTAGAAGGTGGATCAAGGAGATGACTCACAATGAGGAAGAAGGAGGAGATGATATTCAAGAGGAACCGATATCCCTAAAGTTTCTCCTTCGAATCCAAGATACTAGCTTCAAGGAATAAGGTGGTTGAGGGGATTTTCGCACCCCCAACGTTGAGCATAGCACACTGAAGTTGTAATTTTTGTGCCCCTGTAGGCATGCAGGGCATGAAAATGTCGTAATTTCGCTCCTTGCACCATTGGAAGGACACAGCAATATGAGTAAAATGGGCCATGTGAGGTGGCATTCGACCATGAGGGGTTGTATTTTCTTTCTAGGTAAGATTAAGGAAGGTACCAAAACAGAAATGAGTCTCAATACTTTCTAGGAGGGGTAACATTTAGGTTCTGCATGGTGATAAGACATGAAGACCCGAAATGGTGCTCAAAGTGATGATTTTAGGTATAACAATTTTGTAGGAGGACTTGCTCACCAATGTTCTCTATTACTTGTTCGACATGTACTGATGGTGAGTCTCTTTATTTGTATCTTAGGGGATGAATAATAGCTGATTTTATGTCATAAGGTATGAGACTAGAAATCTTACTTTCCCTTTGTTCATGAATTTGCAGGACCATTGAGATGGAGAAACATTTTTGCAGCTTCTTTTTGGTATTGCTTCTATTGTCCAACAATATTTAGATTTTGATTCATAATTCTCTATTTGTCAATCATATAGCTGTGTGCCTGATTTCCGACTGATAGATAAATGTGTCCCAATACTTAGTTCTCCCTCATTAATAGGATCAACTATGTCTTTATCACCTTGAATGACTTGATTCAAATTCCTTATGTTAGTGTCTTCATCATAGGGTTTTTCCCATGGCTTTCCTTCGTTAGGTTTGAGGGGTATTATAAATATTTTCCCTTCCCCTTTAACTTTTATCTTATCATTTTCTAATGAGATGGCCATCTTCATCTTTCTTCCCCATAGTCTACCAACCAAGGATGTATATGGGGTCATCCCATCGACTGAGTCAATGACCTCATAATCGATTGTTGTTGATATTCCCATAATAATCGTTTGAGCATCTTTTAAAACTCCAATTGGTTATATCACGCATTGGTCTACTAGTTTGAGGTAATTTCGAGATCTCACTGGATTTAGTTGACCCATTTTTAGCCACATTACTTGTGGTAGTATATTTACTTATGATTTGAAGTTGACTAAAATTGTCAAACCTCATAGTCTTCTATCTCTATTTCAACTAAGTGGTCTCAATCCTTTGAATTTTTAGCTTCGTGATTTAGTTGAGCTATTGTTTTTGAACTCCTATCATTTTCTTGATACGATTTTAAGAGACTTAATAACTCGATTAGTCTTCCTATTGCTTCTTCCTTAGCTAAAAGGATGAGGAATTCATTTAAGACTATGTTTTTATTCATATGTTCTTGTTTGGTTTCCTATAATTATTCTTCTTGGATGATGTCCCGAATAGTTTTAGTGCTTCCTTAGATATTTTGTTTTTCTTACTGGGGTTAGGGTACTCCAGTTCTTTACTATTTTTAATTCTTGCAATAGGATTTTCCTGGGCAATGTCATTCCCTGTTGTGGCGCCTAACCTTGTAAAGACTTGTAAGTTTTTGCAATTTAATTTTGTGAACTTTGGGAAGATCTATAGTAGGTGGGAAGTCTTCTTATTCCATTTTTTCTCTAACATGATCAAATAATATTATAATGAATGGTATCCAACACCATATTTTGTACATAATTTTAAATAAGTTCTGGCTTTTAGGGACACTTGGGACTAAATTGGTCAGTTTTGTAGCATATGAAGCGATATGATATTCTTGGTCAACCACCAAAGTGACCCCCCATGTTTACTTTGCACCCTCTAAAGCCACAACGGTTGTCGTAGCCACCTCATCCACTATATTCTCCTTGACTATTGTATACATTGTTTTGGTATCAACTGTGTTTTGGATTCTAGTCAATTGCTTGAGTGTGATAGACATTCACTTTGTTTCTTGCATTTAGTTGACATTCAAAAGTATTATGGGATGCCTCTTCACAAGTGGTGCACCATTTTCTCTTGTTGCGCTGAAGAGGCACATTCTACAGCCCAGTAGGGGGATGTGTAACTCCTTCCGTGCTTATCCTAGAGATGACACGTGTCCTTTTTAAAAAATAATAAAATATTATAAAAAATAACAAGTTGGCTCAAATTAGATTTAAAACATTTACAACAACATATATATATAACTAATTTAAAACATTTACAATGGAATATATATAAAACTATATAAATTAAACAAATTAAAACTCTTCCTCAACATTTTCACTTTAAATAGAAGTTTGCACCTCGAGAGATTTGATGCCTCTTGGCGCTTGGTAGATCCCCTTTTAAGATGAATCTATTCTAGTTATTCTTCAACTTGTGAGGGAAATCACAGGATATATGGTTAGTTGAACATTCTCAGATGTCATAGTAACTCTCCATTTTTAATGGTCTAGTATCTATGTTGATTGACAAGCTTCTTGCAGTTGTCTTTATTGTGGCATTCATGCAAATATTTTGTACACCATAACTTCAAGCATTATATAGTCAAGTATTTAAGAGACCTATGTATCATGTCTATTCTATCTCCTAGTATTTTATCAATGCTCAAAGTGACCCATTCATTGTCAATCTCGATACGCTGAGCTATTCTGAGAGCTTATTCTTAAGTTTGGGTCTCATGCATTCTTAGAGGTGACTTGATTCTGAGAAGTAGTCTAGCAATGAATCACTAGACTATTAATTAGTCATCTATCATGTATGGTATCTAACTAAGAAGATGTTTAAATCTTGTATCATAATCACGAATGGATTCTCTTGGTAATTGCTTGATTTCTTTCAACTTCTAAGTTGCTATATGCTTTCTATCCTATGCCTTAAAAATACAAAAAAATTATGTTTGATATCATTCTTTTTCCTATGATGGTTTTATGCATACATAAATCATGTAAGGGCTCGTTTCCTCAGAGCTCCTACAAACTATATGACTTATTTTTCTGCAGTGATAACATTGATTACATCCCAAATATTTTCACATAAGAATTAATGTCATTTGGGTTCTTTATCCCCTTCAAAGATGGGTATTTGTGTGGTGTGGTAGATCACCATTGTTGGTAGATCACCATTGTTGATGTAATAAGAATAAGTTGACTTGAGGTTTGGATTTCCACTTCTTTATAGCTAATGATTTCAAAAGATCATGACTCTTCAACAATGTCTTTTGTCAATTGAGGTGTTTCTTCTTTGTCCCTAATTAATTCTAGTAGGGGGGGTGCTTCCACAAGGTCCTAGTACTTGACATGGATACTAGTTTCTCCTTCACTTGGAATGATGGAAACCTAATTTCCATCCTTAGGTCTCTCAATTATCATCCTAATAAGTTATCATTTTTTGTCTAGTTGATTCCATATTGATGTTTGACCAAGTTCAATACGCAAATTATTGGGAATTTCTCTCACAATGGCACTTTGATGGGATTGTGGTAGTGTTATACAAACTACAAAGTCCTGTATGCCGGTTCCTTCTTTGTTTTCTGAGTCTAACAGACATAGTGATCCAAATCCTACAACCATCCTTTGTAGATCTTCATCCAAGGTTGTATAAGTTGTGGTCACTCTCTCTTCTTCCTTTGGTCAATTGAACTTTGTCTCGGGTAGTGCCAGAATTGTACCTTCATTTTTCCTTTCCTCTTTAACCAACAATTACTAACAACTACTCATAATTCTTCCCTTATTTTCCTTCTTTTCTCTCTTTCAATTTTCTGGATATTCATTGTTGCTTTATGTGCTGAAATTTTGATTGGTTTTTTGACCAACTTGCATTATATCTGGGTTTTCCTTTCTATACATTTCGACTAGCATGTCTCTTTTTACTAGGTCCTCATGGTAAGCATCCCCCCCATTGTTGACCAAACTTACTCTAAGTCGGAGATGGTGCTAGGCAAGTCAGATTTCATTTATTTAAAAAGTACTCCCACTCATCTTGCCTCTTTTCCTTGTCGGTAGAAATAGGTGTATTCAATGATGATTGAGGTTCCACAATGTGTCCAACCCCTTTATCAATCAAAAACTTATGGAGAAGGATTGATACTTTACATAGGAAGCTTCCACTCAGATCGTCGTAGAATCTCCCTTTTATGTTGTTGACAGTTCTTTCTTCAAGTTCTTGTTCCTCACAAAACTCGTTTGCAATCTTCTCAATCCACTCGTAAAGATTGGTCCAATAATCGTTTTTCAGCCTATGCATTAGTTCTCTATCTTCTTTACTTGGTGTCATCTACATGATTTTGAATAAATTTGTAGATTAGCACTGATACAAACTCCAAGAATTTTTCACGTGTCTCGATGAAAAATATTTCCTGTGCTTGCATGATTGTCGATCGATTTCTTCTAGCATTGTTGTTGATGTATTTTTTAATTTTTCTATACCACCAACTATGCACTTCTTCTAGTGTCAACATTTATGCATACATATCTTTATATGTTGTCCCAACAATAGAACCAATGTTACAATCTAGGGGATTACAATCATTAATTACGATTGATACCCATTAAGAGAGATATACATGCATAAAATAGACGAAAGTAGATATGATTCCAATAATCCATTATATCATTAATAGAAGGATATATTACAACAGAGATGGATAACAAAGTTTGTATACATATGAACCGACATATAAATATACACAGTTGTTCACATAACCGATGAGGGTACGGGCTGGTGGGTATTATATCAGATTGGCTAAGCTGCTACTTCATAATGTTTTATAGGAAACAACCGAGATTACAGCTCGCAACTCTTGACTCTAGCTTGACTTAAGATCGCTGGATCAACTATTGCTTCTTGCTACACTCTTGCTAGCTTGCTCAACTCAAATATAGCTCATATTATATCTGCTTGATAAACTCAACTATTGCCCTAACTACATGTGATAACACAACTCAGCTTATCTAGATTGTTAATCCCTCGACCCCTAAATATGGCAATCCAAAATAACAAAGCAATATCTCTAGTGGGGAAACCCAATCTCCATAGGCTTAATAAGATGGATGCTACCCAACTAAAATAATTGGCCCCATGCAGAAGCAAAGGGGAGGCTTACTTGCTAGGCCAACCAAATACTTGACTATCGATCAACTAGTGAGCCTAGTCGACTAACTGACTAGGCCCTTCCAACAGCTGCTCAAAACTTCAATGGCGGCTCAGAAATTCACATCCATGGACAATGATTTAACCAAAATATTTACTTTGTTCCATATTAGTATGGAAAAGGTAATCAAGATTTAGCACTTTAAAAAATTAGACATGGTTGTGCTTGTGTAAATATGCAGAGATATTATGTAGGTATGAATACCACATGTCACAAGGTTGACAAGTGTAATGCTTAAAACGATGTTAGTTGTAATACTTGACTTTTGGAAATTGCTTTAACCTCTTTTAACTACTGTGGCCTTTTATGGGTCAACTCTTACCTTAATCACATCCTACATTACACATGAATAGGATACAAAGTCACATTAGTTTTCAAATCACATCCTACATTACACATGAATGGGTTACAAAATCCCATTAGTTTTCAAAGATGTTGAAGCATTCAAGGCGAAAACAAATTCAATTTTTATTTTCTTGCATAAATCATGCAGCACATGAACCGATGTTGATACCCATGAGTTCCGAGCATGGAACCAGCTGTCAAAGAAATCCTAAAACGATAGAAATAGGAAGATGAGTCTCCCTAAAGGACCCATATGCTAAGGAATAATATCAATTTTTATAGTGTGGGGTCGATGGGTCCTTTTCCTTCTTGATCTTGCGAGGATCAAGGAGGCTAATAGAAAGTGAGATCGGGCATTTAGGCATTCAAAAAATATTTGGAAGGTGTTACATCAACAATGGAATAATTTCTAACGTCTATGCTGAATTTTCTTATGTCATTTTTTTATAAATTTCCGAGCTTCATCACCTATAAGTTTTCCATTTGTTCTCAAGCCAAACTTAGAGGGTTAGGAAGATACACATTGTCTTTGTTCATCCAATGACATCGTTCCACATTTCGTGTCCATTTTTCCTTAGTCGTCTCTAGTGATATATTCTCTAAGGTCATGAATTGTATTCAATGCTAAATTCATACTCGCCATAATTTGTTTCATTACTATTGAGTACAAATAATTAACGACTCACATGAATTTATGCCCAGACATGGAATCTTCATGCTAGTTCACTTTTAAATATTAAGTCATGATAAAGTCCAAGAGACATGGGAGTCAACCTACATAGTAGAATATTATAATTGTATTTCCAATAAATTATCCAATTTTCGAGCTGTATTCCAAACTATATCGATTACAAAACATGCAGGCCTGAATTTTGATGTCACACACGACATTTGTCACATTTTATATGTATAAACTCTCAAATTTCCCAAAGATGTATATTAATATGAAAGCATACTAGAGACCTAGATGGAAGTTCGTTGTGTTGCAGGTATGGTGTTCAGTACGTTGTATTTTTTCTTAGTTTGATTTTTCTAGCATATTGAAAACTTCCTACATCAAGATATATTCAGAAGGTTCATAAGGGTATACCTTAGAAGATTCATAATAGTGATTTTTTTTAGGGAAAAGACATGAGTTGTAATGAAATTATTTTTTCTTTTGGTAAGAAAACATAATGAATTGTAATAAAATTATTTAACCAACATTTATCTGAAGATCTGCCTCATCTAACATCTATTAATTATGCAAAAGGATATCACTTATTTGAAAGAAGAAATAGTTAAGTTACCAGCCATGAAACTCAATTCATTGTAATCTCATCCCTACAATATAAATGTATGCTTATTTCATTCTTGCTAGATAGTTTTCTTCTTTTGTAATCAAGGCATAGATTGGATAATATAACATAATTTCAAACAAAAGCAAATGTAATTAATGTTAAGATTATCCCAAAAAGCATTACAATATAAATGTATGCTTATTTCATTTTTGGTAGATTGTTTTCTTGTTTTGTAATCAAGACAGAGATTGGATAATATAACATAATTTCAAACAAAAACAAATGTAATTAACGTTAAGATTATCCCAAAAAACATTAAACTAAAAGTAAAGGTTCGGATCTATTGCTATATAACTCTCCCTTGTTAGTATAATAATATGAGTATAAAATTAATTCTTTGTTAGTGTAATAATATGAATATAAAATTAATTATTTATTATTGTACAATTCTGTATTAATTTGAATTCAAGTTTGAGGAAGCGTATTAATACTATATACGAAGCAATGATTCATAAAGTTTGATAGTACTATGTAAAGGGGTCCAAGGAGAAAGAAGAAAATTCTTATGAAGAATATGGGAAGGAATGAGACACAACCAAATTTTAGCTACATCATTTAGGAAATTGACATAGACTAGATCTGAAGATTTCATGTGGATAAATCATTCATTAATATACAATTAACCATAATAGACATAAATACTTTTTATAAGTACTATCTTAAATAAATATATAAGATTTAGTTTATATGTGTGAGTCAAATTCATTGATTGATGAAGAGAGATTTATGCTTATTTCATTTTTGGTAGATGGTTTTCTTCTTTTGTAATCAAGGCAGAGATTGGATAATATAACATAATTTCAAACAAAAACAAATGTAATTAACATTAAGATTATCCGAAAAGGCATTACAATATAAATGTATGCTTATTTCATTTTTGGTAGATTGTTTTCTTGTTTTGTAATCAAGACAGATGTTATAGGTCAAATATGCACTTCTCCATCTGTGATCACATTACACTGTCGATCACACAAAAGGACAACATGGATTGAAGAGCTAGATTGCCCTAGATGATGTATGGTCTAGAATACTCTCTTCAGCTGATAAAACCCCTGTTTACACTGACTTTTTGACATGTGCGCTACTCTATGGGTAGTAAACTAGTGCACATATGCTAGTATGCCCTACTTTCCTCAAGAGAAAGTAGCGCACACCTTGAAAATTGTTGCAAACGCTTGTTGTAAAGCAGGATAGTTGCACAATGTGCGCTACTCTTGTTGTATGAAACTCGCGCACATATTAAGATGAAGTCAAAAAATATATTAAATTTATGAATTGGGATTAGTTGAAGTTGGCTCTGCAACTTCCCCAACTTCCCAATTCAACCACCTCTCGATTCCAACTGCCTACCTTGTTCCATAAATACAAGGAGGATCCATGAGAGGAGTTAGTCATAATGACCTAGAAGAAAGGCTTGAAGAATTGTTACAATGGAGGAAAGTCCCAAGTCATTGTGAAGAGCAGGAGCCCAGGACTAGGTTGCAGAAACATCTTGACATGTCAGGTATATTGTACCAATTTCATGTTTCTTTGACAATAAAAAGGTCGAAATACCCTTCCTGTCCCAAATCGAATGTCTACTAGATTGCATGTTCATTTGGATTAATATCTGATTATATTTGATGTTAAATTACTTTCTGATTTCATCATATTTATATATAGTCAAGATACGCTGAGGAAGGTATCCTTTGTATTGCAAGTTCATCAAGAGGGAGATCAAGCGGGAGATCAAGTGAAAGCTAGGACCAGCCATCGGTTAAAGGTATATCTTTCGATATCCCGATCTCTTTCATTTGTAAGAACTAGTTGTAATGCAATTAATGTATTTACCTGTCAACCCCGCCCAACTGGTAGTGTCCATCTCATCACTATAGGGTAAAAATCCCGAACAACAGACTGGCGACTCTACTGGGGAGTAACCGATAGTTTTTTTTGCTCTAGGAGACTTAGTTTAGGGTTTATTCCAGTCCCTTTTTTAGTTTTTGATTCTCTGAGAAGTCTTGTAGGCCTCTGTTACCTATTCCTTACTGCTTGATTCATCTCAGTTTGTTGTTGCAAAGCTTGTTTCTGTCCTTTTGTGACATGTGCGCTGGTCTTCCCTACTAACAGTAGCGCATACCACCTGATGAGCAATGCTTTATACACTACACAATAGTGCATATGTCCTAGTGTGCGCTAGTTTCTGCACTGCACATTAGTGCATTTTCCTGTAGTGTCAAGTTTTCTTTTAGGGTTTGTTTTCCAGTGGTTTGCTTCCACTCCCAGCCTGTTGCTTTGACTCATTGACTGACCCCTGAGACTTCCATGTCTCTGTTGAGTCTTGTTGACCTCTCTCGAGTCTTTTTAGTTTGTTTTGCTTGCTTGAGTACTTGGTTAAGTGTCTTTACTGCTTTCTAGCCGTTTTTGAAGTTCGTGCACTATTCTCTTTTTGACATAGTTGCATGCTTTCTCCCTAGTTGCTCTTTGCAGTTATACAAACCCGTGTCTCTGCATTTATTGTTTGTAGCAACGATAACACACTTTCACTGTGTCTTATCCTTTCCATTAGGGTTTGACCTTCAAGTTTGAGTCCTTAGGGTTGCTTTCGAAAGGTTGCTTGGTTTAAATACTTCTTGATTTCCTTTTTAGTTTAGTCTAAGTAAGTCAAAGTCTTCTAGTTAGCCTTCTTTCGAGTCCGTGTGTTTAGTAAGGTTATTCTTGGTTCGCTTGCTTACTTTTTGCTTGGCTTAGTGCTTTCTTAGGGTTTGGATGCTTAGGAGAAACCTGTTTAGGGCTACCTTTCTGTTACGAGTGTCTCTTTTCCCTACTTCTTTTTCACATTTTTCCAATCCTCAAGTTTTTCTTGTGAAAAAATTGGTAAGTCAAGTCTTCATCGAGTCTTTTGATTCGTTTGTTTGAGCCATTTAGGTGTTTGTCTTACGCACACTTTACAGTTAGATCTTACTTGCTTTTGTACAAAGTTCTCTTTCTTTTACAATTATCAAAAAAGACAAAAAGTTGTTCAAGTAGCTTAGTAGTAAGGTCTTTCATTATTTTGAGGTAGCATAGTTTGCTTTGAAATATTAAAAGAAAAATAAAAAAAGAATTTTGATTTTGGGATTGTCTAGTTTTTTATTTCTGAAAGAATACAAACAAGAAAGAGAAATTTTTTTGTGAATTTGAAAGCATTACTTTACATGCACTTTACTTTAATAACAAACCATTCCACACACCGCACTACAATCCTTGAGTAACAAATAGCCCTTAAAATGAAATATTAATAAAATTTACTAGCAACATTTTTCTTCTTAGGAATACACTTCATCAACTAGCTTAGGATAGAGTTTTGGACTTAAATCACCTTAAACGATTTGAAACTGGATTCATTACTCAACAACCATAGTACGACTTTCACTTAGGTAAATCCATCTCTATCAAATAGTCCTGGGATGCTCTACTCAAAACAGAGTTAAGCACGAGACCATGGGAGATTGGAATTATTGAGGATATCCCCTCACTTTCCTCTCAACCATAAACCAGAGTTGACTCGTGTACGGGGGTCCTTTCGGACTTCGAGCTTTTCTACCCTGCCCATGCGTTTCAACTAAGTTGACGAATGTCCCCCCAAGTTATTTTATATTGATGGTAGCCTTAGTATAAGACTTTTAGGGCTCTACATAGGTAGAGTGGGTGATTATTCCCACTTCACCTTGAATAGACGTGGAAGGTAACCCTTTAGTATTAATCCTGGGAAAGCGTTTTGGTGATTCAAATGCTTGCACCCAGTGGACCTCTGGAGGATGCCACGTAACTGACCATCGATACTCTGTTAGTCTGTTCTGGGCCCTAATCATCCCAAACTTGCTTCCGAGAGTATTTTCCATTGTTTGCCTAGTTTGATTACTTTTGAATTTTTTAGTGGTGTGCTCTTTGTACCGTTTGTTTTTAGTTGGCCTTAGATATTTTTTGGCTCGTTGAGTCGAAAAATATGGATAGCATCCTAGTGAGCACCGATCAAGGGACCCCTGTTCAAGGGGCTCCTTGTGCTTTTCCATTCATTGGAAACATTGGTACTCCCGTAATGGTTACTTTGAATCTTCCGGGATTCACTATAGGGTTACCAGTTTGGTTTTTTTCCACTCCGAATGCCTTGCATGCTCCTGATGCTTCTCAAGTAAGCACTTCACATCAAGAGCATCAGAACCCTATGCCTGCTTCACCAGTAACATCTTCTCCTTCTCCTTCTACCTCATGTGGTGAAAGTAGTAATACTAGTAACCAACAGTCTAAAAGGAATAGACGAAGGAATAATAGGAAGAAGATGCCAAAGCAAGGGGGTAGCCTCCCAACCTCTAGAAGTCATGCTGGGTGCACCCACCCAACCTCTAGAGGTTGGGGGGGAACTTTCAGTCACTGTAAAACATACTGAACCTTGCCACCTAGCCTCTGAAGGTCATGCTGGGGGCACCTACCCAACCTCTGGTGGTCATGTTGGGAGAACTTGCTAAGTCACTGGAAATCATACCGAACCTCGCCACCCAGCCTCTAAAGGTCATGCTGGGGGAACCTACCCCACCTTTGGTGGGCATGTTGGGAGAACTTGCTCAGTCACTGGAAATCATACTGAACCTTGCCACCCAGCCTCTGAAGGTAATGCTGGGGGAACCTACCCAACCTCTGGTGGTCATGTTGGGAGTACTCGCTCAGTCACTGTAAATCATACTGAACTCACCCACCCAGCCTCTGAATATCATGCTGGGGGAACCTACCTAGCCTCTAGAGGTCATGCTAGGAGCAAACTTTTAGTCAATGTAAAACATACTGAAAGCATGTCTTCAACCACTGTTGCTAATGTTGAGGACACGTCATTGATCACTGCTGGTCATATTAATGACAAGTCACCAGTTCATGTGAGTCATACTGTAGACACTGAATCAACCACTGCAAGTCATGCTGAGAAAGTTGACATTGTTGACAAACCTAATAAATAGAAGCTTAAGTTTCCTTGTAAGTTTTACGAGGGAGACCACCTGACCTATTTGTGCCCTGTAATTCTAGAGGTGCAAAGATTGTGGTCCATAGTTCAAAAGTATTTTGCTTCTGAGCAACCAACCACTACAAGTCATGTTGGCGGCACGCTATCATCCAATGCTAGTCATGCTGAGAGTACTGTTGTTGTAAAGGAGTCTAAGCTTATAGGACGAAAGCCAAATTTCCCTTGTAAAATTTGTAAGGGAGATCACCTTACTCACCTGTGCCCTGCTATTCCAGAGGTGCGGAGAGTGTGGTCCATGTCGAAAGGATCCTCTACTCCTAAATTGTCTATAGAATCCCAACATACTGATCAACCTTTGGTTGATGAAGTGGTTGAACCAATGTAGTCTTTGGTCAACCCAACTCTTCCTCCGGAGAGTGAAGTGATCGAATCGATGCAATCTTCGACCGATCCCATCAGTCCTTCAGAGACTGATGCACTTGTCCCTAAAGTCTTATGCATTACCAGTCCGGATGTTTCTGAAATGGGGGGCACTTAATCTATTCCAAGTGAACCCCTACGAAGCTCTGGGATCATTTCCTTTGATTGGAATAGTCTAACTGGGCCTCGTCTTCCTTCTGCTATACCTTTTCAGATAAAGGTTGATATCGGAAACCATGCGGTTCATCGATGTATTATAGATGAAGGAGCCTCTGTTAATATCTTATCCCCTTTTGTTTGGAGAGATTTAGGTTTTCCTAACAATGTTTCAACAATTAATTGGTCGTTGAATTTTGATAGAAGACCTAGTGAACCATTGGGATTCCTCCCTCAGGTACCCATTACATTGTGTGGAAAAATAATCTTACTTGATTTTATGTTTTTGAAGGACCCTATGGATTTTGATATGATCCTCGGGCATGATTACGTATATGTTATGCAAGCTATGGTGTCTACGCTCTTTCGTGTGATGTATTTTACTCACAACGAAAGCATTGTCACTATCGATCAACTTACATTTGTTGATCCCTCTTATTACCCAACTATAGACCAAGTATATCCCTCACCAGTAGGCACTACCATGTCACAATCAAATATTGTGGCATATTGTTCCTTGAGTCCAATTGCTACTGAGAAGAAGCCTCTGAATTCATGCTTACCTTCTCGGGACTGGGTCCCGGCAATTGACCAGTTGATGACTCCATCTGAATGTTTAGACATGCATTCTATTTGGGATGATATACTTCCATTTGATGAAGTTTTCCTAAAGTCTATAATGCAGTCTGCCATTCATTTGGACATGGATCCACCTACGAGCATTTTTCTACCTTCACTTCGAGCTCGTTAAAAAGAGTAAGGAGGCTACGAGCATTCTTCCACCTTGACTTCGAGCTCGTTAAAAATAGTAAGGAGGCTACGAGCATTCTTCCATCTCTCATTTGAGCTAGTTAAAAATAGTAAGGAGGTCACGAGTTTACTTTTTCGGCATCGTTAAAACTTTACGAAAAAATATCTTTATAGAGTTCTTTCATGCTCTTGTTTGACTCTTTAAATATGACAAGATTTCCGAGTATAGTTGTCATTTCAAACTCGTTAAAGGATTTGAAGCGACATCCACTTAGGTATAAGTTTACCCCTTTTCCGGACCTTTGTGGATCATTTATGAAAAAGGTATACTCTAGTCATCTGTGGCTAGAACAGTTCTCCTCTCACTATTTTATACTTTTTCGGGGGAGGGGACTAACTATACGAAAAAGGACCTTTTGGAGCCTTCTTTAAGGTTTTCAGGCTCTTGAAATATGAAAACACCAAGCGAGCACTCACCTACTTGTGCTTGATGTGAAATCCACGAGAGGGTATACAAAGGATTGTTTAAGTTTTTTAGACTCTATAAACAGGAAAACACCGGTGAGCATTAACCTACTTGGGATCGATATTAAAATCCACGAGTAGGTGTATGGAGTTATTGTTTAAGTTTTTCAGACTCCTTAAAATTGAAAACACTAGCGAGAAAGAATAGATCTCGGCTCGATATTAAAATCCATAGATCAATATTATAGAGTATTCATCTATCTCTTCTTCGAACTCTTTAAAAAATGAAGAAGGTCCTGAGTCTTCCTCCCATGGGCTCGTTAAACTATTACATGGTTGGACCTATTGAGTTTTCTATTTTTCTTGGACTCATTAAAACAACAAGAAGAACATTCTTTTATCAAAAAGAATAAGGGATAAGAAGGGTATCACGTCTTTTTCAGTTTCAAAGGCAGTTAAGTCAGTCGTATCCTTGAACACAACACCTACTTGAGTCTTTCATGTCAGTTGGGTTTTAGTTTTTGGTCTTAGGGTGAATCTGATCTCCGAGTTTTACTCCCTTGGTTGGTTATTCTTCCAACCATATGGACGATCTGTCAATGTCTCCTACATTGCAAGCTTATATCACTTCCTCTTTATGTTGAAAGATTCCTAACTCACTTTGTGTCATGCTCACTATTCAAGATACAGCCTGTTTCGACCATTCTACAGCTTACCTTGACTTCATGTGTCGACCATCTTGGTGTCAGTTTGTTTCATCTTGTTACTTATTCTACTCCACATCAGCTCATACCTGCGAGTGTTCTTCGTGTTGGATGATGGAGGATGCATTAAGTCCTCCCTTCCAACGGACTTCTTCCCATCGACTTTAGCTCATTATGCTCTGGGAACGAAGTTTAGAGTTTCGGTTAGTACCTTGGGGATTGAAGTCATCAGTGGCAGTTTCCCTCGCTGTTGAGTAAATGGGAATACATCAATGTCTCTTATTTGATAGGTTCCTGAAGTGTTTGACTTCAAGTCCTCTTATTCACACTTGTTGGATCGTACTAGGTACCTTGAGCCCCATTATCATTATCGATGGAAGCCCTTGCGTTTGTTAACGATATACATCAATGACCGGTAATCAAATGATAACCCCAATGTTCGACTTTAGCTCATTTATTCGAATGGTTAGGGTTTGTACCTTGGGTTGTTTTGGATGAAGACCTTGGAATCATGATAGCATCACAATATTTATGTTATCCCCCAAGTTGTGCAAGATTGAGCCTCACTCATTTTGGCTCTTAATGAGACATAGATCCAGCTTGTTGTTATGGCTATGATCTCTCTTTTGACATGGATCCATGCTTATATTTCAGTGGCCATGCTCTATATATACAACTCCTAGTTATGTATCAAAGATAATGCTAGACATCTATATGATGTCAAGATTGTAATTGCTCGTTGACCTTGATTGTTGTTTCAAGTGTTTTTGTGACTTGGTTCTACGATTTCTTACTCCTCCTTTGACTTGGACTTATAATGTATTTCGGCCATGGCTTCCCTCTGACCTCACACATTAGGGGGCATCTATTATAGGTCAAATCTGCACTTCTCCTTCCGTGATCACATTACGTTGTCGATCACACAAAAGGACAACATGGATTGAAGAGCTAGATTTCCCTAGATGATGTATGGTCTGGAACTACTCTCTTCAGGTGATAAAACCTCTGTTTACACTAACTTTTTGACATGTGTGCTACTTTATGGGCATTAAAATAGCACACATCTGCTAGTATGACCTACTTTCCTCAAGAGAAACTAGCGCACACCTTGAAAATTGTTGCAAACGCTTATTGAAAGCAGGAAAGTTGCAAACTATGTGCTACTCTTGTTGTATGAAACTCGCACACATCTTAAGATGAAGTCAAAAATATATTAACTTTATGATTTGGGATTAGTTGAAGTTGGTTCTGCAACTTCCCCAACTTCCCAATTCAACCACCTCTCGATTCCAACAGCCTACCTTGTCCCATAAATACAAGGAGGATCCATGAGAGGAGTTAGTCATAATGACCTAGAAGAAAGGCTTGAAGCATTGTTACGCTGGAGGAAAGTCTTAAGTCATTGTGAAGAGCAGGACCCCAGGAATCGGTTGCAGAAACATATTGACATGTCAGGTATATTGTACTGATTTCATGCTTCTTTGACAATAAAAAGGTCAAAATACCCTTCCAGTCCCAAATCGAATGTCTACTAGATTGCATGTTCATTTGGATTAATATTTGATTATATTTGATGTTAAATTACTTTCCGATTTCATCATATTTATATATAGTCAAGATACACTGAGGAAGGTATCCTTTGTATTGCAGGTTCATCAAGAGGGAGATCAGGCGAGAGATCAAGTGAAAGCTAGGACTAAACGTCGGTTAAAGGTATGTATTTTGATATCCCAATCTCTTTCATTTGTAAGAACTAGTTGTAATGCAATTAATGTATTTACCTGTCAAACCCACCCAGTTGGTAGTGTCCATCTCCTCACTATAGGATAAAAATACCGAACAACAACAGAGATTGGATAATATAACATAATTTCAAACAAAAACAAATGTAATTAACATTAAGATTATCCCAAAAAACATTAAACTAAAAGTAAAGGTTGGGATCTACTGCTGTTGATGTATATGTAACTTCGGAATGTATTTCATATATATTTATTGTACCCTTATAAGAGATGTGTTATTCCTCTATAAGGAAGTGTCATCATGTGGATTGACAAGTGTCGCAAGTGTGTGTACTTGTCGATGGGTTATTAGACCACCATGTGTGGGGTCGGCCCTGAAATATATATTATATTGTGGATGTATCTAGATAGACAAGTTGGCCCCATAGTGTAACTGGGCAAACGGGTTAAGTATAAATAGAGATCAGGAGATCTCTATTTGGATCATTCGGAAAGACACACTTCTCTCACTCAGAAAGTGGCGCACTAGTGAGGAGGAGGATCATCTACTCTAGGAGACTATCTCAAGTGTATTTTGGTTGTACTTTGGTTGAGCCATTGCTCTCTCTATCTCTGAGGAAGCTATGAGGTTTTTCACCTTAGGGTTTTCCCCACGAAAACTATGTGTCTCTTGTCTCTCATGATTTTGATTCTTGTGATGCTTGTCATGCTTATTGTGATTGTTATGCATTGATATACTGTATATGTTATTCTCTCAGTAAAGATCCAAGAGTATTGTGAATTAATGCTCAAATTTTAACATGGTATCAGAGCTAACCTGGGAAGAAGACATTTTGTAGTGACGAAAACTTGAGTTTCTTGTTTATTGGGTTTCTCTCCACAGGTTTTGGAAAAGAAGTATAGTAGATTGACTCTACTCATCAAGGAGAATCTATCTGTCTAATTAGAATTCAATTCTGAGCATTTTCAGATTTGGCCCTAAAAATTAGGGTTTCCACAAAAATAGGAATTTCTGAAATCTGAATCCATAGCTGGACGCTCCTTGCAAAAATCAAAGTTTAGAGCTTTGGATCAAGATTTTTGGCTGGGTAGATCTCCGGGAAACTCAAACCCTAATTCAGGGCTCTCCCAAGTGAACCCGGGAGGACAAAAAGGAAAATCTGAAGGGTAAAGCTTTGTTGATCTCAAATTCTGAATACACCAGGCTGATCAGCTCATCAAGGTGCATCTTTCTATCCTTTCAAAAAGTTGAAATTCACATTTTGAATTTTTAGGGTTTTTCCGACAAACCCTAATCCGGGACCAGATCCAATTTTCAGCATTTCAAGTGGTAAGACCTAAATCTTTTCTATTTCCATTTGAAGTACTCTTTAAGATGTCTCACCACACCAAGATTGAGGATAAGCTTGAAGGGGCTGATAACTTCCGAGCTTGGAAGTATAGGATTGGGTTAATCCTGGAAGAAAATGAGTTGGACTCATATATAAAAGAAGACATCCCTATCCCAAAGGATGAAGAGGCTAAGGTTTTGCATAAGAAGAACTTGGTCAAGGAAAAGAGAACAATTGCTGATTCTATCAAAGACCATCTCATACCCCATGTGTCTTCTCTAAAGACACCCAAGGCTATGTTTGACTCTTTGACCAAGCTATTTGAAGGAAAGAACATAAATCGGAAGATGACCCCGCGGAATCAATTGAAAGGGATCAAGACGTCGAATGGAGAAACAATTCAATCCTATTTCTCCGAGGTCTCTCAGATCAAGGAACAACTTGAAGCTGTAGATGAAATGGTGGAGAATGGTGAAATTGTTATGACTACTTTGAATGGCCTACCTAGGTCATGGGATTCTTTTATCTAGGGGATTTGTGCTAGAAAGAAGTTAATCTCTTTCAGCAGATTGTGGGAGGAATGTTCTCAAGAACAAGCAAGGCTTGTAGAAAGAGAAGAGAAGATGGGGAATGAAGATCAAGCTCTCACAGCTCACACTAAGAAAGGAAAGTTCAAGAGGGAGCCATCCCATCACAAGAAGAAATATTCTCATCATTTTCACAAAGACAAGAAAGATCTAAGGTGTTTCACTTGTAATGAGAAGGGTCACTTTGCTTCAGAATGTCCCAAGAATAATAGGGACAACCACAACAACAACAACTCTAGCAAGAAGAAGAAGGGTAACAAAAGAAGGTACCATGCTCATGCTGTCGAAGATGATGAACCTCCAAAGAAGAAGGCTAGGGCAGAAAGTGATGATAGTAATGATGACTCATCAAGTGAAGAAGAGTATGTTCTAATATCTGGTCTCATAAGTACTATCTCCCATGGTTGTAATGATTGGTTGATTGACAGTGGGGCTTCCAAACACATGATTGGGTTTAAAGAATCCTTTGTAAATCTGTATGAACATGAATCACCCCATAAAGTGAAACTTGGGGATGATTATCAATATCCCATCAAAGGAAGTGGTGAAACTTCCTACAACCTAGATTCTAGAAAATCTTTGAAGATGAAAGAAGTCCTTTATGTACCTGGGCTCAAGAAGAACTTACTCTCCATCTCTGCATTGGATGCAAAAGGTATGAGGGTTGCATTTGTGGATGGCCAAGTCCTAATGTGGCCAAAGGGTAAAACAATCGATGATGCAGTAGTGATTGGAGAGCAAGAGGGAGGATTGTACAAATTATAGGGACAACCCGAACATGCTATGAAGACAAAGATTCATCCATAGTCATGGATCACATAGAGGTATGTATAATTTGTTTTTGCAAAAGTTAACTAATGAGTTATGCAGGACATTGAAGAGAACAAGAACACATTGCTAGACATAACTATCAAATATGATGACTAGGTATGTTTTGTTATATATATCGTATACTTTTGTATGATTGATAATGATTACTCTTGAAGTTACAAGTTTGAGTAATCTAGGACTTATGCATATTATGTTTCTTACCTTAATTGATGATATGACTAACCAGAAGAGTCATAGGTTTGAGTAAATCATGGGTTTAGGTATATTATGTTTATGACTAACCATAAGAATGCTTATTATTTTTGTTTGAAATGATCCTGACTATACATACTTGAGATTACTTGATTATACTAATGAATGTTTGATTATGTATGATGATAATACTAATAAGCATGCATAGGGATCGAGAATGAATATAAGTTCAAGAACAGGTAATCCAGGAAGCAAAGATCAAGAGGGAGCACACTCCAATGGTTTCTGCAAGGATGCAGATATTCAGAGGGAGTTGACCATCTCTCTACATTCCACAACAGAAAGGTGTAGAAGAAGCTACTTCAGATTAGGACTCCAACAACTCCTTCAAGGAAGCAAAGACTTAGAGGGAGTCCACCCAACAAACAAACAAAGATAAGTATTTTAATTATCATTTCTTGCATATTTGTTTGTTTAAATAAAATTGTTCAATGATGTATATGCTCATGTTCCTAGACTTAGGATATGTATTGTGCATATTAGAATGATTGCATTAATGAACAGTATACTACTGATATGCATGCGATGGGTAAGTGGCCTATGGCACTGTACAACATTCCATTGCTACTTATCTAGAATGAAACCTCTTTGCTGACATGTTGGGAGTTGTGCACACTCTTAACAATGTTCTGGTAGAGATTGGAAGGCATCTAGAAAGTTACGAAATATGGATAAATGTTGTATTGAAGCATTGGCTAAGATAATTGCATGACTGTATGACATATTTCTTTATGTGTAAGAATTTGTTCTGAAAACTATGAGATGTTTCTAATCATGCAATTTAACTTGTTTTGTAGGAAAGATCGTATACCATCACCTACAAAATAAGGACTACAACATTTGTTCCAGCAACAAAGATATCTATTGAAGATATTGAAGTTCCCAGGATCTGGGATGAAGTAAAGGAAGAATGCCATGATCCGTCGATCAAGAAGAATGATGTTTGGGATGTAGTCCTAAGTCCTGAAGGGAAGTTTGTTATGAATTCCATATGGATCTATCAGATCAAGAATGCTGTAGATGGAAGCATAGAGAAGTATAAATGTGATGAAATGGAAGATACACCAGATGGATTTCAAGACAGCTTTCTTGAATGGTGTAGTTGAAGAGGAAGTATACGTGGAGCAGCTACTCAGTTTTGAAATTCACGATAGGGAGTCATATGTGTGCAGATTGAAGAAATCCTTGTATGGATTGAAGCAAGCTCCCAGAACTTGATATGGTAGGATGGACAGTTTCCTATCTAGCTTGGGCTTTACCAAGAGTAAAGCAGATTCCAACCTCTACTACAAGATTGAGGAAGGAAATCCTGTGATTCTACTTCAGTACATGGATGACTTATTTGTAACAAAAGATGACAGATTAATTGCAGATACTAAGAGGAAGCTTGCTGCTGAGTTCGATATGAAAGATTTGGGAATGATGCATTATTTCCTAGGTATGGAGGTGTGGCAGAATTCAGGTGGGATCTTCCTTGGTCAAGGGAAGTACACAATAGATATCCTGAACAGATTCAGGATGATGGATTGCAAGGCCATGGCCACACCCATGGCATTGAATCTGAAGCTTCTATGTGATGCTTCATCTGAGCCGGTTGATGTCTCTATGTATCGTCAGATGATTGGGTCCTTGATGTACCTGACGAACACGAGACCAGACATTTGCTTTGTGGTGAACACATTCAGCCAGTTCCTGACAGATCCGAGGAGTGTTCACCTGGTTGCTGTAAAACATGTTTTGAGGTACCTGAAGGGTACAGTGGATTATGGGCTCAAGTATGAAGTGAATCAAAAGTTTAACCTACAGGGTTATGTTGATTCAGATTGGGCTGGCAGTGCTGCAGATAGGAAGAGAACATCTGGGTGCTGCTTTAGTATGGGAACAGGTATGATCTCTTGGTTCAGCAGGAAACAGTCCTGCGTAGCACTGAGTACAGCTGAGGTAGAGTATGTTGCAGCATGTTCAGCTAGTTGTGAGGCAGTATGGCTACGGAAGCTACTGTCTGAATTATTTGATCTCCCATTGGATGCTACTGGTATATTCTGCGATAACCAGAGTTGTGTGAAGCTGTCTGAGAACCCAGTGTTTCATGACAGGTCGAAACACATAGAGATCAAATATCACTATATCAGGGATATGGTGCAGAGAGGAGACGTGAAGCTCCTGTATGTTGCGATGGACGAGCAGATTGCAGATGTGCTGACGAAGCCACTAGCCAGGGTGAAGTTCGAGTACTTCAGGAAGAGGCTTGGTGTTCTTCATATTGACGACACTTCGAGGAAGAAGTGATGGTCACATTTGCTGAAGCCATTCCAAGCATGTTGGAAGGCGGATCCTTCACATGGCTGTGGATGTAAGCACTAGATGATGAGCATCAGGATGATGCTCTAGTTACTGCTCTGTATATGCATCATGTTGATGCTGGATATGATCAGTTGGATCATTTATATATATGTACGCATCATGTTGGATGCTGGATATGATCGGTTGGATCATTTGTATGTATTTGTATATGCATCATGTTGGATGCTTGGACCATGTATCTGTATATGTATCAGGTGGATACATTGTATGATCAGGTAGATCATGTATGTGGATATGTATCATGTATTTGTATTTGTATCAGGTGGATACACTGTATGAGCAGATGGATCATGTAGGATGATATGTATCAGGTAGATACTTGGTATGCATCAGGTGGATGCATTGTATGATTAGGTTGATCATGATGATGAGCTTCAGGATGTTTCTCCAGATGATATGTACCAGGATGGTACAAGTGATGATGATCAGTATGATCATGGGCATCAGGATGATGCCTCGTGCGATGATGATCCATTGGATCATGAGTATCAGGTTGATACTTGGAGGTCAGAGATGATATGTGGCAGGTTGTGCAAATAGCATGTAATCAGTCCTGGGAGATCTTGCCTGTCGTGCTGCGGCACATAAATGTTCCTGGGGTACTCTTTCCGGTATTGCTATGTAGTATGTAATTAGTCCTCAGATATCCGATAGGTTGAGCTATGTGCTTGTAATCAGTCCTGGGATGAGGTATTACTACGGAGACATGTAATCAGTCCTGGAGATCCGAGAGGTTGAGTTGTGTGCTCGTGATTAGTCCTAGGATGCTCTTTAGAGATCTTGCCGGTCGTGCTGCGGCACATAAATGTTCCTAGGATGCTATTTAAAGGTTTTGTCTATCCACATGTAATCAGTCTTGGAGATTTGAGAGGTTGAGCTGTATGCTCGTAATAAGTCCTGGGATTCTCTTTCGAGATCTTGCCAGTCGTGCTGCAGCACATAAATGTTCCTGGGATGCTCTTTAAAGGTATTGTGGAGGAGATGCATGTAATCAGTCCTGGGAGATCTTGCCGGTTTTGCTTAGGCACATAAATGTTCCTGGGATACTCTTTCCGGTATTGCATCCGCACATAAAATTAGTCCTGAGAGGCCACCTCTATCAGACCCTTCACACAGATGATGAAGACCTACAGGTGGTGGGCCTACATCCAGTATGAAAAAGGATTGGCTCTGTAGAACTTCCTATGACGAGTAGAGTCAGATATTGGTTGAGATAGCAGCAGCAGTGACGATGATGATGGCGATGCATCGATAACGATGATCCCGAGAAGAAGACTTGTCTAGCAGAACTGTGTTAAGACTTGTCTAGCAGAAGACTTGTCGAGAAGAAGACTTGTCCCGAGAAGAAGACTTGTCTAGCAGAAGACTTGTCTAGCAGACTTGTCTAGCAGAAATACCTTCCTAGTTAAGAGGGAGTGTTGATGTATATGTAACTTCGGAATGTATTTCATATATATTTATTGTACCCTTATAAGAGATGTGTTATTCCTCTATAAGGAAGTGTCGTCATGTGGATTGACAAGTGTCGCAAGTGTGTGTACTTGCTAATGGGTTATTAGACCACCATGTGTGGGGTCGGACCTGAAATATATATTATATTGTGGATGTATCTAGATAGACAAGTTGGCCCCATAGTGTAACTGGGAAAACAAGTTAAGTATAAATAGAGATCGGGAGATCTCTATTTGGATCATTCGGAAAGACACACTTCTCTCACTCAGAAAGTGGTGCACTAGTGAGGAGGAGAATCATCTGCTCTAGGAGACTATCTCAAGTGTATTTTGGTTGTACTTTGGTTGAGCCATTGCTCTCTCTATCTCTTAGGAAGTTGTGGGGTTTTTCACCTTAGGGTTTTCCCCATGGAAACTCTGTGTCTCTTGTCTCTCATGCTTTTGATTCTTGTGATGCTTGTCATGCTTATTGTGATTGTTATGCATTGATATACTGTATATGTTATTCTCTCAGTAAAGATCCAAGAGTATTGTGAATTAATGCTCAAATTTTAACAACTTCTATATAACTCTCCCTTGTTAGTATAATAATATGAGTATAAAATTAAATCTTTGTTAGTATAATAATATGAATATAAAATTAATTCTTTGTTATTGTACAATTCTGCATTAATTTGAATTCAAGTTTGAGGAAGTGTATTAATACTATATACAAAGCAATGATTCATAAAATTTGATAGTACTATGTACAAGGGGTCCAAGGAGAAAGAAGAAAATTCTTATGAAGAATATGGGAAGGAATGAGTCACAACTAAAGCTTAGCTACATCATTTAGGAAATTGACATAGATTAGAGCTGAAGATTTCATGTGAAGAAATCATTCATTAATATACAATTAACCATAATAGACATAAATACTTTTTATAAGCACTATCTTAAATAAATATATAAGATTTAGTTTATATATATATATATTTTGTTTTTTAATTTAATTTAATTATATGTGTTAGTCAAATTCATTGATTGATGAAGAGAGGTTTTTTATTAATATAAAAATATATTTATATAACATTTTTAATAAAAAGATTTATGCTTTACATGAAATGTACCATCAGGACCTAGCTCTGTAGCTAGGGTTTTGAAAGTCGACTCTCGTCGAAGTTTTCTGGCGGCCATGGATCCTTCCATGGTTGTTCCTCTCCTCCTTGCGTAGGCTTCCTGTCATAGGCCGACGGATGGGTTTTTTTTTCCACCTTAGAGCGACTGGTATCGACTTGGCGCGGCGACCCATTGGGGGCTGGCTTCTTTCGGCTTCGCAGTGGCGGTGACGGTAGCGCTTGTTTTGATGGATGCTGGTCCGGGGCGAGGCGTGTTCGACAGAGATGTTGGCGGCTGCGAGGGCTGTAGAGCAAGGGCTCCAGTCCCCTCCTTGTTGTTGGTGATCATGCTGAGAACGCTGTGCGACGGGGTATCCTAAACCTTGGTTCGTCGAGGGTTGGCGGTCATCTGCTCGGCAGCCTTTTCGATGGTAGTCGCCATGGGGCGCTACATCCTTTGGGTTGTCATGGCTGCTTTGTCTTTGGCGATCGGGGGTTTATTCATTACAGCTTCTAGTGGCAATGCTTTCATTTCAAGGATTCTGGGACGGTTCTTTCTTTGGGTTTTTCTTTCAGCTATGGCATTTTCTTGTGCCATTCATGGTTGACGGGATTTTAGGTTTTCTTTCTGTATTCAGATATATGCGGACTGTATTTACAGCCGGATTCACTGTTTTTGATCTATGTATGGGACTATAGTCAGGATAGTAATATGGGACAGTAAATATGTGTCAATGTAGGGATCTCTTTGATTCCATTACATGTGCAGAATGTAATTTTGTTCATATTTTTGAAATAAAATTATGACTTTTTCCAAGGAAAAAAAAATATCTATCATACTCTTCTCTATAATGGTCAACAGTTCCAGTCTGTGCACACAGCTGCATACTCTTCTCTATAATGGGTCTCTGCGCACATATCTGCAGAGCCTTCATCTCTCTTCAATCTCTTACATTATTAAACAAAACCCAACAACCAACAATCTAACAAAATCCAACCCTTACCTATAAATTTGATTTCCTATGATTGGGATTGAATGATACTAATGGAATTTCATCGTGTTTGAGTGGTCGATTGAGTCGTTGACATTTATAACACCAATTCACTATTATTCAACAATATTTATGTAGGGTAGGGCACCATAAACCAACCTATGAAATTTTTCTTGCTGTAGTGTCATCTTGGAAGTGGGATAAAAAGCGCTCTAAATGACAGTTAATCATCAAAATAAAAAGAAAAGTTATTTTCAGATAGTTTGATGCCTATGTTTATTTTTAGTTATTCATAACTTTGTATTTACATGCAGACTTCGGCTTGGTGTGTCCAATGTTAATATCCCACTCCTTACATTTTCTTGCAGGCATCTTCTAACACTGTTGGCGGGCATCTTCTCCATAAGCTGGCGGGCATTTTTCATCATGGTTGCGGGCATTTTTCTTCATGGATCCGGGCATTTATTTAGTTGGAAATTTTATTCTCATATCAATCCAAAAGGAATTCTATTTAAGGGTGCTAGCTCAATGGTAGAGAACCTGCCTTAAAGGCAGGAGGTTGGTGGTTCGATTCCTCCGTGCCCTATATATATTATCAAACCACTAAAAAGAGATAAATGACTAAAAAATGACCAAAATTTGCATATAAACGACCACCAGTACAACATGAGAGATAAGTGACCAAAATATGCATATAAATGACCACTTTTGAGTTGGCGATCGCTGGTAGCAAATTAGCGATCATTTATCATGTGACAAAAAATGTGGTCATAACCAAATCTATGACCAAATTAATGACCAAATATACAACCAAATATATGACCACAAGATAAGCTATAAATGACCAAGTTAAATATGACCACATTTTTGGTCGCGTGATAAAATGACCGCTAATTTGCTACCAGTTGTCACCAACTCAAAAGTGGTCTTTATATGTGGATTTTGGTCATTTATCTCTCATTTTGTACTAGTGAACTTCGATCACCCAGTCACCTACGCCAATAAAAAATTAAACAAGGCTAAAAGGAATTACTCAACATATAAAAGAGAAGCCATTGACACTACTTATTTGAAAATCCATTTATATTTTATATCGATCATCAATCACTCAAATATCTACTGGATAATCTAATTCACCAAGAAAATATTTTTCAATGGCTAATGTTACTACAATAATTTGAATTCGAAATTATTCTCCAACCAAGAAAAAAAATATGAGACCAAATAATTTATCAAGACTAGAAACTGGAAAAGACCCGACAGGAATTGAGGATAATCTCTACGATGCAAATATTTTTAGAGTTTAAGTAGGTCCAATAGAGCTAGTTGACATTGTGATATTCATACAAGAGGGAACAATACAACCTGTTATACCACAAAATAAATGAAAGATACTAGCAATGAAGGTTGCTCCATTTACAATAATCAATGGATATCTATACAAGAGAGGGATTAATGATATCCTTAGAATATCTGTACTCAGTCATTTAGTTTATAAGATTTAAATACTTTTTATAAGCACTATCTTAAATAAATATATAATATTTTGTTTATATATATATATTTTGTTTTTTAATTTAATTTAATTATATGTGTTAGTCAAATTCATTGATTGATGAAGAGAGGTTTTTTATTAATATAAAAATATATTTATATAACATTTTTAATAAAAAAATTAAAATAACTTATAATATAAGTTTTTAATTTTATTGTTGGGTTTGCTAGCTCATTCTTAGAATGACCCAGGTTTTGTGTAGTTCAGAGACTCAACAAAACCTCCTTTTCACCGGCCCTTTCGGAAACAATTTGCGAACAGACTGAGGTCTCACCTGAGACGAAGTTATGGCGTGGCTACAGAAGCAAGTTTCTGTAACCCGGTGATGCCCAGTTATGGAATCGGTCCACTGAGCGAAGTCACACCTACTTCTCACTCACTTCTAATACCACAACACACTCTGGAACTACGCACTAGTGATAGTTACCCACACTGCACTACAACAACGCGACTCTGGGACTGCGTTTCTGGGCAGTTGCACACGCTACAAGTTGCGCTGAATTAGTGTTACCTATGAAACTACACATTCATCATATTCATATTTACTTGCATACTTATTTATATGTGTCCCACACTTAACATATTATTCTCGTCAACATACATATGAAAATACATATAAAAGCATGAACATACATAAACGTAAACAATCTCACAGATGCAATCACACAACATAAGTATTTACGTGGTTCACCCCCTGGATGGGAACTAAGTCCATGGGAACTGTTGTTTATATTAATGGGAAGGGTCAACAATTCCAGTTTGTGCACACAACTGCATACTCTTCTCTATAATGGGTCTTTGTGCACATAGTTGCAAAGCTTCTATCTCTCTTCAATCTCTTACATTATTAAACAAAACCCAACAACCAACAATCTAACAAAATCCAACCCTTACTTATAAATTTGATTTCCTATGATTGGGATTGAATGATACTAATGGAATTTCATCATGTTTGAGTGGTTGATTGAGTCATTGACATTTATCACACCAATTTACTATTATTCAACAATCTTTATGTAGGGTAGCGCACCATAAACCAACCTATGAAATTTTTCTTGCTGTAGTGTCATCTTGGAAGTGGGATAAAAACTATTTACCAACCTATGAAATGGGATTGACAGTTACCAATCACATGTAACAATTTTAATGGTAAATGACAGTTAATGACAAAAATAACTTTTCTCTTTATTTTGATGATTAACTTTTCTCCCATTCATTTACCATTAAAATTGTTACATGTGGGAATATCCATCGTAAAAAATCAATAAACTATTTTTTTATCCTTTTGGTAGCTTAATTGCAAGCCAATGATCAATCTTTTCTAATGTTATATGGGTTTATATTGCAGATTTATAAGCTAGACAACAGTATTCAAAGATTAAGGACACCCCCTTGAGGTTGTCTTGCACCAACCTAAACGGAGAGGAGGTTCGTTGATGACAAAGTGGGTGAATTTTACTATAAGTTGTACTAATTTCCATTGCTGACTTTCAGAGGTTTGGATCGTCATTACAAGTGCAGAAATTAGTGCTAATAGGGAGTATGAGTGGGAGAGGCTCCCCACTCAGCATAGTGTATGAGTATACTATAAACAGGTTTTGTGTAGAAAACTACCATGAACATACCTGAAAGTTATTATCTTCAAATTTATTGATGTCTTCAAGCCAGAATGTTGGATCCTTATGCATTGGGGACCAATCAAGATTTCCTAGAATAAATCCCTGTTTATACTTGTCAAAATAACTTACCCTTTTAATGATATATTTTAACCCTTCTTCCAAAGAATTCAATGCTTCTACTAGATCCTGTACGAATAAATGGAGAAAATGATTAGCATTTCAAGATCCTCAAAAGAATTATCCATCTGTAACAACAAAAGAAATTTTAAAATAATGAAGCTTATGGCCACTCAAAAGATAAACTGATTTCCAACCTCATCACTCTAGGCTTGGAATTTTAAGTTTTGCAAAATTTGTGGCAACCCAAGATCCACCATCTCACTTGCAAATGTACCTTTGAAAATAATTTTTTTCAGTGTTAAAACAACAACCCTTATGACCTGGGAGCATTCACCAAAGACAGAAACAAATTAGAGGTTCATGAATATAAAAGATCCACCTCAATCTCAAATATAACACACATAGACTCTAGATGTAATAGCACAAACAAATTGGTAAATACCTTTTCCTTTGTGGAACACTTAACAACCTCCACTAGACGGGTTAAAGTGCGAGTAGCAACTAGAGCATCCACAACAGCATCATAATATGAAAGAAGCCATATGCAGAGAGGGGTCTCATAAAGGAGCTACAAGGCGAAGTTAAAAGTCATACTTCAATTACTTTTATGGAAAATTTTCATTTTTAAAAGGAATGTTTCAAGGGTAAAGATATCACATTTATCTAAACAAAGTAAAACATTATCTAGCAAAATGCAAATGATGGGTTAAAGTGAGAGTAGCAGCTAAGGCATCCACAACAACATCATAATATGAAAGAATCCATATGCAGAGAGAGGTCTCATAAAGGAGCTACAAGGCGACGTTAAAAGTCATACTTCAGTTACTTTTATGGGAAATTTTCATTTTTAAAAGGAATGTTTCAAGGGTAAAGATATCACATTTATCTAAACAGAGTAAAAAATTAACTAGCAAAATGCAGATGATATTAAGGTTTTTATCTAAACTATAAATACTCTCACATTCTGTGCTCCCATCACCAGATTACCATTTTCTTTCAACTATAGTACATTTTACTGTATTACTCTTTATTTGGTAGTTAGCTTGAAGATACCTCAAATATTCTGCATGTCCTATATAAAATCACAAACATTTATTATAAATCCAATGACTAATTCCATGCATTCATAGAAATTAGAATAGTTAATTTTCTTCTCTTTCTACCAAAACAAAGAAACAGTATTATGAGATATGCCACACATGTTTGGACACTCAAAATATGTCATAATAGTCAATATTGTTTAGGAGGGTAAGAGAAATTGTAATGGGTGTATCAAAGCCTGATGTTACATACCTCTTCCTTACATGTTGTAAAAAAAGTGCATGGTTACATTGACTAAATCAATTTAGGTTTTAAAGAATAACTACTTATAGGAACATCAAAAATACTTTAAAAAGGAGATTTTAGCCAAGTGCAAAGAGAATCATAATAATTATTCAAAGATAAATAAGCCCGAATTATGTACTGAGCATTTTTGTTAATATTGGATTTCTAGGTGCACAGTTTACCATGAAACCATAATGAGTATCAATGTCTAAGCCTTGTAAGAGATGCAGGTGGATCACTTCTACCTTTCCTTGCTGTTAACATTAGAAAAGTTATCCATATGTTAAAGAAGTATTTTCTTGCATGCCTTGGCTACTGAGAAGATATTACTCAGGAAGTGATGTTTCCCCCCATATTATTTCTATAAATGCACACCTCCTTGGTTGGACATATGTGACAGTTTGACAGAAAAGAAAGAAAATAATTTAGGTATGCATGAATGACCAAAGCAACTGATGGAACTGGAAGAGTGTATCACATGAAGTGTATCATAGTGACCTTGCTATCCTACTATTGGAGAGATTTCCCCTATTGATTTGATAATCAGTTTTCTGATATGATTATAGTTCTGAAGTAAAGCCCAATTTTCAAGTTTTTATTGCAACCTTTGACTAAATTCAGGTAAAAAAAATAGACATATTCTTCCAACATCTTAAGTTGTATTGATTCTTGAGTCTTGACTGAGTCACATTTTTCTAGGGCTTCAAGAAAGTATAGGTGTTTTTTTTTTGGTTTCTAATTGTCCATAATTACTGAGAGATTAATTTCCTTTATCTCACATTTAAAAAAAATCTAAATTTCTTATATTTCTTTTCCATAATGTTTTTTGATAGATTTTACTATTTAAAAGGTTTTAAAAAAAATCCCTTATTCTTGTCATTGGCAAAATCTTCGAGAAATTTTCTCCCACTTCTAAGTTCTAACTCATGCACTTTCCATGTTTCCACAAACATTTTTTAGTTCATGCATCAAGATGTTAAGTTTATTCTTAAATAACTTTGAATGGTTTAAACATTAGTTTTGACTTGAAAATTTCACAAAAAAATATTCTCTCTTTGATAACTTGACTAACCTGGTATACAAAATATAAGGTATACCTCGAATATAAGGTATACAAAATATACCTCAGATATAAGGTATAAAAAATATGATGTTTGACAAACCTCGCATACAGAAAATGACTACCTCAAATGGATTTATAGTCCAATTCAGCTACAAATGGCTTAAATCAATAGATAAGTATTTTAACCTTCTAAGTTATGGCAAATTGCTTATTACCGCTTATTTAATTGTTTCAGTAAATCAGTTAATATTTCATAGAATTCCTAATAGCAAGGACAACTCTAATACAAAAAATTTATATACACAGAATTGTATAGATGAGAGAATTTTAACTAACCTCATATGGGTGGAGTCCAGATATTTCATTGCTTCGTCTTGTGATTCGTACTAGACAAATGCAAAATTCCTTCTAATATTTACATCTAGCAGCTTACCATAAGGCTCAAAATTCCTTTCAAGATCCCTGACTCTGGTATTGTATGGATCGCATTTGATCACAAATAGAGTCTTTGATGGCTTCAAACCTGTATTAGACCTCCTGCCATCTTCAGATTGGCAAAAACCTCGATTGCCATGCTGTAGGAATTTTCAAAGAGAAAGCAGATATCTCATATTAGAATAGTAGTAAAATATCAATTAGCTCAGTTCTTGTATCCAAAGACATGAAATTAAATCCTCATGGATTCAAATTTACAATCTAGTAATATATGTGGAATATATATATATATATGTATATGAAGACAACCTTTATACACTCTATAGTAAACCGACGTCTTTTCCTACCAAATTCTGTATTGTCAAGCCCTCAGATTGCATCCTCTGCATCATGCTCATCTTCCATGTATATATAAGAATAACCTGTAGAAACAACAAAGATTCAATGAAGAAACAAACAAATGAACTGCAGTCACATTTGCAGTGTGCTCAGACACATAATTTTATATACACGCTAGGACAAAGAAAAAAAATACAACACCTATTCATCATTGTTGTAAATGACTTGCTGCATTAGGGGTCATCAGGAAAAACCCTTGCATGTTGTACTAAGTGGTATCAGGTAAGTCTAATCCATATGTGGCTGAAGGGTCATCAATCGGATAAGTGCCTTCACTACTTATGCTCCATTATGATTGCAGTAATGTGTGATGGATTTAATCTCTTGACATGCTCGAGCCTCGTTGAACACTTAGCACTACATGAGAGGGATGAAAAGTAACATGCTCCATTATGACTATAGTGAGGTGTCATGGATTTTATCTCATGACTTGCTTGAGAGTGGCTGAACAGTTAACATGACATGAGAGGGATGAAAAGTAACATGATCCATTGTGATTGTAGTGGTGTTAGGATTTTATCCATTGACATGATTTATCTTGGCTGAGTACTTAACATGGCATGAGGGATGAAAGTAACATGATCCATTCTGATTGTAGTGTTGTGTCATGAATTTTATCTCTTGACATGTTTGAGATTGGATGAACAATTAACATGGCATTAGAGGGATGAAAGGTAATGGTATCACCAGAGAAATTCACTATGGAATTTGTATATCAACTTTGCTGAACAAGTCTAGAAGCTGATTGATGGCATGATGAATGAATATGCACAGGATCTCCAGGATGAGCTTCGATGCTCTTAAATATTCCTGCGCCAAAGAAAATTTTGATTACAGAGGCCCACATTTCCAGAATGTTGCTTCTTAAACTTAACTTGTAGCCTTGGGTATGAACCATAGAGGTTACAAATTACAAGATAGAATAGAGACTGAAAACCATGCACCCAACATGGTTTCCAAATCTAAAAATCAAAGCAATTTTGTTTATATACTAATGTCTCTCTACTCTATAAGTGCTTACAAATATTCCATTCTGAAAGTACGTCATTACGACCCGTTTCCCATTTTTTCTTTCGCTTTCAACCCGATATTTGAAGGCACCTACCCCTTTAAGTTGACTCCTAACTAGCTACAAAATGAGGAATTCCAGTCTCTGGTCAGAATAAATTGAAAAAGCATTGCTCCCTCCCCCGATGAGGATGCGATGGTGGTCATGCAATTAAATTTTATAAGGGTTAAAGACCTCACCAAAGCATGGGATAAGCCTTAAAAAATGAGTAAAAGGATATGGAGTAAGTGGAATTAAAACTCTCCGAGCATCAGAAAACAAATAAAAGCGATTGGATCAACGAAGAAACCCTGGTAGAAATAGAAATGCTGGAAAAAATAAAACTAGAATGCTAGCATGGAAAGATACAAAGTGGAAGATGAAAAGTTGTGCACTCTGGATTTTTGAAGGGGATAATAAAATTGACCCTTTTTAATAGACAGGCCCAAGGAAGGAAAACCATCAATATCATTTGGAACATCAAAGATAGTACAGGCCAGGAATCTCAACAACAGTAGTTCAACACTACAAAATAATTTCATCGGAGCCTCGAATATATAACATCAAATATATCCTAGCTTCTTCATCATTCTTCCCCTGTTGGCTCACTGAGGAAAATACATAATCCCTTCTTACTACAGTCACCAATTCCTTATAAATAGCTAAGTGATATTAAATTACCATCCCATAATAATGTGAATCTCGATCCATTACAACACATTCAAAGAATGCGCCCTCCTCAAGTGATCTTGGTAGTTAAGAATAATAGGTGCAGTTATAAATTCTGACACCAGGGATATTTAGCAGTAAGTATCTACATTAGGTTAGACAATTGATATTTCCGTCCAATGAGGACAAAAATTTGCTGCTGGATGTGCAATTTCAAGCTTGCGCTTTAATGAGGTAGTGATGGATGTGTACAATCTTGGAAACAAAAACACTCAATCACAAGGCCTTTAGTACCTCTTAGAATCTGAAACTATGAAATCCTCTTAAAGTTTCCTACATGCATATATTTTCTCCATATGAACATAAAACGTCGTATAAAGTTTTTTAAACAGAGAGAGAAGTTACTCAGAGGAGATGAGAATACTATACTGGTTTTATTCGATGGTTCAGACAGAGTGGTGGAGACCTGTCTTGATGGAGTAACCTTGCCTTCTATTGTTCCCACTCTTTCCCACTTGTTCCTTCTCTTTAGGATGTGGAACCGTAGTGATCAATATTCCCTTCCTTCAAGATAATATATTATCTGTCGTATTTTTAAAAGGTTTTCTCCTTCTTATTTATTATGCCCGTTGTCTTAACTGGTTAAAACATGAGAATGTGTGATAACCAGTGAGAATGTGAGAACGCGAGCAAGAAGGATACGATTTGATCAAGAAATATATTCGATCTAGCAAGAAGGATACACACATTTTTGTTTTCCCGGTCTTTGTATAAGCCTTTCTTCTAAGTCTGTATCCTTGGTAGCCGTGGTAGGTAGCCGAATGTCGAATTAAGTAGCTGCTATTGTGCTGCTAAAGTATCCTAATGCCAAATTAAATAGCTGAATGTTGTGTTGGGACAGTGTAGTTGATTGGGATGGCTAATTGCTAAGAAAAATAGCGGAACAAAGAATGATGGAGAGATAATGTGATGAATATTCACCAGACAACATAAAAATCAGAGTGGAACGAAAATCAGGTATGCTTCTGAAAATCATTTCCCCCTACTTTCAATTAAAAAATAATCACATAATGAATTTGAATAGCCAAAAAACAAAGTAAAACCTAGAAAAAAATAGAGACAATTTACCTCGAAAGATCACTCATCGTAATGGATCATTATGTGCAATTCGTGGAGATCACATGGAGATCCTTGCAACCATAAGGAGAACTTTGCTTTCTCTTAGCAATTTATGCAGATCAGATCTAATGGAGGCCCTATTTTCTTTTATTTTCCCTCTCAATCTATTTTCTAATTTACCACTCATTCACTTTTCACATTTTTTGAGTTTCCGTAGATATCTGTTACATTTGTTTTGTTTATATTCTTCTTTTTCTTAATTTGTTAATACTAGTTACGTCATATATTAATTATATATATATATATATATAATAACTATACAATATATTAATATTATATATGGGTGAAAAGATACAGGGAAAAAAGGTTTTTGATAATTTATTTATTTTATATGTTAAAGGAGAAGGGGTTAGCTGAGATTATGGGGGTATTATTATTATTATTATTATTATTCAAGGAGATGGGAACAAATGGATTTTTACAAAAAGGGAGGAATTATTTTTTCTTCAAAATGGAGGATATTGGCTATTTCTTGTAAGCGAGGGACCCACTGGGGACTGTAAATATTTTCAAACTCAGGTGCAAAGAGAACCATGGTGAATGAATGCATATGGAGAATTAATGGAGGTTGTGAAATTGACAATTTTTAGCCAACATGACACAAAATACATGAACTTGTCAAAAATTTAACATATTACCAAGATGGTCAAATGATGATGGTTTTTTTGAAACAAAATATGAACGCAACAGTACAACAAGTTGAACGGAGTGACACTAACTTCAAGACATGACAATTCCAAAAGGGAAAAATGGCAAATATCTAAGACTCGACTCAACCACATGTACTAGAAGAACTCATCTATCACTTGGTAAAGTATATGCAAGACATGATGTATTATCTAGATATCAACTCACCACGCCCAAGGCACTAATTAGTAGAGAAACCCTGAAATTAGCATTTCAATGATTCTCCTATTATCTAACACAATAGGTATCGAGATGGCCTCAAAGAAATGATCCCTTAGAAGACATGTATTGAAAAATAATCCAAGTTGTGTACTATTAATGTTACAATTTAGTAAATTTTGACACTACAGATGGATTCGGAGACCCCTTTGACACTGCATCTGCAGTGTCAAAATTTACTAAATTGTACAAATTCATTATCAAAATTATAATTTTCCATTGCTGAAATGACACAACTAAAAATGACCAATTGTTATGTGGTCATTTTTAGTTTAGTTCTCATCTCCTGACCAAATTGTTCATTTGTTTTGGTCGTTTTTAGTTTAGTTCTTATCCCATGACCAAATTAGTCATTTATCTAGGTCATTTTTAGCCAGTTCACTTAACATTTCTCAATTTTGGTCATTTATCCCTTGAAAAAGCTGTGGTGACCAAATTTTTTGGTCGCGTGGTCACTTATCTCTCATTTTATATTAGTGGTTGTCCTCCCCTAGTTGTGCTAGGACCACTCCGATTACTATTCCTGAAGCATTGATATGGATGTGAAACCTTTCAATCCAGTCAGGGAATCGTAGAATCAATGCTTCAACTAATTTTCTTTTTAACAGTTCGAACGACTCATTACACTCCTTTTTCCATTTAAATTATGTGTCTATTTTTAGGAGTTCTTCCATTGGATAAGTGATGTAGGAGTTATTCCATTGGATAAGTGATGTCAGAATAGTGTCTTATGAACTTTTTGTGATAACTTGTATGGCCTAAGAATACTCCTATATAATTCTAGTTAACATGAGGCTTCAAGCCGAGTATTACTTTTATTTTTTCTAAGTCGACTTTTATACCATATTTGCATACTACATGACCTAGTAGTACACGTATGGGACTGTGGTAAATATACGTTTCTTTATGTTCATGGACAATAGAATTTGTCGAAAATGTTTGAGAATTAGGTGGAGACACTAGACGCAATCCTTTAGAAGATTGTATATTATCCAATCAATGAGTATACTACCATGGTTTTGTACATATATTCCTAAAAGGATTTTACTACAGTTCTAGAGAACACAACAAGGAATTTTTTCAAGCAAATGCTCCAACTTCTATAACAAAATTTATCTTTGGTTGGTATTATTTAGCAATAGCAACCTAATTGTAACCCGAAAATCCATCAATAAAAGAATAACACTCATGACCTACATCTTCATTTATAATTTCATGTATGAATGGGGTGGGGAATGGATCTATAAGGATAAGTTTATTTAAGGCTATGAAATAAATGCAAATTTGTAGTCTCCTTGGATTATGTTTCTTGGGTTGGACAACCATAGCTATGTCCCATTTCGATTGATTGAATGGATAGATAATGCTTGATGGTAGCATATTATTAATTTCTTTCTTTACAATTTATTTCTATTTAAGGGATAATTTGTATGGATGTTTCTTTACTAGCTTTACATATGGTATTAGATCAATTTTCATCTCACCCATCCCTTATACCAATCCTTTTAAGTTTTTATAATCCCTGGAAAAATTGTCTTGATATTATTTAAGTAGGTTAGTTATTTCGACCACCTACTAATCCGACAAGTAGTCTCTTATATTAGCCATTTTTGGTTGATTATCATTAGAAATGTTGATTTCCCTTATTTTTATGTTTTCATCCATCCAATCCGATGCTTTGGATTCGTCGATATTCCTTTCACCTTCCTTGTATTTGGCATATTCCTGGGGAAATTCATTGTTTTTGTCACCATCTATGTCGACTGTTCTCTCCATTAACTGAACTACTTTGATATCCTTTAGAACCATCAAATGGTCTTGTTTCCATCTGAAGCTTTTTCTCGAGAGGTTTTTAGTTTCTACGATTATCCTTCTTACTATTGCATGCCTTGGAATTTCTTGTTGGTGTTGGGCCTGGCCCAAGTGGGGCATTTTGAGCAGGAAGGATTTTGAGAACTGCGGAGTTGAGCGCAGTTAAGTTGGAACAATTTTGGGATAATTTTTGGTATGTTGCGAAGTTGCATGCAACAAAGTGTTAGAAGAACCGCGAAGACAGTGCTGCGATGTGTTCGGTCAATGGAAGATCCAGCTAAGCAGAGTGTTGGACAGAAGAGAGCACATGTTCTTGTTAGGGCATCAGAGATCTATTTTTGGAAAAGATTCTCGATCACTACCAAGTGGTGGGTAGGTGCGGATCTGGAGGAAGGTGACTGACCGCACACACAGAGAACTACTACTGGAACCAGTCGTTCAAAGGCCGTGAAAGAAGGAACAGCTCGGTGAGAGCAACATATTGGCACACATGTGACAGTTTTTTAAACCTAAGGGTTTCTGCCTTTGAGATGTAAAAGACATGACCGACGGGTCTTGATCTATATATAAGGGAATTTTCTAAAGGAATGGGTTACTCTTCAATTTTGTGATCATTATTGAATATTGTTAGAGTCTGTAAGCTTGAAGCTATTGTAAGGGCTCTGCAGCTGAGTGCACATAGACATAATTTTGAGAGAGAAGAGCTCCTATAGTTGAGTGTGCATACAAAGAACTGTTGTACCCTTCCCTAAAAGATAATAAGACAACAGTTCTTGTGGACGTATCCTTCCATCCGGGGGGGTGAACCACGTTAAATACTGTGTTATGTGATGCTTTGTGTGATTGCCATTGATTCAATTGCTTAATATGAATGCTTGATGTTACATTTATCCAATATTTTTTGCTTTTATCTGTATTCACCGCGGAATAGATGGGAATGAGATGGTAAGTAGTTCGTATATGGATGAATGTTAATGATCAATAGCTATAAGTCTTTGTGTATGGATCTGCTAAATAATCACAGAGTTAATAGTAAGAAGTTGAAGTGTTGCATCAGGATGCGCAGCATGGCCCAATTCATTCCATTACATATGTTTGAAATTGGTCTAAGTGTGGATGAATGATTAAGATTGTTAAGTAAGATTGATTAGTTTGATTAAGTCTTCAAGTGAATGAACGGTTTGGTTGACGCGCTGATCCTTGATAAGAGCTACGAGTTAAGCCGTGGATAGCTTATCGTCATATCACCAAGTCTAAGACTCCATAAGTAGAGATCTGCAGGAAGCATATATCTACCCTTTGTGTTTTCTTGTCGCGGTATCCTGGCAGTACCGCACAGCCCCATTGACGCAAAGTATAAGACTTCTCACAGTCCCTTGCCTGCAGTGTGGAAGCTCCATACCGCCCTGTGAATCAGTCAGTTAAGCACTCGCATCACCAGGTTGTGGAAACCTGATTCTGTAACCACCCCCACAACTTCACCTTGGGTGAGACCTCAAGCTGCTCGCAGCCTATTGCCGAAAGGGCCGGTGAATAGGGGTTTTGTTGGTATCTTGCACTGCGAAGAACCTGGGTCTACATTAGAAAACCTCTAGATAAGATTGGAGACCAACAAATGGTTCTGTTTCCGCGCTATGACTCAGTGATGCGATAATGTGTTTCAGAAATTAATGTGCGAACAAGAATACGAGTTTCCATTAGGGTTAGACAGTTGGCATCCAGAACAAAAAGAGATCTGGACTTGGTGCGATAAGATCGAAAGAGATTTTGCAAAGAAAGAAAACAAATATTCACGTCTATCTGACGCAGAGTGGTTGAATAGATACTTGTGGAGGGACATCCACGAGATTTTCTAGGCGTCGTTTCCAAACGAGTTGCACGAGTGGATATCACGCCTAGTAGAAAGAAAGAATTGTTCCAAGGAGGATTACCTACATAGTGGTCTCTAGAGCTTACTGCACAACTCAAAGCACTAGACATCCCACTGTCGCGAGCATTGACTTCTGGGTTGATAGCATACTTGAGGGATTTGTGACCAAGTTCATTGTAGACATGCTGAAATCCTACAACCAAGCTGAAGCATACTTTTTCGAAGGATTCAGAGGTAAGTTCTTGAAAAATCTCAGTCTATACATTAAAATGCTTCTAGCCGAGAAACGTGTTTTAAGAATGTAGTAATAAATCTAAATCTTTCATGGTAGAAAATAAATACATTGATTCTGATGAAGAAAACCATAATTTGAGAAGTGGAAAGAGATATAAGCTCACTAACGAAAAGAATCTCAGAGAATCTAGAAACCGTATAGATACTGAAATTCCATATGACCTCAATAATCAGAACACGCAGTTATAAGCCATAATCCAACGTATTACACCTCAGAATCCAACAATCCAGAACCCACCCACTGCGAGCATTGCACATCCCATCCCATAGATCATCAATACTAGTAACACTGCAGGAGCGAGTGCTCAGAGCACTACGACTCAGACCATTCCACAGAATGTTGTCCCTAGTACGAGCCAACAACCTGCATCTACTTTTGTCGCAGGGAACCTATCTGGAAGGAGGATGACTGATAATGATATAAAGATGTCGATATTCAAAGGAACAGGTCTAGAAGACCCAGATCAACATTGGTTTCTTTGCGAATCCGTATGGAGTGTAAAACAAGTTCAGGATGATACTGTGAAGAGAGCACAACCCATCACTACTTTTAGAGACAGAGCATTACACTGGTTTATGAAGCACTCTCAAGCACAGCCGCGAACCTTAGCAGATATCAAAAC